>VXBZ01006780.1:60666-77963 GCA_013399135.1 Heliornis fulica
GGGGGGGGGGGCTTTGCACCTCGGCAGATGGTTTTGCAGCCCCGGTCCCTGCTGAAAAGCAGTAGGAGAGATGGGAGCGGTGGTGGGGCGCCTCCATTTTGCCCCAGAGCATCCTTACATGCCCACCTGGTAAATCTCTCCCAAGCTCAGGGCGGGAGGAGCGGGGGGGAGCAGAACTGCCTTGGAATAATTGGAGCACAAAATAAGGGATGTATGCAGATGGGAGGATGCAGCTCTGGTGGAGGCTCAGCTGGGCGGGGACTCCACCGATGGAGAACACCTCATCCAACAAGGAAAATCCGCAGGAAAAAAAAAAAAAAAAAAAAAGAAAAACACCAAAAAACCAAACACAGAGGGCGTCTGGAATCTGCACTACACATGTGCAGGCAATTCACGGCTGGTCATTAAGGAAATGAGCCTGTACTGTGCCTGCCCTCCTGATACACCCAGCGAACACAGCAGGCTCAGAAACCAGGCTATGACAGGCATAAGAAGAAACACTCAACCCAGAAAATCATGTTATTGCAACCAGCCCTCCCGAGCAGGGAAGCCTTGCAGAGCTGGGCATGCGGGCACCTTTCCAGAGCCCGCAGAGGGACCACAGAAAATGCCAGATGAGGAGGGTGGTACAAATGATGGGCAGTAACAGTCACACCTACTGCCCCATCCACAGCAGAGACAACCTGAGTTATCACACCAGGTCTATCCCTCACCCCCATCACCTCTGCATTATCATTCTCCTCCACCTCCTCCTCCCCCCCTAAGGCAGTGACAGAAACACACCCAGCCAGAGCACGATGCTGCTGAGTTATCCCCCAAAGAGCTGCCAAAACCTAAGAAACAAAAGATGTATTGGGAGACAAATACAGCTGAGGCACCCGGAGACCCCAGGCTGTACTCTGACCCCCCACCACTGGAGCTGCCTCTGCAGCACAGTGCCTCAGCTGCCCTACTCTGCCTCCAGGTCTGGAAGAAAACCAACAGTCATCTAATATTACATAATATAACACCCCTCCTGCAGCAGGGAACTGAGCTTTGTCTAGCAGTGACACTCCAGGGGTGTGGTGATGGCCCAGGACCCACCAAAGCCAGACCTCAAGAGCGCTTCAGACCCACCACTCTGACATTGCTGGAAGGCAAAAGGCCCGCTGCAAATGTTCTGCTCAGGCTCCTTTGGGTACCATGGGTTAGGATAAAGTCAAATTATTAATAACTGTCATATATAATTTGTATGACTGGAAGCTACAGGCAGCTTCCAGCCTTTATGATATTGCCCACAACTCCCCACAGAGCCATTTCAACCAACCTGTCATCATTCTCCCTCTGTGGGAACACCACAGCCCTGCCAGTGGTGGCTTACAAGCTGGCTTTCCAAGACTTATAATAGCTTCCTTGGGCTGCAGCCGCATGCTGCCGTGGGCATTGCTGCTCCACCAACTACTCCAGCCAAGCAATTTCATGGCACCAAGCAGCACCACACTGCAGCCTGCAGCTGCCTGGCTGGGCTGTGCACACCAGTCACTGCAAAATTAGGGGCTCAATTCACCACCTACTTTGCATCCTTAGAGTGGCTGCACACCCAGCATAACCACCCCATCCTGGCACAAGAAGGAATCTCTTTTTACAAAACACAGCCAAAAAACAGGTTCTTGCTACAGCTCCTCAGAAATGTGTCATGATTATATATATTCCTTTGGGTTTTTGTTTAATCCTCACCCATGGTTCTTCTAATGGCTTTTGAAAAACTTGGAAATCCAAAGATAAAATCCACAAGCTAAGATAGAATTAAAGTTCCAAGTACACTTCTTTAACTTAAATCAAGTGACACTACAGGGCTTGCAACTGGCTCCAGTTCTGAGTTTTATGAAGTGCCAGACACAGAGGTGGGCTACATCAGTGATGGCCAAATATGTCTCGATATGGAACTGTACAGCTGAGATCCAGCAGCCCTAACACCACCCTGGAAAGCCACAATGTCTTAACACTCAAATCCAGCTCATGGTATTTTAACTGTTGTAATTCTACATTTGCTTCTATTGTTTTTTTAACATCTTTTTCCCTTCATCTGTCAATGGGTCCAGAGCATAGAATAAAGGCACCCAAACAATCTCAGTGACGTGCTCCTAATCCATCCTATGTTTGAATTGTGTTTCAATTACAACCCCCCAAAGTTATGCAAGCCCTAAATCTGGAATATCCTGGCTTTCAAACGCCTCATTTGGGATAATCACAAAACCCCCGTAACACATCTTACACCCTCATATTGCTGTTCTGCACCCTCTGCTTTCTGCTGTAACTTCATGCTAATGTAATGATTAGGATAAGCATTTAGGATGAGAGTTTAGCCTTAATTTAATACTGACAGACTGCCATGAACACCTGAGCTCAGCCCCCTCCACCAGCCACGCGCACCTTGCACCACTTCCTGCTGCCTCAACAGCCCCTAAGCTTCCCCTCGGCATTCTGAAGCCTGCAAAATAAACGGGAAATCAGAGAAAGGACATTTTGTTCAGGGAAGTGATTCCCCTCACATTCCACAGGAGGTGGGAGCAAAACTTCCCCAGTTTTGCCGCCTACAGTGCTCCGGTTCTTCCCTCCAGCCAAACGCATCCCCCAGCGAAAGCGGCTGCTGCCTCCGTGCAGCCCTGCACCGGGAGGAGCTGTGCCTGCCAACTCCAAGAGAAACTGGGCCAGGCTGGGCAGATATGGCCAAACTGGAGATGCTTGGATGAGCTCACAGCGAGGAGCTGGGAGGATAAAGACACCACATGCATCCCAGGTCGCTCTGCCAGACTGCTGGGGGGACAAGCGGAGGAAGTGAGGCTGGTAGCTGTTAGGGATGTTATTCATGTGCTTTGGAAAACAAACCCTCTATCGGTATTTCCACGGCCGTACTGTCTGCCAGACAGCTCCCTCCTCAACAAGGAGACGCTCTCCATGGAAACCTGGGAGGGCAAGATCTTCTGGAACCTCCCTCACAGATGCACAGTCTCAACACCAGCCAGACGAGCCAGATCCACACCTTCCCTGGCAGGCAGCTGAGGAGATGTGACAGGCAGCCTGCCTTCATATCCTCATATCCATCAGGATCCAGCCCCCACCCCTGAGCACTCAGGCTGACCCATCCCCAAGCTCATTATGTCGATGCTGTGGCTTCTGTGTCCTGTCTGGTCCAGATCCAAGACAGGCTGGGACTTCAAACTGCCCGGCTGGCACAGCTGGATGATCTCCTCCCTCCAGCAAGGAGATGGGATGTGCCACTGCACTCTCTGGCCTCTCTGCCTTGCGCAGCTTTGCTCACCATCTGACCCCATTGTATCATAGTGAGAGGTAGTGGGGAGCCAGCCCATGCACTCCAGCACAGATATGCACCCAGCAAGTAGCATGAGAAACCTCTGCCTCCTCTGGCCCAGGGTGAGCAAGCTCCAAACCTCTGCACCAGCCTGTGCTCTGGGACCTCAGGCTGAGGCTCAGCTCTCAGGCAGCAGCATCTGCCAGATGTGCTCCTGACCCTGCCAGCTGCTCTCCGCTGCCAGGCAGCAACCCCAGTTCTCACCAACCCCCAGTGCCATCCCACCCGGCCCGTGACACTGCAGAAACCTCACAGGAAACCCTGGGGAGCACAGAAGCTGCAGCACAACTGGACTGACGTGCTTGTGCTCATGTGTGGTGGTGACTCCTGAAGAGCATCCCTCTGCCAGCAGGTCTCAGCTCACACTCTCTGCTGCTTGTGGCCTGGGTCAATGTTTGAGGATAACATCACAGAGCAAGTTGGTAGGGATGTGCTATGGATTGTGCCCAGTGGGTCTTTCCAACCAGGTTACCCATCCATGCCACAGGCAGATGTTTCCTGGTCCCACAGCACCCTGGGAGCAATTCCCTGGACTTCAGGGACACAGACCTGGTGCACAGTAATATATGGTTATCAGTGGTTAACTGAGAGCAGAAAAGTAGTGTTCAGAAAGCTCTGCCCTGCTGCTGCTGCTGCTCTGCTTTGCCAAGAATGACCCAAATAACAGAACCAAGTACGTTTTAAAATCTGCACGTAACGCCCAACGCTTCAGAGGCCAGGATGGGAATTTGACATGCTCTGGGGAGCACGGGGAAAAGGTTGAGAGATGGTGGGCACGGCTGTAAGTCATTGGGAGGTAAAAAACTATCACAAAGAGAACACAGAAGAAAAGACAGCAGCATTTCTGCCAGAAGGGTCATAAGGGATACAGTTCAGTGCAAACTGAACATAAGCCAGCATGCAATTGCCACAAAAAAAGGCAAATACAGTAGGATGTGTAAAAGGCCAGCTTATAAAAACATGTGAAGTAATTACTCTGCTCCCCTTTCAGCTCATAAAGGCACATGAAGTAATTACACTGTTCACCTCCAGAGAACCAGTTCACTCCCCAAAAGGTTTGGACCGATTGAAAGAGGCCACGGGAGACCAGAAACACCACCAAAACACCTTGGACAGAAGCCTGTAAGAATGAGGATGGTCTAAACAAGACAGGTCAGAGGACACAGTTTAACATGTACAGGCCACTGCAGAGGAGGTCAGAACAGTCTGACATCAAGCAATGTGCTAGGTGGGAGACATGTTCATATTAAGAAAGGAAGGGCAAGTGTACACCTGGGAAAGTGAAAGCACCCCATGTGTACTGGCACCCAGTATGGGGCTACGCTTCCGATCTGTGCTGGTAACACAGAGGAGGGTTTGTTGTTGTTGAGCAGTGCTTGCACAGAGTTAAGGCCTTTTCTGCTTTCATATTGTCCTGCCAGCAGGATGGCTGAGGGTGCACAGGAAGGTGGGAGGAGACACAGCCAGGACAACTGGCCAGAGGGATACTCCATAGCACATGGATGTCGTGCTCAGCTTGTAAGGGGCTTGGGGAAGAAGGATGGACGTGGGAGTGCAGAGGCATTCAGAGCGATGGTGTTTGTCTTCCCACATAACTGTTACATGTGACAGAGCCCTGCTTTCCTGGAGATGGCTGAGCACCTGCTTGCCAATGGGAAGTGATGAATGAATCCCTTGTCTTGCTTTGCTTGTGCATGCAGCTTTTGCTTTACCTATCACTGAATCACAGAATGATTGGGGTTGGAAGGGCCCTCTGGAGATCATCTATTCCAACCCCCTGCCAGAGCAGGATCACCCAGATTAAGTCACGCAAGAATGCATCCAGGCAGGGTTTTAATGTCCCCAGAGAAGGAGACTCCACAACCTCTCTGGGCAGCCTGCTTCAGTGCTCTGAACCCTCACAGTAAAGAGGCCCCTCCTCATGTTTAGGTGTACCTTCCTATATTCAACTTTGTGCCTCTCGCCTCTTGTCCTGTCACTGAGCAGCACTGAAAAAAGACTGACCCCATCCTCCTGACACCCACCCCTCAAGTATTTATAAGCATTGATAAGATCCCCTCTCAGTCTTCTCGAGGCTAAAGAGTCCCAAGTCCTTCAGTCTCTCTTCATAAGAGAGATGTTCTAGCCCCCTCATCATCTTCATAGGCCTTTTTTGTACCCTCTCCTGTAGGTCTCTGTCTTCACTCTCCATTTATCTAACCCACATTACCTCAGCTTGTCTATGAGGATGCTGTGGGAGATGGTGTTGAAAGCCTTGCTGAAGTCAAGGTAGACAATGTCCACTGCTTTCCTTTCATCTACCCATCCAGTCATGCCCTGGTTTCTCATAACCCTGATTGGCAGCTCTGACTCTGCTCTTGTTTGTTCTGCCTTTGTCACTCTCTGGGCAAACTACAGCCACCTTGGCCACAAAGCCTTTGGCATTAGGATTATCTGACAGAGCAGAACAGAGAAAGGTTCCCAACACCATGAAGCCCATCACATCTGTTCTCCATTCTGCAGAGATATCCCCCAGAGTCCAGTGACTCCATCTCACTCTCCTCCTAGAGGCACATCTGCACCACCTGATATCCAGGCACCACAGTCACTCTGATGGGACAGAAGGACACGCAGTCACAAATCTCACCTTCACTTGCTCTGAGTGCAAGATACACCCCTGTGACTTGCCTTTCCTATCTTCTCCGCACACAACCACCAATATTTAAAGTAAGATGAATGTCAGAAGCCTACAAGACACTCCACTGCACATCCTTTGCCCTGGGGAGAGGACGAGAGACCACGTGAGAAGTTCCTCAATGCTGCAAGAACATATGTGGGACAGAAGCTCTTTGACAACTCCCAGAGACATGCCAAGATTCTCAAGAGCTCCCATTCAGAACCAAAGAATGTTACCCAAAAATCCCTAGAAACAGACAATTTCAAGTGTCACTTCTGCTATGGTGCCAGTGGCCTCCTGCTGCAATATGCCTGTCCTCATTTACTCCATGGCCTTTAATAAGTCCTTCCTGGAGGAGCCAAGCCTTCCTTAAAAAGGAAGTCTTCTTAAGAAGAAGGAAGAACTTCAGCCTGTCCAGCCATGTTTGGTGTTTTCCGAACAGCCTGCTCGGTGCCTGGCCTCAGAAGGCACGCTACCCAGCAGGTGAGATTACCTGCCTCAGTGCCAACTCTTGCTGAGCACCAGAACCTCCAAAAATGCAGATTTCTCAGTGTCACTGAGCTGAGGGGATAGCGCCGAAGGACAGCTGGTGAGCACTGCAGCAGGGACAGCGTTGGGGTCAGCACCCAAGAGTGACGAAGCAAGCAGAGGGTGGCCTCTATGGAGGCCCCAAGGACAACTGTGCTTGAAAACTTGGGCTCTTTTGGAGTGGGCTACATGCTTACCTGGAACTGTACTAGATGCCAGACCCTCCCACTCCCTGCTTCCCAGCAGTGTGTTGAAAAGCTGTGAAGAGGGCAGCAGCGGCAGGCTCCTGGGGGGCTGCTGGGCTCCACACGGCTCAGGGATGGCTGCTGGAAGTAGGCCATTTACTGCCACGTTCTGGATAGAAATAATCTGGATTATCTCACAGCTTCCCTGACCCCATCGTGAAGATGCAGTGTCCCTCTCCCTCGGTTTCAGTTTACAAGCACTTCCCTGCCGGGGCGGAGGTCGACGAGAGCCCCTGTCTCCGTGGCAATCACAGTGCCCTGGCCTTGCCGTGTGCCCGTTCCCAAGCCAGCTGGCACCGAAGGGAGAGAGCCCGACCCAGCCCGGGAGACCGCAGAGCCCCGCAGGAGCCTCTGGGAGCCCCCGCCATGTCGGCGGCCCCACCTGGATACGGCTGGACCTGGCTTCCCTCAGNNNCCCCAGCCGCGGGGTCCGGCCCTGCTGCTCAGCGCCCCCCCGGCCCCTGCCCGTCCGGACCCCGGGCCGCGGCGGAGGGGCCGCCTGGAGCTGTCACTTCAGCACCGCCCGCCGGAGAACGAGCGCGACTTCTCCCGAGCGGCCCCGCAGCGCGGCCCCGCAGCCCGGGTGGCCGCAGAGGATGTGTGGGGAGGGGTCAGCGCTCTGCCAGGGGAGGTTTAGGCATTTCTTTTGGGTGGTCTGTATATATATATACCTGACAGGAGGTTGGAGAGAGGTGGGTGATGGTCTCTTCAGCCAAGTGACAGGTGACAGGACAAGGGGAATGGCCTCAAGCTGTGCCAGGGCAGGTTCAGATGAGATGTCAGAAGAAATTCTTCACCCAAAGAGCTGTCAGGATGTGGAACAGGCTGCCCAGGGGGGGGGTGGAGTCCCCACCCCTGGGTGTATTTAACAGACGGGTAGATGAGCTGCTCAGGGATATGGTTTAGGAGAGGACAGGGATGGCTGGACTCGATCTTAAAGGCTTTTTCCAACCTGTTCATTCTATGATTCTATAAACACTGGCCTGGGCTTCATAGAGAGATGGTCAATGCCCAAGCCTGTCAGTGTTTTACAGACATGTGGACAATGCCCTTAATAATTTGTTTTAACCTTTGGCTGGGCCCGAGTTGGTCAAGCAGTTGGACTAGATGATCATTGCTGGTCCCTTCCGACTGAAATTATTCTGGTCTAGAGGAAACAATGCTTCATAAACAAATGGCAGAATTACTCCAGCACTGGCTTTGTGCAGGCAGGTGACTGGCAGTGCAAGTTCATCCCCAGGACCAAGGAATTTCCAGACCTCTATTCAGGAGAGAACTGACAGACAATCTGCTTTCAGCAAGCCCTTGGCACCAGCACAAAGTTCATGCCAAGACAACTCACTCTCTCTCCAACACATCGCAAACAAGCACCAGGCACCTACTTTAAGGTGATATATGCTCACTCACAAATCTGAGATCGACACTCTGCAGCTTGTGACTGGAGTGCAAATCTCCCCCACCAAAGAGAGAGCTGACTGCACAACCAGTATTCCACTCACTTCCTTCTCTATCTGCAGCGAGCCGTGCGTTTATATTATTCCACCTGCTCATCACCACCCCCCTCACATCTGCCAAAGTAATGGCTCCCATGTCCTCTCACAAACCACTGTGACTGGCAGGGGCCCTGCTTTCTAAGTTCACATGGGTCATTATGACTAAACCATGTTAGGGAGCAATTATAGAAGAACAAGGCTCTTTTTGGAGCAACAAGCTTCTGAAACTCTGAAGTCCAACATGTTCCTAGTTCTCACATTAGCAAAAGCTTTGAAATGTAATAAAGAAAGGAGATTTCAGTGACCCAAAGAGACTGGCTTCATGCAATGACACCCCCATTTCTGAGGTGCCTCTAACTAAGCATCAAGCATGAAACCCAGCAACTGACAGAGCATTCTTCCCCATATTTCTCATATCCCAGTCCCTCGAGCTCCTTTCTGGGTACCCAGTCATGTGAAGGATGCAGACTTCCTCCAACCAACTGGGCCCTGGGCAATGTGCACAGAGCCCTATCTGCCCGTACCACCAGCTGTGCTAATAACAGGTCAAGATGTCTCAGACATGCTCTAAGGAAAGCCAAGACGGCTTTGGTGTCTGCAGACAGGCTGAGTGTGTGCACAGCCAATGCTTTCCCACGGACCAGCACAGCCCGGAGGAGGCTCTATAAATGTAAGGAGGTGGGCTGGGCAGAGAGGAGCCGACTGCCGCTTAAAATACAAAGACTTCCTGCAAATGCAACTAGAGGGGGTGGGCAACAACACCCCAGAGAGCTCTGCATGGGAACAGCTACACCCCAAATAAGTTGTCAACGCTGCATTTTTACTGGTTCAACACAGGAAGCCAAAACCACTTAATCACAGGCTGCAATCCCGACTGTGGCTGTAAGAACCTCTGGTTTCAGCGGCAGAGCTGATAAAGGCTTCTTTTACCAATACCTGCCCCGACCATCTACTTCTGCATGACATCACTGCCAGCTGCTCTTCATAAGCTGAGCAAGGGCAGGACTGTTAAGGAGGTCATGGAAGTGTTCTATGCTAGAGGTACCAAATCCCATGGCAAAGAACAAAGATGCGGACAACAGCTGGAGGTAAACAGGAACTTTTCTGCCTAAGCTGCAACACGACATCATTAGTCAGTTTTCCTGTGTAAAGGTTGTAAGTTATCTGGCGGCGTACGAGCACCACCTTCCTGCACCACCTGTCACCATGTCTTGTACCATGGGACACCAACCCAGCCACCATAGCTGTGGAGCAGTGTGGCTCCATGGGGACAGCAAATCCCTGTGCAAGGGGGAGCGTGGGCCATCCCAACAGAGCCACCCGCTGGGGTCACAGCACAGGCAGCAGTGCTAGGAAGCCCAAGGATTGCAGTCCAGCATCAAATCATTTTCCTCACTGCAGAGTCCTCAGCAGCAGTGCTTCGTAAAGCTGTCCCAGGAGATGTTTGAGCTAGCATCACCTCCACTGTCCATATCACCTCCACCTTGTTACAACAGTCCCTACTTCCAGGTGAAACACCAGGCAGTCCACACAGACCAACACCCAGACATCGTCGTGCTGATGCCCCTTCCAGGCCTGATGGCATCAGCAGTGACTCACTGCTTCGTGATGCTGTGGCTTGCCTGGGGACACAGCTGGCCCCAGTGGCAGGCACCACTGAGGATGAGGGCACTGCTCATGCCCAGCTCTGCTGTGGCAGGCCTGTATGATCACGCTCCCCTCCTTACAGCACCGAGCTTTTCATCTGCAGCAGAGAGCTGTTCTCACAAAGCAGCCAGAGGTAGAACACCCAGAAAGCTCTAGACTGGGGCATGAGAAGTGGAGCTGTGATGACTGGTAGCAACACTCATGGAGGACAGAACATGGGCCAGCACAAGCTGCCTTTGCTAACGTGGAGGCAGGAAAACGCCACTGCTACTGGGAGCATCACAGACATCTCCATCCACAACACGCATCCTCCTGCTGGTACCAGAGAGCACCAGGTCCCTCTTGCTTCCCGCTGTGCCATGCTCCTCACCTCCAAAGGGCAGGGGAGACCACCCCAGGGCAGCAGGTCTCAGCAGGGGTCCTGCTGGCAGCCGGGGCTGCACACACAGAGCCAACACGACACAGCGTCAAACAGCCACATCCTGCAGCAGCCACTGCTCCTCAAAGGTGACGTCAGCCTCTGCAAGAGCTGGCAGGCAGGACATGCTGTGCATGCCGGCCGCCGTGCTCCCAGACACTGCCTGGCTCCAGCAGACGCCGTAGCCTCTCTCCCTCACCAGCTACAGCTTATCTACAAATTTAATTTCACACTTGCGTGCTCCAGAATAAGGCACAGGTGCTGGAGAAGCCACCCTCCCCCTCCACATCTGGCTTCCCCCTCGCCCCACCCTGCTGCCAAGTGCCAGCACTGAGGCTAATGAGTGGCTAGTGGCTGTGGCGGAGCTCCTGGGCAGGACTGCCCACCCTGCACCGCCAGCAGCACTCGCAGAGGAGCTGCTCTGGTGCTGGTGGTGCCCTCCACACTTGGAACAGCACAAGGGGAACTCCCTGGCACAACGGCACATCACACATGCTGCTGGCACAGCACGGGATCCAAAACCACGCAGCTGAATAAGATAAAATCCTGTCCCAGTGTTACTTGTCTCCTCGGAGATCCTAAAGGCACAGATTTGCTACATGCTCCAGTGACCAACCTGAAGAGTTCATACAGGTGTCATGGCCAGAGATCACCATCACCACGAGTCATATGGGTGGTGGCAGTTACCTTGGAAGGATCTCAAGCCCACAAAAGCCACTACTCAACCACGATGAGCAGCTTCCTCACGCAGGGAAGCCTGCCCTCAGTAAGCCTTCTGCTGCTCTCATTCCCAAACCAAAACCAAAGCTAGCATGACCAAGCAGATGACCATGGAAGCTTCCCAGGCTGGAAGGTCAGCCTCCAGCTAGGGCAGCTCTGCAGAGTCTGACTCTTGGTACACCCAAGGCTTGCGAAAGACTGGAAGCCAGGCAAGCCAGCAGCTAGGAAGAAAGCACGCTCAAATTTAATCCAGAATTTATTTTTCTATTTTCCCTTTTAGCTTTTTCCTCCCAAATTCTCCATCTTCAAGCACAAAAATGCAGAAAGCCTAAAACCTCTGGTGAAAATCCTTTAATGTGTTTTATAGTAAAGGCTGCCTGGCGTTAAGAAATAATCTGGACTAGAGCAAATCAAGCAGCCTGGGGATGCCCTGTTTCTCCAGAGGGAGCAGACCAGGATGAAGCAGGACATACAGGCAGGCTGCAAGCACCAGTAGTGCCAAGGAAAGACAACCCTCAGTAAGAAGGCTCCTGTGCTCCCTGCTGCTTCTCAGAGCTCCCCAAGCACAGCTCTGCCTTAGCAGATGCCCACTTTGAAGCATCACTCCCAGCAGACACAGGAGAGGGTTTTGGTACAAAAAGCAGATAACCACGTGGGGAGCATCAAAGTCTGGCAGGTTCCTGCCCAAGTCTGCAACCTCAGGTCCTCATCAAGACAGCCCAGTTGCAGCAGAGACCAAAGAGGCAGTGAGGCATAGGATCTGTCCCTTCTGGCTGCTAGCCAAGGGCAGATTTCTGCTTTGTGAATCCAAGGACCCATTGTGCTGGCTGGACGCTTCCTTCAGCCCTCATGGACAGGGTCCTACTGGAAGCCACAAGCATGGGAAAGAGTCCACTTTGTGAACTTCAACCTCATACGGCCTCATCCTGCTTCTCCCCACCCAAAGCCCATTGGGGACTACCAGATGCCCAGCTTATCCCTGCATCCTCCTCTCCAAGACCACTTTTTCAAGAAGCAAACCTCCCCCAAGCCAAGCCTCGTGTCTCCCCCTCCTGTCCTTGTATGTCTCTGGACTGCTCAAGGACCTGGGGGACAGCTCTCTGGCACCCCACATACACAGCACATGAGAGGACATGAGCCTTTTCTCATCAGGGCATAAAACCAGGAACAAAACTGGGACTGATGTTTCCTGATGTGAGAACAGGCAGAGCCAGGTGACTGGTGGAGGGGGAGGTGAAGATCAGATCCCCAGTGATCCTACACTGCTCACTGTGTGCAGTGAGTACCAGGGAACTGGGACAACACCCGGACGAGACTCTAGCTCTGCTGCCAGTGTGTCAGGTGCTGCCCTGTGCCTGAGGAAGCAGAGGAAGAAGAACTGCCAGGCAACTGAAGGATTACAGGATACTGTAATCCATTTTCAAACCAACCCAATTAGCAACTGTTCAGTGGATAAGGTCCACTAGAAGTCTCCAGCAAAGGGTCCTGTGATGCTGAGGCAAAGGACCAGTGCTTAGCACATGTCTCACCTCTCCCACCAGCTGCATGTCCACCACATAGAGATTCTTCAGTGAGGAAGCGAGGCTGAGCAGGCATCTGTCACCCTGTGCCAGGCAAAGTAACACAGAGCTAGATGGGAACAATTCCAACCTTCTCTACCAAAACCCAGGGCTCCCTCCTGGCTCCACCATCTCTGGTAGACACAACTTTATGAAAATAACAGCTCAGAGCAAGGGGCCACCTTGCCCTATGTACTTTCTTGCCAGTAGTCAGAAGCCTGAGTAATTTGCAGCTCAGCAGCTGCCCAAGTCAGAGGCAGATGTCAGTGCATTTATTGGTTCTGGAGGAACCTTTGTTCCTCCCTGAATTCATCCCATTTCTCTTGGAACCTATGTAAGGTTTCAGTGTTCATGACACCTCGTTCTGAAGACTAATTTGATAGCACATCTGCAGGAGGCAATGCTCCTCCTCCTGTTCAGCACCTCCTGCTAGCTTCATTTGATGTGACCTTGTGCTTGCATGGAAAGCAAAAGCGAACGGTTAACCTCTGTCCTTTCTCTCTTGGCCTCCTGTAGACATAAGGTATCCATCTTCTGATGTTTCTTTTCCAGACTGAAGAACTCTGCCTTATTTAGACATTTATTTATTTATTTATTTATTTTTTCGCAGAGGCTGGCCCTCTGACCATTCCTGCTGGAACTTCCAGGCATTTCACCCCACAAGGACACATCTCTCCCGAGCTCTCCTGGGCAGCTCTAGAGACAGAGACAGGGAGCAACCCTTGCCTCCTTCTCCTGCACCACGGTCCCACGAGTCCACGGGTTGTGCAGCAGTGCCTGGAGTCATGGAAGGGCAAAGCCATGAGATAGACTCACAGACTCACCTCCACAACTCCTCAAGCAGTGGGTGCCAGCACCAGATGCCCACAGTCACCCCCATGGTGAGTGGCATGTGGACACTGTGGCCATATTACAAACTTGGGCTTCTCCCACTTCTTTAGAGCAGCAGCTAATGAACGCCTGGTGAAGGCAAAGTTCCTGCAGCCCTTGATCACCACACCATAGGGTACTCTCAGCAGTCTCCTCCCCAAGCCTATCCCAAAAGCTCTCCTGACCAGCCTCTGCCAACCATCCTTCCCTGCAGAGAGCCCCAGCAACCCAGGCCCAGACCCAAACAAGGCTCATGCACAGTGCAACCCTTGTAACATGCTCTCTGTGACCTTTCCCAACCTTTCCCACCTGTGGCCAGAGCAACTGACCCCTGGCAAACGTATCCACCTCACTGGATATGCACATGTGGAGACACAGTTTGAAAATTACAGATGTTCCTTCACTGATCTGCATTTTGCAGTGTCAGGAATGAGGCTTTTCATTGAGAATCCAGAGCTTCTTGCCAAGGCGGTCTCAGCCCAAACAGCACCCGTTGGCACAAAGTCCTGCTCGCAGATACACACACCCACCCCCCCAAGCCACGTGCCCTGCTGCTGGATGGACAAGACAGCAAAAGGAGTATACTGCAAGGGCAGTTTCCCCACACAACTGCAAGACTAAGCAGGAGCAGAGGTTTCACCATGGACTGTGATACCACATTGTTACTGAGCCTAGGACAGCCTCCAAAGAGCATGTATCCTCCTAACTGGGGAAGACTTCCAGCAGCTGCACACACCAGACAGGACCCAGCACATGCAGCCAGAAGCCCTCACATCTTTCCACCACTCCATACCCATTTCCCCTCGGTCAGACTCACTCTGGGGTCTGAATGATGTGGGTGCAAACCACCAGCTCTGGCAACTGCAGGACCTTTCATTCACATCCCCCACACTTGTCACAGCCTATCTCCTGCCCCCAGCTCCGGGGAGCATCGCATTAGGAGACCACTGGAGCATTTAGTCCACCAGGCAGCTCTGCCACAGTTCTCAAACCCCGTTCTCCTTGTGCATCACAGTAGCAAGATCCACCCTGCCTCCTTCTCCTAACGTGCCTCTGCCAGCCATGACCATCCTCCCCCTGCGCAGACCCGAGAGCTGCCGCTGTGGACGCAGGTACAAATGCCAGATCCTGATTAAGAAGCATCTTCGGAAACACTCTGTCAGCAGCAGCTGATAACCACAGATCATCAGAGGAGGAATCTCTGTCTGGGATCCAAGGGGGAGGAAATAACCATCCCGTCACAGTGGCACTGACAGCCCCAAGGACAGAGCCAAGCTGTCCCTGACCCAGCCCTCTGAACTTGGTGCACAGCCCCAGAACAGCAGACATTCAGCTCCACCATGCTCTGTGGTGAGATTTCACAGGTCGCACTGTGGCTCCTCCACAGCTTGTGCCCAGACACGTGCTCCATGTCCCCATCCCCACCACTTTCCACTCTCCTTCCACCCTCCTCCTGTTACTGGATTCTTTCAGCTGCCACCAGCACAGCATGGACACTCCACACCTGTCTGTCCAAGGTCACAGTTGCTCCTGGACAGCCAGAAGGACTTTCATTTTCCCCCACTTGCTGCACAGAAGTGGCTCCTAGCAGAAAGGATAAGAACTGCTTTGGGAGGCAGCAGAACCAGCATGGCTGAGGGAGATTTAGGAGCTGGCAGAGCTGATGCTGCTCAGGAATGGTTTAGTTGGGGACTTAGAGACTTGATGACCTCAAAGTCCCTTCCATATCTGCCGTCTTAAAACTCCTCCTTCCTTGACACAAAGACAAGGCCAACGTGGGCCTGCCAGAAGATTTTGGCAGTCACTATCTCCTTGTTGTCACTTGCAGACTCAGTGTGATCCTGGTCAAATGGCACCTGGACCACATCCCTGTCTGTGTGGAACCTGAGCACCCAAATGGACCCCACAGGCAGCCAGGAGTGACACGGTCACCACAGCTGGAGCCTCAGCACAGTGCTCTGCCAATTGTCACGCTGCCTTCTGAAGCCTTGGCAGGCCCCTGCCCATGGGCAAGCCTTGCCAGCCTGCACAGCAGCTCCGCTCGCGACTCCCAGATGCTGTCTGACCTCACCACCCCGCTCTCAAGTGCCTTCCTTCCAGCTCTTTGGGGGAGGATCTCTACAGGAGGGCTGGAATGGAGACAGACCAAGATGTAAGGTCCAGGGCAACACCCTTGGCATGGGCTCAACCTCCGTTTCCAACAGTGCTGCCCTAGATGCACCCCGTGAGTTGACTATGAGCAGTCGGGAGCTGTGCAAGGCAGTAGCACGCAGACCCTGCCAAGATGGGCACTACAAACCCATTTCCACAGCACGCCGCTGCGCAAGGTCCACACACCCAGGTCCAAAGGCTGCCCTACATCTTGGCAGCTTTAATTTCTGCCCCAGTGCTCTGGAGGTTGAGAACTGCATGTTTGCAGGTGTCCAACCAAACTCCACATCCCGACTGCACATGTAACCATGGCAACTGCACATGCAAGTGGCAAAGCCTCGAGCTGGGCTAACTGCAAATGCAAATGGAACAAACACATGCACAGCGCTGGAAGTGTAACCTCTAAATGTCAGCCTCTCACCATCTTGCAGACACCAGCTCCGGCGCTGGCCACCTGCAGCATGCAGAACAGGAGGAAGTCTGCTACGACACGGACCTCAGCCCACCCAGCCCTGCAACACTGGTGCTCTGGTGCAGACCAGGGAGGAAAAGATGGCACACAAATTTCCCAGAGCTAACAGCGTCCCCTCCCTCGGCAACCCACAGCTCCCTCTCCGGGGGCACATCCACCCACCCCTTACCCAGCCCCCAATTCCACAGAGCAGCCTGGTTTCCAGAGGAAAGAAGGTGCTACCGGGGTGACACTGTGCGGCCAGCGCAGGGGCTTGGGGGGAGCTGTGTCTTCTGCTGCACCCATGCGTGCCCAGCCGTGGGGACACCTCCAGCCCCTCTGCTGTCACCTGAGCCGGCAGCAGCATCAGATAAGGCACCTTTGAAGGACAGAAGGAAAATCCCAGTGTTGCAGGGACATGGTGCCAGAGCCACCTCCCCGAGGGAGGTCTGTGGCCTTGGGAAGGGCTGGAAGCTCCAGGAGGTGTTCCTGTTTGGGAGAGCATGGTCCAGAAAGACACTGGCGGCTAAAGGCCTCACATCACTCATCATTTCTCCTCTCCCTCGCTGCCAACCGTGTTGGACACGGTTGGAGCCCGGTGCTAACTATCACACACCACGTCTGTCCTGCTCTGTAGCTTCGAGTCCAACAGAGCCAAACTCAGGCGAGCGGTGCCAACTCCAACCCCAGCACACATTGGCAGAGCTACCGGCAACCCCTGCACCGTGTTTCCGACCCACCACCCCGCTCAGAGACAACCAGGGCCAGCATGGCTGAGCGCCCGCCTGCCCCCGAGCTGCCCCAGCCTCAGCCCCCTGCCAGCCCAGCGACTACCGGCGTTGCCCCTACGATGCCGAACGAGCAGAGCCAAGGGGACCCCCCTCCCTGCCAGCGCCGCTCACGCCACCAGCCTTGCACCGGGCACACCCTTGCACCCCAATAACTGATCCCCAGCCGCCCCCCGCCCCGGGGCAGGAGACCCTGAGCGGGGACAGCTCCCGCTCCCCGCTCCGCGCCGGGCCCGGCGGAGCCAGGCCGGGGATGCGGGCGGGGGCCGGGGATGCGGCGGGGGCCGCGCAGCTGAGGCGGGCGCACAATCCCCCTTTCAGCGCGTCGCCATGGCAACCCGCCGGCTCGCCGCGGCCGTTCATCCGGCCCCGTTAACCCCCGCCGTTACCCGCCGCCGCGCTCGGCCCCACCCGCTAAC
>VXBZ01006780.1:78557-116602 GCA_013399135.1 Heliornis fulica
ACCCTGGGCATCCAAAATCCTCTCTCGCTGAACCCTGTAGCTGTTCCAGCCACTTTGCGAGGCTCCTCCATCCGCCCACCTCCATAGCCGTGGACTGTGCTGCCCCAGCACACGCCACAGCAGGCGGAGCACCCAATGCCCTCCAGCCCCGGCATCTTTCCCTACAGGCAGGGGAGAAGCCTCTCCCACTGCTCTGCAGCACCCAGCCAGCCCAGGGAAGACTCGCGATGTACTGGCACAGGATGCCTCAGCCTTTGAGCCCAGCGTAGCCCTGTCACCCATCCACTACTCGCCATGCACTGGGCTGGGGGTTCAGCAGCCACTGCACCACAGACCCCAGCAGAACCATGAGCAAGACCCAGAACCAATGTGATCCAACCTCCTGGCATGTCCCTTCCCAGTGCGGGGATCTCTTCACCTCCTGTGCATGGTCTCCTGTCAGAAGCCGCCTCTCTTCCAGCCCACCTCTGCCCATGGCAGGGTGACTTCTCTGTTTCTGTCATACCTGTTGGGATTACAGAAAGCGTTTGAAAGGGGGCATGCATTTGGGTCCTGCTAGATGTGTCTGGTCTCTGTATGCCTCTCTGTGATAGCCAGGGCAGTGTCAGCTGTGATGTCTGATCAAAGAGGACATGCAGCTACTAGCAGACACCTCTGTGCTTTCCGATCTGGGCAAGGGGAGCTGGGCTCTGCCTCCCTCCTGCTGCCAGAGCTGCAATCCAGACCCTACCAGGGCTCTGCAGAGCAACCACCACTTCCTGTTTAAGATGCTCGTGTGGCAGCGTGCAAAGGACAGGCATTTATTTGAGCTCTCCCACACGCCACCATCAGCACGTGCACCGAGTCAGGAGGAGATCCCCACGCTCTGATGGAGGTTGGGCTTCACCTGCCCCGGTGACTGCGGAGCAGCTCACAGATTTCCTGCCCCTCTTGCCACACTCCCTTGTCTAAGCTTGCTGGTGTTTGGCAGCTTGACTGGTTTTGTTGCTGGCCTGTTATACAAAGGGTAAGATGCACACTGCCATCCTGTATGCCCTTGAGCAGACAACGTGGTCCAGCACCCTGTGTGATGGATGCACAACCCTGCCCTGTGCCTACCAGGGGATTATCAGCCTTTAGAAACATCTTGAATGGGCCCCTGGACCGGTGCTGGGCTGCCTCACTCCCGGCAGGACTCCAGACGTGGCTCCTTGTGTCCTGTTGCCCAGCAAAATCAGCCCAGTACACAGGGTCATAGCACTCAGGTGCAGCAGTGCCTCATGGCCCACCACAGGAGGGTTGTGTGCTCCTGAAAGCGCTCCACTCCCAGTTTCAGCTGCTTGAGTGGGCAGTGATTGATTTTTCTTGCACACCACCAGCTCTGATGGTGCCTGACAAGCTGCCTTTGCCCAGGGCACAGGCCATGGGAGCTACCTGTGCCAGGCTGATGGTTGGGGTGGATGCACGGGGCACAACCTGCTCCTGTCCACCCATCACCCCATGGTGCTTTGTGCAACCTCAGGCTTCTCCCCGTGAGCTGGGCATAGCCTGCATGGCTACCTATGGACCTTAGCCACATCCCCCTTAGTGCTGGCCCCCAGCCCCAGGGAGCTCAGCATCAACCCCCCCACCCCACCCCACCCCGCCCCAGACTGGGGNAACCTCGGGGTGGCCAGAGGGGCTCATGGGGGTCTTGGACCAGCCCTGGGGCTGCCACCGTGGTGGATGGAGCTCTGGAGACCTGTTCACCGCGCGTATGCCCGGCCTGCCCCGCAGCTGGCACAGCTGGGGGAGCATTTATAGGCTGGAAAGAGCCCCCGCCGAACCCTGGCAGCGGGCACCTGGCCCCGCGTAGGGACAAGCCACTCCGGGAAGGCAGGGACAGGCCATGCAATCAGCGCCCCGCTGCTGCCCTGCCTTCAGCCGCAGCGACCCGGTGCCGGCTCCCGGCCCGGGCACGGCAGCCAGGCGGGAGGCAGCTCCCGGCGCCCGCCCGGGGCCAGCAGAGGGCGCCCTCCCAGCGCGGCTCCCGTGGCTGGAGCCGGAGCCCCGCTCACGGGGCCGGGAAAGGGGGGGCCCGGCCCAGCCCCGGAGCTTCCTCCCTGAGTCCCTGGCGCGGCTTGAGGGCACCGGGCAGACTGTGCCCCAGCCCGACCGTCATGGACAGGCAGCGGCAGGGCTGTGAGGGCGGCGTGCTGGAGAAAGCAAAACACAAGCCTTGTCTTTAAACAGGGAAACTACAGACCCAGCGAACTCAGAGCCGATCACCTCCCCTCTGTGCCCTGCATGGAGTAGATCCTCCTGCACACTACGCTTGAGGCAGGTGAAGTGTGGTGACAGCCACCACGGCTTCACTCAGGGCACATCATGCCAACACAGGTGGTGGCATTCTACAACGTGGTTACAGCTTTGGTGAGTGTGGGAAGCGACAGATGACACCTGAGAAGCATTTCAGACATGGATTTGATGGATGGACCACTCAGCTGATAGAGAATTGGGTGGATGGTCACACTCTTCAGTTTTGGTCAGCGGCTCACCATCCACATGTCAGCTAGTGACAAGTAGTCTTCCTCAGGGGTCAGTACTTAGACCAGCAGTTTAACATGGCTGCACAGCTAGTTGAAGTGGAGAATGGATTGAGAACAGCCCTGAGGAGGAGGACATGGGGGTGTCAGTGGACAAGCAACTCACCATGAGCTAGCAATGTGCACTTGCAACCTAGAAAGCCAACCATACCATCAAAACCAGTATGACCAGCAGGTCAAGGGAAGTGATTCTGCCCTTCTACTCTGCAGTGAGAGCCCAGGGGTAGTACTGTGTCCAGCTCTGGGGCCCCAAACATAAGGAGATGGCACATGTGACCTGCATGAGCCAGGTCAAAAGTTGACAATGCAGCATATTACTTGCCCTGAGGAAGCACTGTGGCTAGAGGAGAAGGCAGCAGAGGAGCCTTGGTGTTCATCATCAAAGCTGTGCTATGAGGAGCGCTGTGTTGCACTTGGGCTGTGGGGTCCTCTGACTTGGAAGAGGTACAAGTTTCAGTACCTCTGTAACTGCTCTGGCTGGAAAGCTGGACATGTTAGGGCTCAGAACTACCCTGCAATGAATGAACTACCCTCTCTGCTTTACACCACTGTCCTGGTGGGACATACCACCATAACACCCTTAACATACAAATCCTACAAAGCTTGCACAAACCCTTGCAAGCACGTGAACACCAGCTCATGAAACAAACAAGGAAGAAGGGCTTTCTTTCCCAAACCAAATTGTTTAGCCATTCACAGAAGCTGCAAATGCAGATACTGGTTGTGTTCAGAAGGAGATAAAGACCCTGCCTTGCGGTGCTGCTGGGCTGTACTGGGAGGAGTGCTGAGGAGGAAAGGCAGGCTCTGAAAACACACTCCTTTTGCAAAGTAAGCTCCCTGTATTCATCCAAGAATGTCAAGGGTTCATCTTGTATAAATAAAGTACAAAATTTTACAATGTCTTAATTATTATTTTAACAAAAATACTAAAAACTGAGTAGAAACTGAAACCAAAGTCGGAAGGGAGACTATCAGCCACAAGGGATCTCCATAAACATTAGTAGAAACTGGATAGTAAAAACACTTTCTCTGTACAATAAAACCATCCTCCTAGCATCTCCCTGCGAGACAGGTGGCAGCAGCACTGGTGGGGGCACAGGCCAAGGACAGAGGTTGGCAGCAGCCCCAGTTTGTTGGTCAGGCTGAAGAGGCTGTATCCAGTCCACAGTGATATCTCCCTCCTGGACCAGACTGAAGTGATGCAGATCAGTAGCGTCCAAAGGGGTTGTTGTTCTGCTGTGTCTGTGTATCTGTTGAGGTCAAGACAGAGTGAGACAGTCACAAGGTCTGCTTCAGAAAACAGATCCCTCTCCCCACATCACCAGCACAGTATGAAGAGCGTGTCACAAGCTGGGAGAAGAAAAAGACAACTTTCACGGCACTCCCCGCCTGCTCATTTGTCTGAACTTTTATGCAGCATCACAGTCAGGATCCCATATTCTTTAGGAAAAAGATAGGTAAGTGCCAGTCCTGATCCTGAAGCTTCTCCAGAAATCGCTCCATGCCCCAAAAAAGGTGTGGCCGATAGCTATTACGATTAGTTTATGGATTCATTATTTCTGAATTTGAAAGTCAGCCCTACAAGATGACCATGGCACCTGCAGCCATTCAAACTGCTCAGACAGCTAGTGCCAAGCACTCCTCCTGAGGCACACCCAGAAACTGGCCTGGGACCAGCTTAGACACAACTATCCTGGCTCCCTGTCATTACCTCAGTACAAATGAAGGACTTCCACATGGTGCAAAAAGAGCAAGAAACATAATAAAGTTGTATTTAAGAACCTCACAAACTTGCAAACTGCCAGGACAGATGTTTTGTGATGTACACTGCTCCCAGTACACTTGGGTACTCTGCAAGTGCTAAAATTCTGTAGGGCTTTTTTCCTGAAACCCAATCAATATGTTTGGCTCTAAGTCAAGCTATGTAAAAGGAGACCAGTGTAACCTGGTGAAACTGGTGTCCTTTTAAACTCTACTGGACAACACTAATCCCAAGGTATTCTCATCCCCCTCCTACAATCTGTAGGACCTCTGGGTGGTTCCTGGTGGGACAGATGCAAATCCAGCGAGGCAGCATGGAAGCTGTGTGCCGACACGGCTGCGCTGGTGCTGACGCAGGGCTGCACCGGACCCACGCATCTACTGCATACCAAACAGCTGGCTGCTGTGCAGACTGGCTGCAAGGATTCACCTGTTCTGCTATTCGGATGCTTATGGGGGTCTTGATGCTTACAGGGGGTCCTGCTACACTGGAATTGTCCTGGCTGAGATCCCTGTGCAGATCTGCGGTTTGTGAATCAGGCAAGTGGGAAACAGCATGTTAAAACTTCTGGATTGGGGAGGGGTTTTTTTTGGTCACAAGAACTAAGACTTTTCCTCCAGGAAACAATACAAGCACAATTTCCAAGTCCCCACTCTGCACATCATTATGCCTAGAGCACACAGTCTCACACTTAACGCACTGCAAGAAACCTGTGCAGTCCATTTCTGGGCATTTTTATAGCATGTCTGCCAGTTTTATGGCAGAGAAGCCAGTGAGGTGACAGTAAAGAAAAAAACAGCAGGCTATTCAGAAGGGACCAGAACAGACACTGGGCTTTGTTCCTAGATCCCTGAGCCAGCAGTTCAGTGCCGATTACAGGCACACAGCGCCAGACTGGACACCATCTACGCCATTAGCCCGTCTGAGGCACAAAAGCCCACAGAACACTGGAAACACAGCAACACTTCCCAGTACACACTCCCTGACTCCAGGATCCTGTCCTGATCACAAACACTGTACCTCTGGGTCACCCATCAAGAGAGTGCCCCAGGATCATAGCCTCCAGTGCAGAGGCAACACATCCGAATGCTTTGAAGCTGCAGCCTGGATCTTTTCAGGAGAGCTACATGGCAGCCCCTACAAAACAAGCTTCCTTGTCCCCCTGCCGGCAGCAGAAGGAAGGTCTGGAAGGTTGCTCACAAGCTGGCAAGCACTGCCTGCTCGGCTGCTGTGCCACCCTGGGCCCAGAGCTTTAATTCCTGATGTCACTTCCCTGCCAGCATCATTTGTGGGCCTCAGTCAGTCTGGCTTGGCCCTGCTTCTCTACACCAGGGTACCTGCAAAAGAAAGCAGCAGGGAGGAGGAAGGGAGAGGATAAAGAACACTAAGGCTTACTGGAAAGCTGCTGTTGAAGCTGTCGGACCAGAGCGGCTGTTTGCTGCTGCTGCTGTGTCTGCTGAAGACCCTGGCGCTGGAACTGAAGAGAGAGAAACACCGTTACAGCCACAGCACCCAGCTGGTAGCCTTGGCTTTCAAAAAAGCCCTGGCAAGCTCAGCAGAGGGAGGAAGGGGTGATGTAGGTGGAGCACTGTTAGATTTATCAGGTCCCTCTTCCTCTGAGGGAATACTCACAATGGGCTGCTGAGGGGGAAGAGCCTGCATCCCCAGCCCCGGGGGCTGGCCCTGAGCCTGTGGCTGAGGCACTGTGGAGACCTGGGGTTGCTGCTGGGGCTGTGGGGGCTGTTGCTGCTGCTGTTGCTGTTGCTGCTGCTGCTGCTGTTGCTGCTGTTGTTGTTGTTGTTGCTGCTGCTGCTGTAAAGACAAAAGAGAAGGGACCATCAGGGAGCTGTATGGGCAATGCACACAGCAGCAGGGCACAGGAAGGGCTGAAGAAGGAATTGTTCCATGCAGTACCATACCCTCACACACAATTTTCCTCACAGGTACCTGAATTACCCAAATTTCAGCAGGACTCTGGCCTGGGCTGAGAAATGGCAAGAAATACAGGGACAGTAACAAAGTTCTGCAAGAAGAGATATTGAGAGATAGCAGTAAGAGAACTACAACTCTACTGATCAGCTGTCAACGAGTAGGAGCAAACAAGATACAAGAATACAAACCAACTAAAAGCTACATCAAGAGGTTGGCTGGTTCATCTTGTCTCCTGGTTGAGATCAGCAACACTGACTTCACTGAGTACTTGCCTGATCTGTTCTCAAACTTTTTCCAGAGGTGGCAACAGAGCTCCTATAGTCTCCCTACACAATCTACTCCAGGCCACAGTTACTCCTACTACTGGAGTCTTCCCTAATCTCTGCCCTGAATCTCGTAAGGTATGATATAAAGACAGTTCTTGTCCTACAGTCAAGGGACAAGAACAGCTAAAGCTTTTTTGGTGACAAAACATTTGCAGACTTGTTTTTCCTGTTGTCCTTGCTTCTCTAACTCAATGTCCAGTTATTTCAGACTTTCCTTTTCGGTCACATTCCTCAATATGTCCTTCAATCTATTTTGCTGCCCTTCTCTGTCCCTCATATCAGCTGGCATTGCACTTCAGTAAAAGGATGCACATAAAACTGGATGCAGGCTCCAACCTAGATGTTAACAGAACTAGTTACAGCAAGAACAACGTCAGTGTCTTGGAGTCAGAATATACCCACAAATCTCAAGTTTTTTTTCCGATTTCTCCTATGAGTGCAGTTTTGAACACAACAACATCAGCATAACTTCTGGGAGAAATAGAGAACTACTAATTCCATGATAAAAATCCCAACATGATGATGCTAGCTACAGTTCCAATCACCTGTTCAAAAGGGAAAGATTCAAGCCTTGAACATGTCAAAACAGACAAAAATACAATCAGGAGAAGGGACAGCATCTTATGAGTGGAAGTTAGAAAAACCTGACCTATGGAAGCTGCAAAATGCTCCATTAAGTAAACATCAGAGAGAAAGAAGAGCCAGTAAACAGCAGGAGACAGTGGCCATTGGATACAAGAACCAGTCACAAACACATTAAAGGGAATGAGTTTACAGAACAGCCTCCTAACTTTCATCTTAAACTAGTCTGGCCATTTCAGTTCTTGAAATGGATGCTCTTACCTGGGTAATCAGCATCAGCTGACTCGCAACCCATGCATGACAAACCAAAAGGCCACCCATCCCTTCTACAAGCCACTGCATCATGACAGTTAACTCAATCTGCTCTGCATCTGGTATGCCTCTGATAACACAGCAGGAGCCACAGTAAAGGGGAGATTTAGCTGACATTGCTTGGTTGCTTAAAAAACCCAACAAAACAAAACAAAAAGTGAAGTGTGCAAAAAGCTGAAGGTATGTATACATGAAGTTACTGAGATAGGACAAGTGCTAGCAATTTGTCTGAGGCATGTTCTTTCTCTAAATATGAGTGATGAAGAATGCTAAAAGAACCTAAGTGAATAGTCAGGGGGTGCTACTCATGAAAAGGACTAAAAGCTGCTGACTAAGGCAGCCAGGCAGTCTCTTGTCCAGTGCAAGGCAGCAATTCTCAAATACTGCTGAACACAGCTCTCTGCAGGAACCAGTTTTGCTCATGGTCCCCTCAACACAGAGGCTCACCACTCTGCACCACACTGTCTCCCTATATCCCACAGGTTTCCTGGGCCTTGTCACAAGGTATGCAATTCACCAATTAACCTACTTCTGTGTTTCTCTGCCAGCTCAATACACTTCTGTAACTCCAAGCAATGCATTCGTATCTGTGTGTCATAAAGGTGTTTAAGACCATAATGCAAATCCACAGAATGCTCATCTCTCTTGACATACACCTGTGAACTTCCTCAAACCTACAAAGTTGGGTCTAACAGCTTACTCTGGACCAGTTTTCCAACCTCCACTGTCAGATGTGGAGTACACAGACTGATTCACACTGGACTTCCTGACACTGGAAACGGCAGGCGATGGTTATTTTGATCTTGTAAAAACGCAGATATGCTCCTAAAAATGATCTTGTAAGGAACAACTCTACCCTGCTCTTGTGTGGGCAAGGGGATTTTCACTTTGTTTCTACCTCCTGCAACACCAAAGACAGACAGCTTTCTGCACAACCTTACAGGCTCAGCTGGAGCAGGAAGAAGTGGGATGTAGGTCACAGAGGACTAAATGAAATTACTCCAGTTAACTTCCCTTTAGCTCATGCTGGGTGACTGGAAGAAGGCAGCACGGCAGGTATCTCCTCCATTTGTCAGAGCCACCTAGCCAATTATTACAAACAGCCCCCAAGAGAGCTGACAGCCTTCCTGGCACAGGGGGGGCAGAGCAGGACATTGCTGACACAGATGGCATTGGGGCAGCCTTGTCCAGCTCCAGCAGCCTTCCTCCTGTCAGCAACCACTCACCCTCAGAATCTGCTGCTGTTGTTGCTGCTGCTGCCTCAGGTACTGCTGCTGGTCAGGCAGTATCTGGCTGGGACGAATTCCCGAGGGGACTCCTTGGGGACCCAGATGGTTCATCCCACTCATCATGGGGGCCTGCTGTATTGACTGGTGAGGAAACCTGCACAAGAAAAGGAAAAGTTCATGAAGTAAAATATTCAAGGGCAGACAGCTTCTTTATTCCAGACCCAACTTGTCACCAGCAAGATAAACAGCCCAAACAGCCTCCTGTAATCCATGCTGCCTCTCTACAGAAAGATGAACAACACACAGGCCTCTCCAGGGTTTCATCCAACCTCTTTTTCTAGAAGCCCTAAGTAACAGTCCCTGCCCCACTGTTCTGCATTGTTCCCTTTCTCGATTTATGACTGCTCGGGAGCAGCACAAATCCCAGATCTAGCCTTTAGATGGTGTGATTTGCTGGTTAGTTTTAAAACCAAAACTACTGATTCTGCCAGGTCATCTTTCTCACACTTCCCAATTCTCTGGCTGGTATCACTGTCTCCTGTCTGCAACTAGCACCTATGAATTTCACCCAGTGTCTCCTTTACTTCCCAGGACTGAAACCTACATAAAAATGTTCCCTTGAGGGTGAGGAGGACTCAGAGGCTGTACAATAAAGCACAGAGAAAAGGATTTCACAGACTGCTGTTAGGGTTGTCCAAGCACAGCAGGGAAGTCCTCGATAGAAAAGGAGTTATCAGCATCCAGCAGTGTGGGAGGTACCTCTGTGTGTTGCCCAAGGTGTGCCCATAGCCAGGGGCCTGCTGGTGTACATAGCCGCTTGGTCTTTGCTGCATCTGTCTGACAGGATCTACCAGAGCAGGATTAGAGCTGGGGTGGGAATTCTGATAGGGCTGACCAGAATAGGTAGGAGGTACCATTGTGCCCGACTGGGATGGGTGCTGCTGAAGGCCTATGTGGGAGACATAAGGTGTGTAACCCTGGAACGAAACAAAAAGCCTTTATCAGTCATGGGGTAAGGTACAAAGGAGAATCTGACATAAAGGACATCAGCCTCCTGTAATTAGTGTTACCAGGCTGCTCATCTCTGGGATTCAGGTTCATGCTGCCCAGAAAATGAGGAGAGATTGCAGGATTTAGCAGCAAAAACAAAGACGCTATCCTATGCTGGAGCCAGATTCCAGTCTTACCTGTGGTCACTGTCACTTACCTGGGAGGGCTGCAGTGCTCCATAGGATGGGGTTGGTGCCATCTGGCGCACAGGCTGCTGTCCCATTATGCCTTGTCCCTGCTGGAAGGCAACAAAGGGACACGTTTTTCAACACCTTCAAAGTGCAGGACACTGCAAGTCTTTCCTCAGCAGCTCCCACCAAATCAGTGAAGTAGCTGCACTGTTAAACCTAGGTCACTGTAGAGCACGCAGATGCAAATGACTTCTGCCTCACCCTGACTTGGGACAAACATAGATCACTAATATCCCTACCACCCCAGAACCCCTCTCACTGTCCAACACCCACAGATGCCCTGGTGCACATCACTGATAGCTCCACCAACTCTTAGTGACATGTGCCCATAAAGTAAGTGACAAACATCATGCTGCATCAGAGGAACAGACACACAAGAACATCTTTCCAGGGCAGGAACACAGTTGTAATTAAAAGGACTAGCTCCAGGAAACAGCTTGGTCGTTCTGTACCGTGGGGTCCAGCGTGGGGTAAAAGCACAGCTCTGACATACCAACTTTGCTTGAAGCTGCTGCCTCAGTATCTGTCCCTGGGACACTGGAGGTTGCTGTCTGTACACTGCTGGCTTGTAGGAGGGGTCAATGCCCATCATGCTCCCCATCCCTGGAGGCAACACACCACTATAGGGAGGGCGACTCTGAACGAGTTTCCCCAATGGCATGCGTACAGGCCTGTAGGATGTATCCAGGCGAGGGCCACCTGCAAGACAGAGAAACAGGCCAACTAGTCACACGCTATCTCTGAGGCTTGTAGCTCCAGAATGACTGACCACTGCATATAGACGTTTAACAGGCAAAAGAGAAAGTGTACAGACCAGCATAGGACCATCTCACAGAAGGGGTTCTTTACAAGACATACCCAGAGGTGCAATACACTCACTTCTCCTGTACTAACCTGCTGGAAGCGGCTGATTCTGGGCATAGAGACTCACTGGTGACTGCCCATATGCCAGCCTTGACATAGTGCTTCCTGACTGGTGATGCAACAGATCTGCAGGCATACCAACTCCATAGGAAACCCCTCGGCTAGGGCCCAACACAAAATCCTGCAAGGACAACGGAGGAGTAACACACATCAACATGCACTGGGAATTCGTGAATGGATGAATAGCATGTAAAGGTTGCAAAGACAACATCCTGGGTTTCCTCCTGTAATCCGAGCTGGGCAACCTACCTTCCTCCCTCAGGGATTAGGAAAATGTTCACCCTAATCCAGACTAAAGAGAGCAGGCTAGAGCTCTGGCATTCCCAGCTAAGAGGAAACATATCCCACCCCCACCATTACACCACCCCCAGGCTCCTCAAGAAGACTCAAGGGAGTGTTCTGTGACTTGGAGGGGTGGACATAACAGGTCCACAGCTGTTGGGCAGTCAATTACCTCAGTTTTGCTGGCAGACTGGTTGCGTTTCTTGGCTTTGCTCTGTTTCTTTTTGCGTTCCTCAGTAGAGGTGGCAGGATTTGAGCTTGTTTTATCAGCCTTGGCTGGTTCTGCAGCTTTCTTCTCAGCCTCTAAAGTCACAGGTGTAGGAGGTTCTTCCTCTTCAGGGGGCAGTGGCAAGGGCTCCAGGTAGTAACTGCGTGGCTTGGGTTTCAAGTGTGTGTGGTACAGAAGAAGCCTCTGCTGCTCCTCAAATCTAGACACCTTGCGATCCACTCGGACTGTCCCAAACCATCCCCAGGAGAGGGGGGCTGAATGCTTTAAGCCCTCAAACAGATCCCAAGGGGAAATCTTCTGCTTTGTAGAGACTTGCAAACCCTTTAAAACAAGAGATAAGAACCTCTAAGTCTGTGTTGTTTCTCCTACAAAGGTACAGAAAACTCTATACTTTCTTTAGACTGTACTCCACATGTCTCAGTAAACAGTCTGAGCCCTAATTAGTGGTCCCTGCTCCTCCACAGAGCAAAGCAGTCAATAACTGCCAGGTTCCTTCATTTCTGTTAGTCTTTGGCACACTAGCTGCAAGAGTCTACACTAGCAGCAGTAACTCACAGGACAGAGACTATGGGTTTCTCTTTACATTTTCTATAACCATAACAAACTTTGAGTTTAAATAACTTCTCAGGTTGCAGCAGCATGAGTATTGACACCCAGCTTTGTCCTTTTCAGATAGTCACGTGCCAGCTTGTCTGTGTGCAGCCAGACACTTCAAGCTCAGCAGACAAGATGCTATATACAGATGCTTCCAAAGCTGTACAAACTCAAGGCATCAGAGTACAAGGTGACACCTGCACTCAAGCTGTGATGCAGGAGAACAGAAAGCCTAATTTACCTCCTTCTTGAAGATGGAGTCAAATCCAGCTATTTTATTGCCTTTGGTGTCAATGAGGGATCCCTGAGGTTCACAGGTGATGACATCACGGGTCTGCTTTGGAAGTGGCAGTAGTTGTCGCACCTTCTCCAGACTGTCAGACTGCCGGTCCCCCAGCTCTTTCTGCACAAGTGCAATAGAGAAGACTTGAAGAATCATTCACAAACTATCATCCAAATCTCACCTGTGCCTTTTCTGGTGTCAACCTCCATCCCTGCATTACCTCTCACCTTTGCACCCTTCAGCCCTACAGAGCCACTGGCACCACCCTCACCACGTCATGTAAACAGCAGTGACAAGCTAAGTACCATTCACAAGACACAGGTAAATCCACTAGCTGGACAACTGTGCAAACACTGCTCTCATTCAGGGTCTCACCCTGAGTTTCTTGACGAGATTCATGTACGCTCGCTTGTTCTCTTCCATGCTGCCCTGAGAAATGCTGGACATATCAGCAGCCAGGGTGCCGTTGATAAGAACACTCAGCATGTCCAACACGGTGGTGAAGAGCTCACTGTTGGTCAGAACAAAAAGGACAAAGTCACCTCAGAAGCAGATATAAGGCCTCTACATCACAGTAACACCAGACATTATTCTATCACCACCAAGCACGCTGCATACAGTTAAGAGCCACCAAGTGCTTTTCAGTCAAACCTCTCATGCTAATCCTCCTTTTTCTTACACACCACAGGGTGTTCATATGGAAGTCAGGGCAGTATCACAGATTAAGACTGGCTACCTGTCCATCCATTCACCTTCTCAAAAACAAACAAAAACCCAAACAAACAAATAAGCAAAAAAAACACACACAAAAAAAACCACACCAAAAAACCAAAAACAAACAAACAAAAAAACCCAAAAAAACCCAAGCAGCTCCAGACTCAGCTATCCCTTGCTTATCCCTCTGCATCTGGAAAGCCAGGCTTTCTCTGGATATGTCAGAGTGCACTTGGATACCAGGACCCAGGTTGTAGATTGAGATTACTCTGAAGTCTCTTTCAGCTGTCATAGTATTTCTGACAGGTCATCTAGAGACCATCTAGAGCTTCCATGAGAAAAGGCCACGCTAAGGACTGCCTCCCTTTGGAAGTATATGGATCAGAAAGATCATATGCCAGACAGAAAGTTACTTGTTTGACTGCATGTCCACGGTGCCACTGCTGATGATGTCCAGGAGAAGCACAGCCCATTCAGTCGTCTGCTGCGTACTGCGCTGAACTGTGTCGAACATTCCCCCTACCTGGCAAAGAAAAGTAGCTTAGTCACAAGGGCACCATGAAGAAACACTAAGATTTAAAAATGAGAAAGGACCTAAACCAGAGCAACTCCTGTGCTACAGGAACTCCCACTGAGAACTGAAAGAGACTGCAGTCAGCTGAACAAACCTCAGTTGCAAATAGTAGTGCTGTGAACTGCAGAACTGCTGGAATGAGAAGGCATGTCTCTGAAAGAGACCAAAGCTGCAGATTTCATCCTGGGAAAATAGTGCCAGGGAGGTTTTCCATGCACCTTATTCTACTCAGGGCTCAGGACTTTCTGTTTCCTTGCCTCGGGACATATATAATCCCATCAGTGTGTGTGTGTTCCAAAAAGGACAAAAAGCAGACAAGTTTTCCACTCATAGTTTGTATGTTTTAATACAACTGCTCACCAAATTCAGACGTAGTTTCAGGGCCTCATGCATCAGCTGCTTGGCTTTGCAGTCATCTTGGTACTGATCTTCCCGCCAATTCGTAACAATCTAAGAAATTCAGAGGAGAGGGCAGAGCTCACAAGCTGTGCTCTGATACAGAGAGCAGCTTGTACTACCCACTACCCACTGACTAAGAGATGGTCAATTCAGGTGCCCTGTAATAACCAGGGTAAGATTTCTGCCTTACTGAGCATATAATCAGACAAACAATACCACAAAAGATGTCCTGCCTGTTGGAGGAGCAAGACCTTGAGGAAAGCAAAGGGAGAAGTAAGACACCTACCTGCTGGACTTGGCTGTACAGGGAGGTGAGGAGGCCTTCCCGCTGCTCATCCTGTCCTTTCAAGCATGTCAGCACCAGTGACAGGAATGGCTGCTGGCTCAGGAGGGACATGCTGCAGAGAGAAGAGAGATGGAGCAATGCTTCCAGGCTGACAGAAACAGCAAAGCAAGCACTGCCTGCCCTTTCCCCAGGACTCACCTCTTCTGCTTCTGGCGGTCCCGCTCTTTGCGGGACGATGACCCCAGATGTTGTCCTTTCTCTAGTTCCTCTCCAGCAGCTTTCAGCACATGGCCCTGCACTGATGTTGGAAGCTTGGCAATCAGAGGGGCCACCAGCCACACTCCCGATCTTTCCAGGGAGCTGTGACAACACAGGAAAGAAAAGCAATGTGCAATCCAACCTGTGGCTCAGACCAGTTCACAAGACAACTGCATGCTGGGACTACACTCACCTGAGGATGGGTTTGGATTTGTTGCTGGCAGGTGTAGCAGTTGCTGAGCTACTGATACTGTTGACTCCATTTCCAGTAGAGCTAGCAGAACTAGTCTCTGCTGACTGCTGGAATACCTCAATAGTGGCCTTGGCTATGTTTTCCAACAAGGAGTTCATCTCCTGGAAGACACGACAGCCAAGTCCTTCTCTGAGAGCCCCCACCAACAAGGCTTGCACATTTCAACACAACTCAGTACAAGCCCAGTTTGCCGCTCTTCACATCTCAGACTAATCACACCCTTCTCATGCTTGGCTTTCACAGGTCTGACTCCCTCCTTGTTTATTTTCTCCCTAGTCCCACTTCTACCAGGACACCCCACCACCACCTCACAAGCAGCCACTTCAACACTGGTAACACACATCCCTGTAGGGTCCCTTTGAGCAAAAACTCACATTGTTTGCCGTCTGCTTAATCATGAGCTGCAGCTCCAGTGAGGACTGCCTCATGGTCCACTGGTCCAGATTCTGCAACACACACACATATACCTCACATGAGTCCTTCTCTCAGTTCAAACTACATCAATCCACTCCCTCAGCTGCCATGACAGTGAGTGTCAGACTCCTCAGAGGGCTGCATTTTGGATAACCCCATTCTAATGCTACACCCTTTGACTCTATCAGGAGCCTGTACCTGTAGGATGCGTTTAATCCTTTGCCGCTGAGGATTTTCCCCTTCCTCATTGTCCAATAGCCGATGTGGGTAACAAATCAGTTGCATCAGCCTCTGGGCCTGTGTGCTGCTCAGGACAGGATCCTGCAGGTCATTGCTATCTTCACAAAGGGACTTGAGACATCGCTCGCCTACCCACTCCTGCAAGATGAAGGCAGAGTCAGTACAGTCAAACCTGTGCCTGATTCCAAACCAGTTGTCCCTACTTTCAGTCTCACAGAGATGCAGGGAACACACCATGTTCATAAAATCTTTTTTAGTATACAGTTATGCCTGATAATTATTTGTCTTCATGAGCTGTACTATGCTGATTCAGCAGGCATCAGGCACAGCAATCACAACAAAGGAAACATCAACTTTGACAAGTCAGTGGTGAAACACAGTAGCTGCTGTTTCTTTTAATAAACTATTGGGATTATTAACAGTACTCAGTCACTGTTATACCCAGGCTCCATTAACACTGCTGCTTAGGCCCAAGAGATGAGAAAGGATCACTTAAAATTACTTGGTCTATTTCCTGCACAACAACGTTCTGGAGCTCTCCTAAATTAAATAATTCAGGGCTGCAGGTAAGGCTAAATTAGAACGTGTCTTACAGAAAAACACGCCCCTGAATTCTCAAATAGCGGTGGAAAACACTATCATCCTTAGTAAAAAATAATTATTTCTCAAAGCCTGGAAGAGGAAACAACTGATGGGATGCAAGCCATTTATAAAATCACAAATCATGAGAAGGTAGGCAGAAAACTATTATTGTCAGCCTCTCAATTTCAGTTGGTGGTCCTCAAATGTATGACGATAATAAAGGCAGCAGTTTCCAAAACAAAAATAAAGTGGGTACTAATTCACACAATTTATGGTTAACCTGTAGCATTTGTTACTGCAGGATATTTCATACTGAAAACCAATTAAGCAAATTCATGCAACTTAAATCTACAGAGGACTGCTATGTAAGCACTTCTGCAGTTGCAGAGCAAAGCTGATCAGAGAATCCTTCTACTGAGAAGTGTCAACCAAAGGAGAAGTGACGATGATCTAGTTCATGAAGGACAGATGCTGATGCTAAGCCTAGAAATCTGGGAACAGTCTCTCCTAGTGCAGCAGACAGCACTCTGTGCATTAAGTGGAGCACAAAGATTAAAAAGTTAAATACCTGCTTTGAAATCCTTGTGAAACCACAGTCTAGATATTCAACTTCATCCCAGATGAAGTTTCCACTTTGTCAATACACATAATCTGGTGTTTTCTCCAATGTCTATTACATTTCTCCTCTTCTGTGTTGCTACCTCATAATCACTTAAAACTTCTCTTCCTCGTGTATGCAATATGCATATCCTTTTTGTCACCTGCTCAGCTTCCTACAAGGATTCAGACTTTGTCTCTGATCTACTCTGTTTGTATAATCTCCCAAAGAAGTATGAGTTCAACTGCCATTTTCAACCTTGAGGGACTTTTAGCTTCTCTCTGCAACATCTCTTTACAAAACAGTCACCTCAGCAGGCTTCGTATTACTGAAACAGCAGCCCCTCATCTGTCTCTTCACAGGAGCACACTATGAATATGTCTTTCAAGTACTATGGACCACTCCACCATCCCAACCACCAGACTCAGATTAGCACCTCTGACACACGCTTCCCTCGTTTCACACTGTGGTTTATGACAGCTCTATGAAATTCACCTTTTCAAAAGGCCAGTCACAGTTCCATGTATTAATTTAAATAGGCCAAAAGGCAGACCAGCAACATCACCACAATCATTTGCACCTAAAAACCTTTAATTTTAATCTACTTAATCTGCTCCTTACCCCCTCACCCTCACGAGGAAGTCTATAAAATATACACCACAATACAAGCTGCAACATTTTCTGAGTTTGAATAAATCACAACCTATAGTTAAGGCATTCCTCAGATGTTTCCAAATTGATAGCTCAAGTTCTGCAGCATCCACCACTCACACTGAAGATGCTAATATTAAAGGCTGTCAATTCTACAGTCATGTTTCAGTAACACCAAATATGCTGAATTCATGCTTGTAAATAGGTAGCTCCTCCGTTGGTAGGCTGGTACCATATGTAGCAAGGCGATTTATAAACAACAGCATCACAGAGCATGAATGTGTTGTTTACACACTGGTAAGAGAGAATACAGGTTTCACACTGTAACTCTGTATCTTTCCTGTTGACAGAATAAACCTGCAAATAATGCCAAAAACACCCATCACCACCCATTTTCCTAAAGTCACTCCACTCTGCATCTACAGACCTTACTACCCAGGTTTCAGTTCCACAGATAATCCATTTTCCACAAGAAACAAAAATACTGGTGTTGTCAGATTAGGATAAGCAAAAGATTTGTTTTCATTCTTTAACTAACTAAACAGGGCAATGCAGAGTCCACAGATACTTTTACCGCCTAGCTGCAAGAAATGCTTAAGCCACATTCTGACAGGCACCAATTATCATTTCTACAAGCTGTGTTTATCTTCTTTGCCACCACCAGCACACATCTCAGCAAGCCAAAGCAAACGGGATGTGCAGTCCCTGCATACTGCAACACCTAATTCTTGACCTCTACTTTTCACTCACTGAGAGCAATCTTTAGCGCCATCACGTGTCACAACCACCACAGGTTCTTCACTAATCTGTCAAGAGAAATACCCGCCAAATGCAATCTACAGAGAGTCATGTGAAAGATACCTGTCTTCAGAAGAGGTAAGGACAAACCTAGAGATGGGGCAGACTCACCTGCTGACATATACTCCTTAGTACATACTTGGCATAAGCATCCAAGCTAGCTGTTTCTACAGTTACTACCCGACTACCAGACTTCCTTGTGCCCAACTCATCATCCATGAGATCATCGACGCCTCCAGGGTGTGAAAAGCCAGAGCCTTTCAGCTCTGCATCTCCTACAAGGAAAGAACAAGTGTCACCTAATCATCAATGCTTAAACCCAAAGCCTGACCCACACAACAGTCTTCAGCTTTTGTAAGCTTTCACTGCAATCAGTGACCTCTGCAGTGAAGAGATATTCACAGCTCAACCCAGGGCTTCAAACAAGCCACAAACCTGCCAAAACAGATCTTCTCCAGCCTTTTGTACAGCCAACACATGCAGTAACGTTCTTCTTCCACCTCCCTCCAAAAAAAATCCCCCACTCTTATGGGTTCAGGCTAACACAGGTACACACCAAGAACAAAGACAGCCTTCAGCACTGCAAAGACTGCTCCATCCACAATACGATTCTGGGAAGCTGCCAGCAAGTGACGGTCACAGGAAGAACGGATTCCCACCATGGGTTTGTCTGCAAAGAGGACATCAGGGAAGAACAATACCCAGTAAGACAGACAGGTAAAGGGTCAAGAGCTACCACAATTATGTGCCAGCCAGTAGTTCAGAATCCAGCTTAGAATCCTTAGGATAGGCTTTTTCCAACTGTAACACGGGGTCAATGTAATTAAGTTTTGTGAAGCACAGTGCCAACTACACTGTAAGAACTGAATCATGAAATCCAAATGGGAAACAGTGTCTGTGTCATGAGTCCCAACAGGTACCCTAAACCCAGAATACAGGCTTGGATTAGATATCTGAACTATCAGGATACTGGGGAAAAACAAACAGAGCTTCCTGGACTGTTTCCATCATCAGACAAAAAGGGAGTACTGTAAAACAGCAGCTTCTGGCCCCAAGTTAAGCAGCTATACAAAGCTCTAGAAACAAAGCAAAGAAAAAAAAAGAAAAGAAGTGATCATTACTCTCATGACTCAGTGACAGCAAGGCCATCTCTACTGGCTGGTTTCCTTCCTCCAAGGGCCTCCTCCTCAACATGTTTGGCTACCACAGAATGACATAAACGGAAGCATATTGTTCTTTGTTCTCTGCAGAAAGCAGTGTAACAGGCTCTGTCTGCTTTATTCAAAGCAAGAAGGTTCTGGCAAGAAGGGTATGGCTCTAACCATAGGAACCAGCATCTCTTTTCTTGGAGTGCAAGAGCCCCAGTAAAAAAAGGCTCTACTTTCATTCACTTACTGCCATCTTGCTGGCATGGATTCAGCTGCGGAGTCTTAAACAGATGGAGTAAAATCCGGCAGGTCAGACGTGCTCCTGGTTCGGAGTCCTGCTCGCTGCAGGCTATGAAAAGGAAACAGTCAACTGTGATTTTTTTTAAGCACTAGGACAGGTGACTCACAATCTAGAAACTATTCACAGTGCACTGCCCTGGAGCAACCATGTGAGAAGCTGCAACAGCCCTGTTTTATTTACAAATATGGAGCATGTACAGCAATTAACTCACAAATAAGAAATTCATCAGCATTATCCCCAATGACATGCACTGCATTTTGCTTGCTCCATCTTCCCAGAGACTGGATGCTGCAATCCCTAGAGCTAGGGCTGGAGGCAGTGCAGAGGCAGAATGACTTAGGTGCTGTAAGCCCAGCTGGTCAGCTGAACCACATCAGCAGTAGAGTTCAGAGCTGAGTCCATCGGTCAGGCAGCATTTCTGATAACCTCTTTCTGTGCTTATTTCAGCTTGCAAACACACTCTGGAGAGCAAGACACTGAAGAACCTTAGCAGAGCCAGCGTTTGGTAGAAAACAAAAGGAACTCTCTATAGCAAACACTCAATTGTTAAATACCACACTATAAAAATAGCATTGGTTGCATGTTTCACAACTGTGGGACTCACAAAGTATCCATTAAGCACAGGCCTTTGGGCCAGTACCGAGACCTTCTGCAAGGATGCACTTACCAGCATTGAGGAGCGAGGGGATTGCAGCACAGCGAATCAGGTCCTCCAGCAGCAAGCACTGCCGGGCAATGAGAATGGCAACAAAGGTGGCCAAAGAATCATGGAAAGATAAGTCACTGACCTGGAAAAGAAAAGATCAGTCAGTGATCACAACAGACTGATCACAACAGCCTCTGCCTCATTCCCTCTATCAGTAATTCCTCAGCTTGTCTAGGAGCTGAGGGATAGAAGGACCCATAACCCCAGATCAGACCAGGCTGCAACAAACAGCAACAGGTAGCCCTGGTATTCAAAACCTTTCCCCGGTCCTCAGAAAACAAAGCATCCATTCTGCATTCATCCTGCCTTGCCCCAAGGAATCCCTCCACTCCTGTTTACATTCCTTTTCCCCTTTTGAATGTTTGCACTTGCATCAACATTGCAGAGGAGATCATTGAAGCCACAGGTCCCATTGTTGGAGGAACAGCACAAAGCTTTGAGGACACCCAGCCACTCAGCACTTAGAGACTTGCAGTAGCCAGTTAACTCGGCGCACAGGATAGCAATGTCATTCACCCTGGTAAAAAAAAAAAAATTAAAAAAAGCAGAGGGTCAGCTTTGCTACTCATACATGCCATTGGGTCACTGATTCTCTGAGGGATCCCAGCCTTGGCTCCTTCTTCCTCACATCCCAAAGCAATGAAGGAACAGCTACTGACTTCTCTCACCCTCATCTAAAGATTTTACTACCTCAGTGGAACCATGAAAGTTCTGCCTCTCACCTGTCTGGATCATGGTGTCCCACACACACATGCATAAGTGCATTACAGACAAAACTGTAGCGGTTGGCTGGGTTTTCGTTGAGGCTTTTGCCCAGGTTGGTATATGTAAAGTTATGTGCAGATGGATTTTCAATCGTGTCAATCATGAACTCTGGTTCCCACAGCATGTTTGAGTCAGAGGGCTCCACGTTGCAGTAGATTGTGTTCTTCACCTTGGAGCAGAAGTCACTAAACAGGACAGAAAAGAGAAATTAGGAACACAGAACCCTAAGCTTCCACTGAACTCTGGTAAGCAAAGCAATCCCATGCAAGACGAGCTTTCCTTGGGCATGAACATGTGGAAACTCAAGCTCACTGTGTACCTACAAACTCTCCCTGAGAGTGAAGCTGGTTCTTTTTTGTGGAAGCACCAGGAAGCTACCCAAGGGCTCAGTGAACACAGCATAGGAATGGCTATTCAAGTCAGATCAAGGAAACATCTAGCTCAGCCACTGGTGTCAGAACAGTTGGTGCCCAGATGAGAATTTAAGAGCAAGACATGCACATGGCAATCCTGCTCCAGCAGCCATCCCCACCCTACTACCATTTACAGCTCACAGATTTGCAGGTAATGTTCTCGACAGATTTCCTTCTTGCAAATCTGTCCACCTATCTTTTGAATCCAGTAGGCTTTTGACATTCACAACATGGAATGAGTTCCATGTTAACTATGAGAAGGATGAGGTTTATTCTTTTGATCAGAACCTACCATTTTCTATAAATTTCTTTTTGTGCTTGTACTGAAAGATATACTGAACATTCAGTTTATTTCCTGTATCAACCAGAACTTTACAAACATCAACCATTCCCTATCAGTTCTACTCTTACGAGGAACTGAATCTCCTACTCACAGGAGTTAAATCATTCCGAATCACTGATCATCTATTCACTAAGTCCTCTTTGGGCCTACATGGTTTTTGGAGTCTTACCCCGAACCAGAAGGCACAGTTGTACCATGACTTAAACAGACACCCAGTGATGCTCTGTTCTCCAACTATTTCCAAACACCACCTAAGATGCAACTTGCTTTTTGACAGTTACTGAATGCTGTAATGGCATTTTCAATTATGTATGTTACAACTCAAAGACTCTTTATCCAACTAGTAGTATATATCCACCACTACACAGAATTTGGAAGGGAACACAGACAGTCCTATGTGTGTTATGTTTTACAACACTAGACTTAATCTGCCAGTTCATCACCTGCACAGTCATGATCACTGCACCCAACTATAACAGCCTGCAGCCACCTTCTTGGGTCATATGCTGGATAACAGTTACTTGAATAGCTTTGCTATCACTACTCACACAACCTCCGAAGCACTGAATGGCACAAGCACTACCACAGGTCTATGGGACTTGTCAGGGAGGGAACACCCTCAAAATACAAGCTCCTTCCCACTCCCTGTCTCCATCTCTAATCTATTGTTTGCCTGCTAGAGGATATTCCCTTTTATCCATGGCCATTCACTTTAAAGCCTCGCTGAACAGCTTTGGGGAATTCAGTTAAACTACTATAAAGCTTTTCATTTATGTATGTGAGATGACTCCTTCAAAGAACTCCAATGCACCTGTGACTACAGCACTCCCTCTGGTTCTCAATTCAGTCCAGAGAGACTTCAAAGGCCCTCAGCACCCAGGAGTTTAGTCAGGTGACACCAAGGCACAAGCCACTCTCGAAGACCTTCATCAGTGAGGTAAAACTGGTCAGACATCCTTATGGCATATGTGTGATGGAAACACTAACAGGGAGAAGGGGCTGGGGGAGAAAACAACATGAAGTACTCTACTGGGAAATAGGACTGTCAGGAGAATTACCCCTTCACAGGGTCACGTGAGCAAAGAGCCAAGGAAAGCTGTGGACTTCCTTCTGGGTTGCCAAGGGAGTAATGGAAAGGAGCTAATGGAGGGGCAGTTCTCAAGAGGAGAACCAAAAAGAGCAGAAGGCCACAGACTGAAGTAAGCCCAGGGGCCAAAGCCCGGAGGCAACATCAGTACAACAGGACCTGAAGAGCAAACAGGGGCAAAACAGGTATTGGGAGTACAAAGTAGCACAGGAACAAAACCAGAACCAAACTGAGCAGGTTCAGAAGCAGTCCAAGAATTATTAGGGAGCTAAGCACAAGCAGGTAACAACCTTTAGGATGAACTGTTCAGTCACCAGTTCAGTAGGAACAGATCTCTCTATTTCGAGAAATAGAGAAAATCAACTTGATAATCTAACAGTCAAACTCCATGTTATTACTGCCTGTAAAACAGGCATTACTCTCAATACTTTAGTTCTTCACTGAGAGGATCTCAGGGACAATTCCACTAAACAAGACCACAAACAAAGCTTAAGCCAAGGTGACAAACTAGTTAGCACTGACTGCATCCCACTTGCCTCAGACTCACCTGAAGAGCTCCCCAAATTTACTTTTGAGGTGACTGCAGGAGGTATAGAGGTCATAGAGATATGCCAAGATACAGCGCTCCGCTGAGGAGCCATCTGAGCGGTTCATGCCATGCTTCACCACCCCACACAGACTGTACAGAGACAAAAAAAAATACTGCAGCAACACAAAAAGAAAATCTGAAGAAAACCCCCAAAACCTTATCACACAGGCATCTTCTTGAGCTCACAATAGTAACAGCACTCTCTGAGTAACGTATCCCATCCTCCACAAATTCTGTGAGCTGAACCCTTGGGCACAAAGTTAATGCCTTTTAGGAAGGACACAGATACAACCTTAACCCTTACAAGCTCCCCCAGAAGATACATTGCTTCTTTCCAGGTAGTGAGTGGAAGGTTCCCTTACCCTTCAAAGACCTGAGCCATCTGGTCCTGGTTCAATATAAGGCAGGAATGGTAGTGCCGCAGCACAGCCACGATGCACAGGCACAAGCTGGTGGTGTAGCTACCAACAAGGTCTGATGATTTCAACAGCAGTTCTGCCTCCACCACGCTCAGTTCATTCAGCAACTGCACCCAATGACAGAAAAACCCTTCAACAGCCACAGGGGTAAGGTATGGTCAGAAAAGGAGCAGGCACACCACACCCTACAGGGCCTGCCAGGAAAGGGACTGGCAGGCAATTTCTGCCTAGAGACGTATTCCCCCTATGTTCAGGCTCAATGTCTCGCTCAGGCAGTACAAGGGGCTATCAGAGCTTGATTACCAGAAGGTGGCTGGGATATGGTCACGGATAAGAACAGACAGTTTGGTAATTCTGACCTGCATAAATCTCACTCAGCTCCCTTTTTAAGGCTAAGAGCCTCAATACCATCAGCAAATGTAGCAGGGCTTCAAGAGATACATGGCATAGGCTGCAGAAACAGCAGTAGGATTTTAGCAGGATACAGAAGGCATCCTATGCTGCCTTGTGCACAGGATCCTTCCAGGGGAGTGAGGGGGCAGAGCTGCCAGAGACAGCCAATCCCCTTCTCACTCACAATAAAGCTTTGGTGCAGCCAAGGAGAGATGTAATGCAGGTCCTTTGGAGACGACCCTGAAGCCTCTGGAAGAATAATACTCAGAACATGTAACACTACCTACCATAGTCTATTCCTAACAGCTGCAGCCCAGGAACACCACAGTGACCACCTATCCAATCACTGCCATGACAAAAAGGTCAGAGGGTCAACCAATGATCCCCAGAGCAGCCCAACTGTGGCCTTTCAGGCCGATGAACCCCTCCCCAGGAAGCCTTCAAGCACACTGCACTTACCTGGATGGCAAAGTCAATAAGACCACTGATATTGAGTGAATACTCCATCAAGTCAAATATGAACTGCACGTGCTGTACCAGAGGCAGGTGGTATGACATTCCCAAGGCAAAGCTGGTGATCTGTTCCAAGACATTGCGAGATACCTGCAAGTGCAAGATGGCACAAAGTACTATCTCCCCTTCCAGAATTCCCTCAGCACACCCATCTCCCTTTCCCTACAGGAGACTATTCTCACTAACACAAAGGGACACAGTCAAGGCCCAAGAAGGACAGCAGTCTTTAAAGACTCCTACCTGAGATGTGACTTGGTGCTGATCAAAATGAGAAAGGTGCTGGAACTTTGCAAAGATATCTTCAGCTGTTGGGAATGCCTCTGGTTTGCTCTTTTTCCTCTTCTGGCCTTCTTCTCCACCTACCAAAGTGAGGAGGATCAAAAAATAGTATTAGGGTACCTTCCTCAGAGGAGGACTAGACATCAGCCATCACCACCTGCCAGTCCCTCAGCAAGACCAAATAGCCCAAAAGTCACGGTCCCAGACTGTAGGCTGATAAAAAACCCCAAACATCTTGAACTCAAAGCAACAAGCAGACCAAGGAGAAAATTCCAAAAAGGGACAGTAAACATAGTTTATACCAAGAAGGTACTCCTTGGAGGGGGAAAATACTTTCCCAATCTAAAGGTACACCGATTCCCTGATGAGAACAGGATTGGAGATGTTCAGCCTCAAAACATGTCTTACAACCCCATCTTTTAAAGAATCATCTTCCTATCACATTTCAAGTTCTCTTTCAGGAATAAGACTAAGAAAAAAATTAAAAAAGTAGACAGAATCTCAGCTGATGGATATCCTCTGATAGTGTTAGCAGGAAACTAATCATCTCACTTGCTGCTTAGTATGTTTGGGAACAGACACCATTCCAGACTCTCAGTGACTGATACAGCTTAGCAGGCACTGTAGATTATGTAAAATTTGTTGATTGTAAGACTCCATACATAAGAGCCAGCCAACTGGAAAGACATTCCTTCAGAGCTCTACTAACCTGTCTCTGCAGTGCTCTTTCTGTTTAAGACTTTTAGAATGTCTTTGGTTATTTTCTTGATTGTATGCCGTGCATCATCCCGTTGTTTTCCAACACCAAAAAGAACTACAAGCCGTTGGTTACACTCATGACTGCAAGACTCCTCCTAAGAAACCAAAAGAGACAACTGCATTAGCAACTATGAGGCCAAATGCTTTTAGTCTTTGACATCCTCATCTCTCTAAGGAAAAGGAAAGTTAATCTCAGAAGTTGCTCTGGGAGGAAGCAAGGAGATCTTAAGTAGATCACCTCCTCCAGCAGCGTAGGGAAGAGCGAGTGCTCCTTACCCACTCACAGCAGTACTGCAGGGAAACACAGCAGCCTCATAACCAGAGTACAAGGCAGCCACAGGGGAGCAGTTTTGAACAGGTCTCATACCTGAGGAATAGGAAAGTGTGTAGCATACTGGATGTGACGAGGCTGATCATACAGGGATGCTAGCATTCCTTCCACAGACTTATCCTTCAGCACAGGCTTTGCTTCCTTTTCAGGATCTAGTTTCTCCGGGGAAGGGCTGGATTTAGATTCACAATGCATGGGAGGAGAAAACATCTTGGGACACATAAGAACAAAAAAAGGCAGTTAGGGAACATGGTCATGCAATAGTAAAGATTGCTGAAGGAAGACATATCTGCTCAGACCTAAAAAGGAGCAGGAAGAGGGAGGGTTGGGGAAACATCCAGTTCTCAGGACAATGACCAAGGCAGTGTGCCAAAAAACTATTCCCATTTCTGCTTCTGGGCCATGATACGTACTGAATTATTAAACACCAGGAAACAGGTAACCACAATTTAGGATTTTGGGAACAATCACCTCCACAGAACTAGTGAGGATCCTGGGAAAGCCACACAGCTCTGCACCTCAGACCTGTCTAACATGTACCTTCAAAAGCCAGAAATGGCTGCAGGAACATTGGTACTGAAGGAAGGATTTTTCAATCACCACAAGTTATCTTTATTACTGAGTGCTTGGAAGCATTCTGCAACCATGAACTACACCCACAAATACCATGAGAATCTGTAAAATTGCAGAAGTATTTAAGCAGACACAGTATGATGATAGCAGACCTGTGTCTTCTCCCAGGTGATAAGAAAATCCCTGTCAACATTAACTGGTCATTCCCAATCTCCTGGTACTATCACTGTCATCCATTTCCTCTCCCGCTTCCTACCCTATCCAAACACTGGGCTGGCAGTGGTCAGAGTGTAAGAGATCACAGGAATGACTGGGATTTGCTCCACTCTCATAGACCCTGACCTGTATAAACATGTTATATGGACCTTTTTACAGCGTCAGCTGCCTTACAACCCAGCAACTACCAGCATACTGGCTCTAAAGTAGAGAGGGAGCACTCACACAAAAGCAAGGCACGTGCTGTCTCTGGTACCCAATACAACATACTGACCGACTTACTGAGTAGCAGGTAGAAAATTCAGGAACATACCGAAAAGTCTGTCTTCTCCATGTCATCAAAGAGCATGCTGGAGTTGTGGTCAATGTCCATAGGCTCAGAAAGACCAGCATCCTGAAAACAGGCAGAGCAGCTTTAGATCTCAGTGATGTACCAGGGAACAGAAGTGTAATTGTTTATTACAGCATTCAATGCCCAGGTTATACAGTGACAGCAACATGCCAAGACCCCCATGGTGCATGGAAAGTTAGAGCCTAATACACTGCAAATATCACAGAGAGGCCTCATGTGGCACCTCATGATATGCTGCTTTGCTTGGAGCAGTGCAAGATTTTCCTATCTACCCCTTTATCATCTGCAGGCCCTTTCCAGCCACTTAGAATTTCAGTTTCAAAAGTAGAATGCTATGTTCTAAACAAATAGGTTGGGAGAAGGAAAAGCACAAGTCACTGATACATTCTCCAATAACTAATAGCAAGGAGGCTGCAAAGCTGGTAAGAACAGGCAAGCACAACACAGGAGGGCCACGGTGCCTGTGCTCTCACCTCTAGCTTGATGCCACTGTTTCCCTCTGTCTCCTTCCTGTCATGCTCCTCAGCAGGGTCATCAAAAGGCGATGGTGGGCGTGGCCCATGAGAATCCATGGCAAGATCACCTCGGGAGATGAGCGTGCACATGTAGATGTTGTGAGAGAAGACATCATGTCGGATTAGCTCACAGAACAGCAGCACCAGGTTAAAGAACTCCACCTTCTCATTTTCCTTTGCAGGATCAGCTGAAAGGACAGCACAGACAGGGCTGTAGGAGTTCTTCTGCAACACTCTCACCAACACCAGCCACCTAACATAGGGCTAGAGAATGTGTTTCTAGAGATCTCAACGTAGCAAATGACTGATACACCACTCTGAGATTCCAGCAGGGAAAGATTCTGACAGCCTCAACAGGTGGCAATTAAGCCAGAAGCTCCCCAGTTAATCTCACAGACCAGAGGCATAGGTTTTTAGCCTGGAAGTGTCATTCCTGTGTGTACAAACAGTTGCTTGTGTCATTTGGAGTTGTATCCTGTCCCCCTTCATCTGTCTGCAGTATTTCTGCTGAGACTATTGCAGAGTTAGAAGCCTCCCTCTAGTTCTCAGCCCAAATTAATTCTTAATTAGGCTATATTCACTTATTCTCAGCCAACACTCTTTTAACAGAAGTACTTCTGCATTATCTTTTTGTCATCTTGCCCTTCAGCTGCTTACCCTCCCTCTCCACGGTACACTCTATGTCACAAGGAAGCCAGAGAGAGAATTTAAGTACATCCCAGACCTACACACAGGAGAACAGCAAACAAATTCAAAGATGGAAAGCTAGGAACTGGGAGACCACAAGTTCTTATTACATACTTAGCATAGGAGCTTGAGTGTCAAGGAACTGCATAAGGACATCCTGAAAGACAGGAGCGCTGGCTGCTGAGAGAGAGCCTGAGGAGATGGAGCCCTTCTCATCCACAACTTCAGAGTCCCCACATCTCTGTGGAAACAGAAAAAAGAACTGACTGCTGTCAAAGAAACTCACTATCCACAACTCCTCCGAGAAGAAATCTTCAAGAGAATTTTTCTCTTTTGCACTTACAGAAAAGCCACCACACAGGTTTCTGTAAGCTACTTCAGTCTCCAAGTATACCAGTACTTCCACACTGCAGTAACCTGTCTTCAAGTGTATCCAAGGAATGGGATCATACCATCCCACAGGCTCACCTATGACCTACTCTGAGCTAGATGGAGCAAATGCCCTAACAGATGCATTGTGCCGACTGGCCTTTACTTTTCAGTGTAATAATTAGAAAGTCATAGTCAGGTAACCTCTACTCTCCTTTACCAGTGCTAACCTTCCAGGAGTAAGGACTTACCTCAGCCTCAATCTCTGCTTGACGCTTCTCCAGGAGTTTGGCCACAACCATAGCCCTGTGGCGTCCAGAGCGTTTATAACTGACAGCCCACTCGCACAGCAAGGCCACCACCGCATCGTCATCTGGGGAGATCTGTGGAGATACAAGCACTTCAGTGACAACCTGAGCCAAACAGCTGAGGTGAGTGGTCCTAAGGCCTCACGCTGCATATACCAGTGAGTTCTCTTCTAGTAGAGCATAGCCTGAAGACTGCTACAGTCCCCTCTTACTAACATGGAGGACACATGGCAAACTACAGTTCTTGTGCTTTGACTTCACTTTGTAACATGAGGTGATGCACAGCTCTTCACAAATTTCCAGGCTGGCTTTGCTTCAGAGAATCATCTCTTTCATTCAGAATCACATCTGTGGAGTGCCAATCTTAGCACTGAGAGAAACACAGCTTCTACACACCACTGTACAAAGTATATAATTGTGGGTCCTGCAGCTCACTCCCGGGAATCAATGCAGTACTGGCTGCACTATGCTACCACAATCAAAAATACATCACCTCCCAGGTCAAAAAGAGCTTGAACTGTGAATTCCCACACTCCCACGAAGCAGGTGCTAGTCCAGAACTTGGCACAGCTAGCACATACTTCCTCCAGCACATAACATGTTTTTATCATCAATCTGCTCTCTGGACTGATGTCTTCATCAGGAGACACTCCTCACTTAGCTGTGTGGATTCTCTCAGGCTTATATGTATTTGTTAGCCCCATTCTCATTTCAGTGCCTCTGAAACTTAAGGCTATACAAAATCCCTTATAAATGTAGGTCACACCTCTTGGCCAAAGGCCACAACCTAGGCAACAGCTCTTTACATACACAGGTCCGTAACCATGGAATATAAACTAGAACATAGCCATGTCCAAGACCACAGCCCAGCAGCAAAGTCCCAAGGCACCTCATGACTGTCTTTGGTTGGACCCAGCCCAAATATCCTGTTATACAAGGAATCCAAAGAGTTGCTGAAGTCAGATCTTTCAAAGCTGTGACTGTCCAGAACTTCTAAAGTGTGCAAGACGCGGCCAATAGTAAAACCTAGAAGAGAACAAAGAGAAATACACATTTGGCCACTGGTACAACACATTCTGGAGTAGAAGTTTCTGTGAACATATTCATCAGGAGGCTGCCTAAGGAAAGCTGTAACAGTCAGGCAAGAATCCACCTAGCTTAGAATCCTATCACACAGGTCAACAGCAGATGTTAGGAGGAAGCATTAGAATATGACACCTATGAGAGTACAGTTCTCCTGTACACATTTGCAGCTTCCAGTAACAGAAGCTCCCCCTACACCTGGGAGAACAGACCCATGCAAGATTTTGCACTGGAAAGAAAAGAAAACATTTGTTTTTTTTTCACTGCTGAAAGTAAACAACACCAGCAGCAAACAGGAAAACAGCAAAGAAAATAGCCAAGAAGTTTCTCACAGTAACAAATGGAACACGGGAGGGGAAACTTTAACCTACAGCACGTTACCTGCTGTGGTTTCCTGGCATTTGTCAAACGACCAGCGAACCTCCACAGCCTGGCCACGTTCCTTTATCTGCTGCTCAATTTCACGAAGCTTTGCCCGAACCTAAAAGCAATGGACTTGTGTAAACATACAAAAAGGATGCCTTGGAATATCTGTGTACAAAATAATCAGAAAACAGAGTATGACAGTAATTCTACTCAAGGATAAATTTTGCCCGTCTTCCAAGGACATCACTGTCTTGCTTATAGCAGAACAGGAGCAGTTAATTCCTTGGGAGTCAGCCAGCACCTCTGTATCTGCTTATCACACAACATGAAAAGTCCTGAATGGTCTAAGATACAGCTATTATCCTGGACCATAAGGACTCCCTTTTTTGAAGGCTGCTCACCTGCTGCGTAAAGGCTGAATTTCCTCCTGGCATAGGCAAGTTGGATGGGGCTATAGGCAGGTGGTCCAATGGAGAGCCAGTCTTTATCCTGCTATCAGTCAATGAGTAATGCCACACAAGAGCACTCGGGCAACACAAAATTATACTCTGTGACACATAGAAAACTCAGTATCATTGAGCAAATCTAGGTCACAGCAATTAAGTTATATTACTTCCTACAGAAATAATCACTCTTTTACATCCCCTTTATGAATGCCCAGGTATTAATCCTGTACACACATTCACTATTTGCCTTTTTTTTTTTGTTATACTCTGAAAGATTCTTTGGGCTAAAGACCATACTTTGATAGAAAGAAGTCAACTAGTATTTCTGCAGCACAGAGTTCCTTGCCCTAGGTATGCTTCAGAAGGCAAGACTCATTACCCAAAAGAAGCATTACCCAAAAAGAAGCAACACATTACCCAAAAGAAGCAATAAGCTGCTGAAGAGCTCCCTATTGTTTCTAAACAGAATTTATTTTCTACAACTCCTACCATCAATGCACAACCCAACCCTCATGCTCCAGCAGCAGCCTCTACATCAGTGACTTACAGCCCTCATCAAGAGTGAAGTCTGAGAAGAAATGTGAGTCAACAGACTCAAACTCAATATACTACTGTATTTAATAATTACAAGTAGGATTACAGTAATTATTTTAACAACAATACCATTATATATATGGGTTCATCCTTTTACGATCTTTCCCAGTCACCCACACAAACATGGACAAAACTTCACTGAGTAACTCCTAGGATACATTCCTACAGCTTCTGGCTCACAAGAAGCCAAACAGTAAGATGGACAACCAATAATTCTGATGAGGGGCTAAGATAATGATTTTTAAGAGATCACAAAATTATAAAGCACTCCTTCATTTCTGACATAATATCCTTTTCTAGATGACAACTTGTTACTGACATCAGCTTATTTAATTTTGTGTTTCTCATCCCCTCTTCTGCAAAGCTTTCCCAGACACCCAAGGTATACGTGATTAGAGCAAGAGGTTCTATTCCAACTCATTTTTCCCACATAAGTCAGTCAAGGGCACTACTACAGCACTGACATCTAGTATGGAAGCTCTGTAACACAGCAGCAAAGACCCACCCTTTGACAATCACAGGTATTTCTGTACTCAGAAAGTTGCTGACTCTGACTGCAATGATTTTTCTGTGATGGCTAAAGTATAACCTGTCCCTGTTGAGCCCACTTCTGCCAAACACTACTCAAACCTACCTGGAGGATGCAGCTGAGTCCATATACCACTGGCCGGTGCTGGGGGCATAGCAACAAGTCACTGAAAGGGCTGGGAGGAGGATTCCCTGCAGCTGGCTGAGGGGTGGGAGTTGAGGGAAGAGTGTTGCCTGTCTGAGCAGACAGGATGTGGGGTGGGTGCCCACCAGCACCATCCAGCTGCATAGCAAGCCTGCGGGTACAGAAGTAGGCCAGACGTCTGGACAGGTACGCAGACTGCACAAACTCTCCAGAGTACTGTAGAGAAGAGAGAGGGAAGGAAACGTCCTTTTTACAAGCAGCACAAGAAAACATTAACCCTGCCAAAGTAGTACACTGTGCAGCACTGCCTTGCAGAGACAGTCCCGTTTCACAGAACGCCCCTTTGCATCATCCATCACCCACTGGCTAGTAAGCATCAGAAAAACCCTTTAAATGTGTTATGACAATGACTTCATGTATCAAAATGTACCCACAAGCAGCCTTCCCACAGCTTCAGAAGTCTGCCTAGAATCTGTGCAAAATGCAGAAAGAAAAGCAGCTTCCATATAGTGGTGCACAATGAGCCCAACTATAACAGCTAAGAAGGATGCTCAGAGGGACACCCTCTAGTTTTCATGGTGCAAACCATCTCATTATCCCTTAGGTGACAGGAATGAGACTGACAGTGGAGGTCAGCACTCTCCTAAAGCTGGGTACATATTTCTCACCCGCAGCAGCAGCGGTAGGAGCATTTTCAGAAACTCATCTTCTCCTGACCGTATCTTCTCAAAGCACTCCAGGACCCACGTCAGAAATTCATGCCGGTCCAGCATGCCATCCTGCACACAGATAAAAGCAGAGCAAACGGACCAAAGCTGAAACAACATCCACTAAGGACAGGCAGAGCAGCAGCTGCTACTTCCTAACAGTGGAAATAACTAGTTCTGCACAGTTCTGCACTAACTCTGTTCTAGTACGGAGCTCCAAACTGCATCCAGCCTCTAGTCTGTTCACAGAAAGAGAACACTCTGCATTTCCTTAGCCCTCCTCTGCTACACATCCACTCTGCAGCCCCCCCTCCAATTCCTCACCTGGAACATGAACATAGCTAGTTTCTCATTGTAGTCCCACTGCTTCAAAGCTTGTTCCACATCTTGGGGTACTGGCCTAAATGGTGAACCACAGCCTTGCCCTGGGAGCTGTCTATAAAACTCTGCAATTTTCTGTAGCTGCTCTGACAGGTACTTGGTGATGATCTGTGTCCATTCTGGAAAAGAGGAAACAAGTTAACAACGAATGCCTTGGTAAACAGAAGCAGAACCTTGCTGGTGTGCAGACAAAAACCTGATAAAGTTCCTGTCATTTGAAGTGGACAGAAAGACAAATAAAGAAAAGTAAGTGCCATAACATTCACTTCGCTTGTAGACTGGGAGTACTAAGTAGGGATGAAGAGGCATTAACAGAATTAGGAAACAAGGAGAAAAACTTGTGTTTAGGGGTCAGGGTTACTTTGTATGCATTCAGAAGATTCTTTAATTACAGGTGTTGAGAATCAGCAGGCAGAGAGAAGATGCTTTCCAGTAGGGAGCAGTGTCAAGCCAGCCTGGTTCAGCATTCGCAATACTCAAAGAGCAGAAACACTGGAAACACTTTGACTCTGAACTTACTTGTAACGTCTTTCAGGTATTAGTATAAAACCAGAGCCAACAGTTGTTTTTTTTAAATAATTGTTTTTACTAAAACCTAACTGTATAAGAGAGAGTAAATGCACAAAGTGAGAGCACAATTATACTCCTCTAGGACTACGCAGATGGCAAAACCAAAGGCAAAACATGCAAAAATGTGAAATAAACAACTCTTACGGGGTCAGCAGTAGGACAAACACCCAAAGGAACAGGAAAGCAAATGGAATAAACATATCTAACAAAGCAATCAACCTGCAGAAGTAGAGCTAAGAAGACTGTGTAATTTTTATACTGAAAATAAACAGAAAGGAAAAAAGATCCACAGGCATCATCTGCTAGTACTGCTTTTCAAGAGTGTGGTTTGGTCCTGCAGTCACAGCCACAAAAAACAGAAAACAAAGGAACTCTCACAGACTGCAGTAACCTGGAGCAGGCTGGGATGCAAAGGATGTCAGATGTGGGGTCCAGCAAAGCTTCATGAAATCAGAAACACAAATAGAAACATACCTGAATTATTTGGGAAACATACTTACTTCAAAAGCAGCTAAGCAGATATTGCTAAACTGTAACATTTACAGTCTTTGTAGGGTAAGGAAAAAAGCGGGTTATACAGCACATGAGCACTGCTAAACTTAACGGAGAGAAAGAGGCTCTCAGGAAGCATTTGTGGCTGCTAAGAGTTTTGAACAGTAGTCTCACAGATGGGCTGTATTGTTTTAGACAGTTACACAGATCAAAGCACTAGGACTTATCAGCAGAAAACATGTTTATATGGATTTCCAGACTACCACTTATTATTCGAGACCAGGCTGAGAAGGAACTGTCTGGCATGGACAAAACCAGTGCTCTGCAAGAAGTGCTTACCAATGAAAGGATCAATGACATGACGCTTCTTCACCTTGGTTTCTGTGATGGCAGCATAATAAGCGCAAGTCATTTTAATGAGCCAGGCTGCTCTCATTACTGGAACAGTGTATTTTGCTAAATAACCAAAAACCTCTTCCTTCTTGCTGAAGATGGGCACCTGTAACAGCATCGAGAAGGAAAATTGCAATGAGAACTATTCCAAAGCAACAACAACTGAATTCCAATTCACCCTTCGTCAGAAAGCAACAGTACCAGAGGTGCATTTCAGTATAAACACAACCAACAGTAGCTGAGAGTAGACAGAAAACACAAATACATACCATACACTACTGTAAATCCACAACCTGAATCCTCCAAAAAGCTTTGAGGATATCCTCCACAGAGGATGTAAACAACTACAAGAGGTACTGACTAAGGACTGAGTCAGAAACACAGAGTATCTACTATACGGACTGAAGATTGGCCTCTTCATTTTGTAAACAAAGCAGAACGGTTACAAAAGCTTTAGAGTATCATAGTTAAGACAGTGCAACGTTTCTTACACTCTTTCCAATTATTTTCTGATGGCTTAAAGACACAGACTTCTTGGCTACCAAAGCCACTGGTTTCATGTCTACGTCCACGAAAACTAATGGAGCCTTTTGCAGGAAAACCAAGAAGGCCTTGAAATGTTCAAGCTTTCACAGTGACCTCTGGAAATTGACAGCTGACATGCAAAGTAGGACACAAGGGCTAAGTTTATAAAGACACAGACTTTGGGACAATCTGGTTATATTTCTCCCCATAGATTGACTCAGAACACCAAGATTCAGAAAAATTCTGGCTTCCAAACTACATGCCCTGCCACCATTTTGCAACTGGGAGTTATGTTTTCCCACAATGTATACTGGATTCCCAAATTCCCTGTTTATAGTCCCACCCTTATTACTGCGCTCAATAAAACAGCTGAGTAAAAGTCCCTCTTTCTTCTTTCATACTCCACAGAATTCAATGCTACCAGGGAAGTATCTAGCCTTAGACCCCATAGCACAGAAATACTCTTAGCCTGGCTGAGACAGCTATAACACCCATAGTTCTCTCAGCTTAAAACCAGAAACATGTGTCACTGCCACAGCAGTCTGGGAGGTCACTCAGCTGATCAACGGATGAGAGACCAGTGTGAGTGTGGACAGCTACACATCCTTGATATGCTCTTCAAGCTGAAAGCCTCAAGAGATATAGACAGAAGGAACTTCTACAAATAGTAAAACCTTCTATGATACAAATACTTCAGAAACAAGCAGTGATTAAATGCTCTGCCCTGCCAGGCAGCCTCTCCTGTCACATACCTTCTTAGCAAGATGAGTGAGAGGCTTAGTTCCAGCCAGATCTGTGAACCAGTTGTTTATGGCACTCTGAGAACGCGCTGTCACCAGCCAAAAGTTGTCCTTCTGATTCACCTGGGGCTTCCGTCTTCCCGTGTCAGGCAGTGTATTACACCGCAGCTTTTCTGCAATAATACTGCTAAAATTTGAACTGATCTGGAAACAAAGAAAAAAAGGATTAAGTACATCTCACAGGTCAAAGATCTATTTTATGTGCTTAAAATCTCATTTCTCATTCCTACCAGACTTTGCCAGTATCAACTTTTGAAACACAAAAATCTAAATTTGATGTTATATTTGCAAAGTTCTCTTCTACAGAAGTTATACAATAACCAAGCAGAGACTTGTGTTGAGACAGACACAACTCTTCAGAATTGTCAAACTAGGCAGAAGACTTCTCAAACAGATGTTAAACAAGGAAAAGAAATATACTGTGGTTATTGACTGCTTTCCATCCAGGTCATTACTAGTCCTCTTGTTGGAAAGCCAGGAAGCTAACACGTTGAATTCAGAGACTGTGAAAACGGAGCTGAAGCCTGTTATACAATTCCCATGTTTAAACTGATGGATGTTTCAAAAAAATCTTACTCTCTTCTATCATGGCCATAATATAACCAAACCAGTAAGAAGTGTCCCCACTTCTGGTATCCCAGTCTTCTGCTTTAATTGCAAAATACAAAGAGGTTTAACAGAGGCTGCAGATGCAGACCTGCCATCAAGATGTCCAGAGCAAGACAAGAACCTGCTCTCTCAGAAGCCAGGCAGAGTTCCAAAAGAACTTTGATTCTACAGGAACAGAGGGCTGGGTTCCAAAACACCCATTCTAAAGGGACGGATATCCTGGCTCTATATATGGGGAAGGAACAAGACCCAGGAATGTCCAGGACCCAGCTGCCTGTCCATACAGGCACCAAGCCCTGCCAAATCCCCATGCCATCCTGATGGCTCTCACCTTACCTTTGCTGGGTTGAAGTTGACATTTTTGGCACTTCCATGCTCGTCCCCAGAGACTGCCGGCTGGTTATTGAAGCCTTGCTTGACGTTCAAAGCAGTAAGCTCGTCCTGCAGGGCAAGGACAATCAGCAGGGCCCAGCGAGGCCCCTTCACGCCAAAGATCCGCAGCCCCTGTCCCCATCACGGCGACCCAGCCAGCGCAGGGACAGGCCAAGGCGAGGGCCCGGCGTGCCACAGCCGGCCTCTCCCAGGTCCTCAGTGCCCGCCAGCGCCCCAGGCAAGTGCTGGGACACAGGAACCGCGAGTCCCTCGGCCAGCACCCACCCCCCGGGAGTTCGGCGGGACGGCCCCCTCACGCCCAGACACCTCGGGGACGCAGGGCTCCCTACACACGCCAGGCATTCCCGCCTCCCCCACCTCGGGGGCTCCCGGCGCACCCCCGAAGCCACCCCGGGGCCTCCTTGCAGCGAGCCCCGGCACGGCGGCCCCGCACCCCGGGTCCCCCCCAGCACCTCTTTCTGCTTGGGGTCCTGCGGGTAGACGTCGGGCGGGCCGAGCCGCGGGCGCTTAAGCGGCCGGTGCTCGTAGCTGAGGACGCCGAAGGCCGCCATCCCGGCCCGACCGGCACACGGAGCCGACCAGGCCACAGGAACCCCCGGAGCCGCCCGCGCCTGCGCCCTGCGCCCGGCGCGGAGCGCCGCCGGAGATACCCGAGCGGCAGCGCAAGAGTTCCGAACGCTGACGCTGCGGACGCCTCCGAGAGGAACCGGACCGTTCCGAAGCTGGGCCGAGGAAAGCCGAAGAATCCCGAGCAGCGCCGGGAAAGCCCGAAAGAGGGCCGAGCGTGGGCGGAAAATACCGAAGATGGACGGGGCCACCCGAGGAGCGAGCAGCGCCCCCTGGCGGAGGCGTCACGGCCTGCGGCCACGTGACGGCGCCGTCGTTCGGCCGCCCCGGTCGTTGCTGTCAGCGCTTCCCCG
>VXBZ01006780.1:122621-155199 GCA_013399135.1 Heliornis fulica
CCGGCCTCGCCGCCGCTACCGGCTCGGTCCGGCTGCGGCACCGGCAGGCTAAGACACTCCCCTCGGCGGCGGGCGGGACCCCGGCGCGGCGGTCAGCGGCCCGGTTGCCGGTGCGGCGGTGCCGTCCCCTTTTGTGCGGGATGCGCCGTGCCTCCATCCCTGCCAATCAAACTTGTTTTTCTCGCTCCGCCTGCACTGCCCGCGCCGCGCACAGGGGGCGCTGCCGCCGCCGCCGCTGCCGCACAATGGGGCCCGGGTCACCGGCCTCCGGCGTCGGGCCCGGCACCTCCGCGGGGACCCCTGCCGCGGGCGCTGGCGCTTCACCCGTCCGTCCCATCGGTAACCGGGCGAGAGGCGACCGTCACGGCCGCGTCCCCGTCCCCTGCGAGCATCACCGGCGGAGCCACCGGTACCGGCGGAGCCGCGGTCTCGCTTCGCGGAGGGATGGAGACCTGGGGAGGTGGAAGGGTTCACACAGCCAAGTCTTACCCGCCTGGGGTGGGGGGCGAGGCGGGGGTTTCCGACCCCCGTCTCGCGGTGCCTGGCACTGCTCGGGATCGCTCCCGGTTGCAGGACCGGCTGGGCTTCTCAGTCTTCCAGCCTGCTTTACATGCAAACTGGTGCCCAGTGATTGGCTGGCCGGGCAGTGCCGGGGCACCATTCCCCCAGCAGCAGGGAGGGGGTGAGGCTGGTGGTGGGTATGGGGTCTCTGGTGGGGTTTGGGGGCTTGGCCATATGAAAGCATCCCTGGGGAGGGACGCAGGATCTTCCACAGCCCAGGGATGTAAGTGGGTGTAGGGCAGCAGGAGGGTGGGACTGGGGGCAGGTGAGAGGCTGAGGAGGGGACGCTATGGGGAATATGGCTGGTGGGGCTGGCAGGACAGGTCCTGGGCTGAACCAGTGCTGTGGAGAGCAGGTAGGCAAACCCAGCTGTGGGATGAGGCAGCTGCCCTACACCTTCCTTCATCCTCCCCTTCCTTCATCTTCCCCTTCCAACCCATATCTGCCTGGTGCCACAGTCCACTGTCACCTGAACTTGCAGGGCAAGGAGAGCTGGTGGCCCTGCCAGCAGAGCCAATGGCTGGTTGCATGGCTTCTTGTGGGGACCCTTTCCCCTGGGGAGCATGGAAGGGCCCCGGGCTTCTCCACCTCTGTCCAGCAGAAGACCAGTGGCTGTATGTAGCCCATGGGTGTCCTCAGTCCCTCGTTTCCCCGAGCAGAGGGACTTCGTGGGGAACTTTCACAGGCCACTTCTGGTTTGTACCTTCTCCCATGGGACAGAGAAGCTGGTGCTGTTCATCTCTTCCCATTTTGACTTGGTGTTTAGGTCCCATTTTGACTTGGTGTTTAGGTCCTTTTTTGGACCCCTTCAGCCAAAAGTGAAGAGGAAGCTCCAGATGGCGTCAGGTAAATTTCCTGACACCTAAGCCATGGTGTGTTCCTCAGAAGCACAGGATGGCAGAAAACAGCCAGAGCTGCTTCCTGTGCTGCCTGCGCAGGTGCAACTGCTCAGTGCTTTGTGGCTCAGCTCTGCTCTGCCTCCCTCACCCCACACCCTGCTGTCCCTGCTGCTGCCCCAATGCTCCCGAGGTGCACAGGGTATCGGGGTTCTCAGTAAGGGGTCAAAGGGCTCTGCATGTGTCTTGGCCGGCAGTGACAGCTCAGGGTCCAGGTGGAGCAGGGGCTGCTTTGCAGACATGCTCCTGGCTTGCTGCCATGCTACCATGGTTGCTGCGCCCTGGTCACCAGTCTTTGGGTGGACGGAGAGACGGGTGGGAGGGGATTGAACAGCAGTGTCAGTGGAGCCAGTTGCTCCCAGGGGAGATTTCAGTTTGAACCTGGGATGGGAAGTGCACCCTTTGCATCCAAGGGTGCTGTTTGGGCTCACAAGTGGGACCCATGACTTTGTGTGTGACACCCATGCCTTGGTACAGACCCTGCTGTCGGGTGGGAGGTGTGGCAATGAGGCATTTGGGGTGCAGCAGCTGCCGCCCAGATGCCTTTTGCAGATTCCTGCCCTCTGCTCCCACCACCCTCTTGTGAGGGGCTGGGACAGGCGCTACTGGGGACATAGTGACCTCCCCTTGCTGAGTTGCCCATCTGTGTTTTCACTCATGGGTGCATCCAGCACCAGCTGTGCCAAGCACCTGTTTACTGCAGGACTTGCTCCTACACTGTCTCCTTGGACAGCATGTGGGAAGACCTCTTGCAGCGTGTCTCCCACTAGTAATGATCCTGCCAAGCAGTGCTCTGCCCGGTTCCTCCACCTGAGCCTGAGCCCTCGGTGGTGGTTTCTGGTGTCCCTCTGGAAGCACCAAGCCAGGAGAGGGGATGCCAGCCCCTCTCAGAACCCAGGCTTGGCTGGGGTGAGCTGCTGCAGCAGAAGCTGCTCTGGGGAGAGCTGAGCAAAGCATGTTCCCCACAGGTAGTGAAGATGTCTGGCAGTGACCCTGAGCGGCCCCAGTTCCTCTTCGTGAAGGTGCTGGCAAGCCGGGGGCGGCTGGAGGCAGTGACCCAGCAAATGGGCTACCACCCACAGTACCTGGACAGCTTCCTCAAGACACAGCATTATCTGATGCACATGGATGGCCCACTACCCTTCGACTGCCGGCACTACATTGCCATCATGGTGAGCTGCACTGGGAACTGCCACAGGGGATGGGGGGGAGCTCCCTGTTCTCTCTCCACCAGACAGCATGTGCCACAGGCTTCTCTGCAGAGGCCAAAACCGTGATGTCCTGGAGGTGGGTGTGGGGTCCCAGGACGCACATCCTGCTGGCATGGTGCTGACAAGGGATGCTGACATGCTGCTCTTGCAGGCAGCGGCCCGGCACCAGTGTCGGTACCTGGTGAACCTGCACGTGTTGCAGTTCCTGCGGGCAGGGGGTGATCCCCAGTGGCTGCGCGGCATCGACTTCATCCCCCCCAAACTCCGTAACCTGAATGAGATCAACAAGATCCTGGCACACCGTCCATGGCTCATCACCAAGGAGCACATTGAGGTACTGGCAGGGGGCTGTCAGGCAGGGACCGGGACGGGTGGCAGGGTCAGCAGCGGTTTTGGGGGGGGGTGCCTCAGCCTGCCTGCATCACATCACTGGTCTGCCCATGTCTTGCAGAAGCTGCTGAAAATCAGCGAGTGGAGCTGGTCGCTGGCGGAGCTGGTGCATGCTGTTGTCCTCCTGGCACACTGCCACGCACTCGCTAGCTTTGTCTTCGGCTGTGGCTGCGAGCAGGACGAGGGGCCCGCGGGCCGAGGCTCCCTGAAGCCCCTGTCGCTTGGGAACCAGTGCTTCTGTGAAGCCACCACCGGCAGCGGCTGCAGCCAGGAGCTGCTGCACATCAACCGCAAGAGGGTGAGCCCCTGAGGGTGGGTTCATGGTGGGGGATGCGAGGCATGGCTGGGACCACTGCCCTCACCCCCATGCCTGTGTCTGCAGTCCCTGGACTCCTGCATGGAGCTGGATTCCTTCAGGGAACACATGCAGCGGATCCATGTGGAGACTGAGGGCAGGGAGGAGATGAGGCTGCTGCAGCAGGACCGAGAGGAAGGTGAGGGGTAGGGAGCAGAGGTGGGTGTGCAGGATGGGAGTTCATGTGGCATACCTGGGTGTTGCTCCCCCATGTCTTTACTTACATCTTCTGTTTGGAGAGGGGCTCCTGGGATGCTGGCAGAGGAGGAAGAAGGCAGTGATGCTTCCCAAATAGTCACAGCAAGGCCTGTCTTTCAACACCTGCTGCAGCTGGGAACAGGGCACCTGAGCACCCCTCTGACCCACCTGTGGGGCTTTCCCCCCTTGCAGATACCAGTGGGGAAGTCACCAGTGCCACCAACCTTGCATGCTACATGCAGGACCCTGACTTCGGATACCAGGACTTTGCCCGGCGCAACGAGGATCAGACGCAGGTATTCAGGGTCCAGGTGAGGTTCCTGCTCTCATGTCAGGCAGCAGCCTGGCTGCCACCTGTCCCTTCCTCTCTGCTCCTTGTGGGGAGCAGACCAGGTCGCAGACCAGATCTGGTGCAGCCGCTTTTCCAAAATGCCGGATGGGAAGCTCAGCTCTGAAGAGGGAACCTGCCCCACTAGGGATGGGGAGAGGGAGGTGACCCGTGACTTCTGTCCCCAAGGGCGGCTGGTTTCTTCACATCACCTGCATGGAGGCAAGGGTCAAAATCATTCCAGAGCTGCCTGATGAGGGATGTGGTAGCTTGTGACAGAGCTGCCTTTAGGCAAAACCTGTTGAATTCTGCTGCATCCTGAGCTCTCCAGCCCTTCTTCCTGGGAAATGCCCCGGGCTCCTTCTTGCAGTTGCAAAAGCCTCTTGTGTGCTCAACAGGATTACTCCTGGGAAGACCATGGCTTCTCACTGGTCAACCGGCTGTACTCTGACATCGGGCATCTCCTGGATGAGAAGTTTCGGATGGTGGATGGTCTGCAAAGCAGTGCCATGGCCAAGCGGCAGGGCTGTGAACCCTCCGTCTTCAAGCGGGGTGTCTGGAACTACATCCACTGCATGTTTGGTATTAGGTAGGGAAAGCAACCTAATGCTCCAGGGTAGAAAACCAAGATGACCCAGACAGGAGGAGGGTAGGGCACTCAGGCTGTCTTGCAGTTGGGCTTGGAAAATAGACAGAGGTGAATTGCCTGCCTGCATGTTGGGCCAGGCAGGGAAAAGATGCTCAGCTTCTCTGGCGAGGCCAGGGCACTTTGGAGATGGGGCTTTAGTGCCTGCCATGTCTCCTCTTGCCCTGCAGCTGTGCCATACCCTGGGCAGACCATGGACAGGGTTATTTGTAGGAACATGGTGCTGGCTGTGACTTGTCCCTGTGCTCCCCACAGGTACGATGACTATGATTATGCAGAAGTGAATCAGCTCCTGGAGCGAATGCTCAAAGTTTACATTAAAACTGTAACCTGCTACCCAGAGAAGACAAACTTGGAAATGTTTGACAGGTTCTGGAAGCAGTTCAAGCACAGCGAAAAGGTGGGACAGTTGGCCTCTGACTGGCTGTGGTGGGGCCATGGGCAAGCAGGGCCTGCAGGCTGGGGTGTTTTGGGTGTTTTTGAGCCACCAAACCAGTTTGAGGCACTTGGGGGTGGAAGTGGAAACTGGCTGTTTGTAAGGAATTTGGTTTAGTATGGCATGGGGCAGTGTGAAGAGCACTGGGGCCACTGGCAGCATGGGGATGAATGTCCAAGGCCATTACCCCATTGGTGAGGGCCTCCAGAGAAGCCCTTGGTCCAGCCATAACTTGCAGGAGCGGCTGCAGGTGCCCGGGACTGTGCTTGTGCCAGCATGGCATGCTGGTGCCCTGTGTGCTGGGGATCTGGCTCTGGGGGGCAGCCATACCCTGCAGAACTGGGAAGAGGGGAGAAAGACACCTGCCTGTGCTGGGAAAAGTGGTGGTGTTTTCTTCCATGCCAAAAGACACACTAGGCTGCATAGATGGCTTGTCTGCACTCCTGCTCACAGCAGGCTGCCCAAACCTCTCTTGCTTCTCCCTTAGGTCCATGTGAACCTGCTCATCCTGGAAGCCCGAATGCAGGCAGAGCTGCTGTATGCACTGCAGGCCATCACCCAGTACATGATCTCCTAGACGGTGGGGAGCTGCACTGTGGCAGGGCCAGACGGTGTCCTCTCTCCCTGCACTCATGGGTGACCTGTTCTGGATGGACCTTGAGGGATTACTCAATTTAGTTTACTTGACTGTCTTGTTCCTTCCCCCCCACACACCTTCCCCCTTGTGGGGCTCACTGAGTGGCCCCGTTACGTGCAATTACCAAGCTGTGAGGCAAGTCCGTGCTGCTGAGGTGCCGGTGTGATGCTGGAGACTTGAATGTGTCCAGGGAGGACTGCCAAAGATGGGGGGGAGAGAGGTGGGAGAGGCTGGCTTTCCTACTTGCAAGCCACCCTTTGGCACTTGGTCTCATTGGGGTGAGACATCTCACTTGGGAAACAGCATGGGCAGCTTGTTGCAGCGTTGCAGTGTCCTGAGTTGTCCTGAGTTGCATGGTCAGACTGGGAGGAGCAGTGGCTCCTGGGTGAGGGCCCTTCCCCAGCCTGGGACAGGAAGGGGACGCGCTTGCTGCCTACACATCCTGCCCTCTACGTCTGTGTGCTAAACCCCTGTGTGATGGACGAGCAGTGACCCAGGCAAACTCCAAACTGAAGTTCTCACTGGCATGGTGCCCTAGGGCTCTGTCAGTTTCTGCAGGGGACTTTGGGGAGTCCTCAGGGAGCTTGACCCAAAGCCCCTCCTTGGCTTCCCATCAGCTGAGGGGGCAGGAGGAACAAGGGAGGTTTCCTGAGTTAAAGTGGCTCATATCACCATGAGAGTGCTGAGGTCCTGTGCCCAGTCATTTGCTGCTTAAGAAGAGGAGGAGCAGAGGAGCCTGCAGTCATCACAGGTGAGCTACAGGAAGCTTCTCCTTGAAACCTGGGTGCGGGGGGGGGGATTCCCAAGGCTGTCCCTGTTTGAACAGAGACAGCCTGTGCACCAGTCTTGCCCTCTGCCTGGCAGACAGGAGTGTGTGTACCACCACTCCAACACTGGCCCAGGGCTGCTCCCTACCTGTGCCACAATCTGGGGACTTGAGGGATCTGGCACAGGCTCCAGAGAGCAACCACGAAAGGGAAATGAAGCCACCTGTGATGAGTGGGAGCCTGAAGCCAGGGCAGCCGTTGAGCCAGCCCACCACACGCTGCTTCAGTCAACCTGTTTACTGCGTAAATGTACAGAGAGAAAACCTTGTGTATGGAAGCTACAGAAAAAAGCCTATTTTTGCTATAAATATATTATGTTTGACATGGATGTGTGCTTTATTTCTGCCAGATGTTGGGAAGGGGATCCAAACATACAGCTGTTCTGAAGGCAAGACAGTGCAGAAGACAGCCTAGCTGACTGCAGCCTGAGATAGCTTCAGGAAACCCTGTTCCCACCTGTGGCAGGGTCCTGCACTGACAGCCCTGGTCCAGGGCTAGCAGCTGGTCACTAAGGCCAAACTTGGCCAGTTCAGCTTAGCTGTGTCTTCTTCCCATGCTCAGATAAGCAATTCCTGCAGCACTGCATGCTCAGTGGGCAAAGAGGGAAGGTTCTGGAGGGGCTGTAGTCCTCTGGCAAGGAGGAAAGTGCCAGAGAAAGGAGGTGGCTGGTTGCCACCCAGCCACAGGTGGGCAAAGTTTGGGTGCTGATTCTGTAGCTGAGGACGAAGGCTTTTTGCTCACATTTTCAAGCAGGTCTGTGGTGAGCAAGGCCAGAAAACAGGACTTTTCCCCAGCCATGCAGCAAGTGCCCTCCCAGCAGCATGAGGTGGAGAAATGTGCTAAGACCAGGCCAGTTTGTACTGGGCTAAGCAGGCACCAGGGCAGTAAAATGCCAGGACAACTAGCACTGAGCAGTATGGTCTAAGTCAGTACTGGTGCCAGGACAGTGGCACTGATGCTGCCACGAGGCTTGGCTCCACAGTGCTGTGACAGGCACTGCCGTACCATCACTTAGCCCCAGCAAGGACTGGGTACAGACTGGGGCTGCCAGTCTGGTCCTGCTCACCATCAAGTACAGTGCTGTAACTGTGGCAGCCTGAGTGCCTGCCAGTGCTGCACCAGCCTTGCCCATTCAAAAGCAGTTCTGTCCCTGGCAGGTCTGGGGGGGCAGCACATCCACAGCTCCACAAAGTCCGTGGCTGGTTCCCAGCAGAAGCATTCTCACCACCCACCATCACCTTGTGCTGCTAGGGAAGCAGGAGAAGGCAGTGACTGCTTGGTGCTGGCTGGGGACAAAGGGCTGCCTGTCCCAGGAGACACAAAGCAGGTTTCTCCCTCTCCTCCCCCACCACCATTTGTGCACACAGAGCTAGTCTTGCAGGAGCCAGGTCAGCTGCTGCTTGCTCTGGCTCCCAGAACAAGCCCCAGTCCCAGCAGTAAGACAAAGGGTTCCATGGGCTGTCAACCCTGACCAGAAGCAAGCACAGCTGCTGGCAAGGCCAGGGGAGACTGCCAGTCTCAGCTCCCAGACAAGAAAACATCCCCACATGACTTCACAGCTAGACAGCAAGAGATGAGGCAACCATAAACTCCCATTGCTGTAGAGTCAGCAAAATTACTACCATGTCTCAAGCAGGTTGTGTAGCAGATAACTCAAGCATGGGAGACTGTGTCACTAGAGAAGCCTGTATAGAGCTTGGTGACCAGATGTTTCAGGGCAGTAACTACAGTTCAGCTTTTGAAACCTGTGAGCTGGTCACTCCTACCAACCCTCATACTCATCTCCTGTGCCTGGCCAGGCTGTTAAGTGGTTGCACTCACTGAGGTCCTGGCTTTGATGCTTCCTGGGAATGTAGTGCAGGCACTACACCATTCAAGGTTATCAGGTGACACCAAGCCACAGTGTCACAAACCTGGCAACTTCAATGCTTAGTACCCTGCTCTGCTGCCCCCTGCAAAGATTCCTCTCTATTGCTCTGTGGCTGGAAGGGTGAGAACTGCCAGAGCCCAGGAAACCTCTCTTCTGCAGGAACTCTCCAAGATGGACCCACATGGGAGTCAGACCACTGTGACCATCTCTGGAATTATTGAGGGTAGGGTGTCCAACACAGTCACAGAGTTTCCTTCAACCACCTGTGGCAAAAGAGGTGCTGGGAGGCACAGCCAGGACAGCTTTTTTAACAACCGAGTAGTCCCCAAGCTGCCTGGGAGGAGGAATGGCACGTCCCAGCCTGCAGAGACCAGCAAGCTCTGCAGCAGTGGTTAATGGCACAGCTCCTACAACCAACCCATTAAAAGCCAGGCCTACAGCTGCTGGTCTTACCACAGTAGTGGAGGGAGGAAAGTATACATGGAAACCAGGGACCTGTCCTGCCAGGACAACTCTAGAGAAGGCAGCGTGCTCCCTACCATCTCACCATTCCCCAACCTGCCTTTCCCATGCACCAGCTACTCCATCATAACAGACACGTGAAGTTGGGCAACAGACTTGGCCACTGTGCTTTCACATGTGGTCCCATCACTGGTGGCACAGGATAAGTTAATCAACCAGCAAGCAGCTGGGGCAAAGCAGGTTTCTGGTCAGACACTAAACTGGACAGAAAGGCTGGTATTTTTTTTTTTTTTTGCAGCATCTTCAGGTGCTGCTGCTCTGCAGGCAACTACTCCATAGGCTGAAATCCTTAGGGTGATCTACATGGTCTCCAAGTAAGGCTGACCTACTGCAAACAAGGTGCACTGAACCTATGATGGCTATGACAGAACACAGCTGGTCTCTGACAAGTGCAGATGGGGTCACAAACATCAGAAGTGACCCTGAGCCAAAGCACTGAGGTCCCAGCCCAGCATCTACTCTGCACTTTGCTCTCCTAGGCCATACTTCAAGGGAAGCAGTGCTAATGTTTGCTGGGGGAATGCAAGGTCCCCAGCTTTATGTCAGGTTTTGAATGCATCCAGTCTGATCCCATCAACAACTGCAAAACCCACCCTGGGCATTGTCTTTCCCCAACAGCACAACTATATCCCTTTGAGAAGCCAAAGAACAGAGGAGGGATAGACAGTTCTCCTAATCTCTTAACCCCCTATTTTTTATATTGTCTTTAATCATGAAGCAAAAACCTTCATATCCCTTCCAGCTATGTGCTTAAACTGTTTTAACACCATTATTTTTCAATGCTACTCTTTGTCAGGTGTTAATGAACCTATCCAAAGCTTTGAATACAAGTTTTCTGGCTGTATACATACCATGCCATTTAATGAATAAGACTTTCTCCTCAGTAGTTTAAAAAACAGGATCCACTCTTTACACTCCTTCCCCCATTTCCTTACTTGCCTCCACTCCAGAGCATCATTACTGAAGCTCTGAACCAGTCTCCTCTTCTTCTGCCAGACCTCTCCTGAGCTGCAGTGCACACAGCTACCCCAGGGCAGAGGTGCAGCACATGCTCCAGCCTCATCCCAGCTTGAGAAGACAGACCTGCTGGAATGACTTGGTGGAGCCCTTCAATCAAAGCCATGTTCCTCACAAACTGCTTTGCTGGCCCAGACTGTATTTGCATTCCTAATTGCTCAAGGAAGGACCTGCCCCTTAAGATATCCATCTGAATCCTTCTTTTACCCAGAGGCACCTCTTACCCCTTGCTCCCCTCTGAACATGTCCTAGGAGTGACCAGCTCCTGGCTTCCACTCTGACATTCATGCCCACCCTAATGAGCAGCTCCAAGCTGTTGATCTTCTACTACCAGCTCACTCACATGCTCATCTGTCAGCATCTGTGTATGGGGTGGCTTAAAGAAGAGTAGCAGCAAATTCAGCTCTCTTACTAGAGCTGAGTAGCAGTTACCCACACTCAAAGAACATAGCTATATAGACCAAGGATGCCTGCATTTAGGTCTAAAAGGACAAGGAATGGTCCGGGATGACTCTACAGTAGTCCTACAGAAGTTAAAGCTCCCCAGGGTAAGTTTTGGGTCTTGGCAATGCCATGGGTGCTCACACACTGCCAGCACATTGGAACAATGGGCTCTACACACTGTAGAGCATACTGGAGCCTTTGTGGGCTGTGGAACTGTGACCCTCCCACCTCTGGCCAGCCCCAGGGCATTCCACCAAGGGGTTGCCCTAACATGTGAGGAGGGCAGAGGAAAGACGCCAAGGGAAGTATAATTTGTCCTCCTCAGAGAAACAGAACAAACTACATGAGACACCAAGCAGAGGATTACAGGTTTTTATTTGTCAAACATTCCCCCCTAGTCTAGTACATTCTACAGTCTTGCTAGCACAGATGGTAACAAAGAGCCTGCAATGGTTCAGAAGTTACACTGCTACAGAGAGCAAACAAAAGCAGAAGTTTATTATTTAAAAAGAAAAATAAAATTGTGAGAAATGTGTGAAAGATTACAGAGGAGATGGGGTGGAAACTATGTCAGCTAGTGGTGCCTGCCCTGTATGCAGCAGACGTCTGTGCTAGCAACACAGAAACCCTTCCTAGGATCACACCAGGTGAAGACTCCACCGTGCTGGAAGCATCATCTCACAGAGCCACCCCCACTGCCTTATGGAGCTGGCTCCTTTCAGGAGAAGTGACCTGTCTTCTACACAGCCAACCCTCTCAAGACACCTTGGGGAGCACCACAGAGCACCACAGCACCAGGTGGGAACATCCCCTTTCACCACACCCCTTAGCGCTGCCTTCTCTTCCACCAGAGATTTTCATCAACCACACACATGCTGGGGTGGTGCAGGAAGAGACTTAAAGGTCACTGAAAAGGGGATCCCTTTCTTGAAAGGTGAGCAATTGTGGTGGTAGCTTACTACATGCTACCAAGCTGTCACAGGGACAGATCTCTCAAGTCTCAGGAGTCACCTCATTTGCTTTTAACCTTAATTAGAACATGTTTTTTGTTAAAACATGCAACCAAGGCAATCCCTAAGATACCCCTGTTCATGCTCAGGGCTCAGAGATGACTGATTTCTTTTGTGGGTTTTGGGTTTTTTTGGTTTTTTTTTTGTTGTGGGGTCAGGTTTTATTTTTTGGTGGTGGCTTTGGGGTTTTTTTTCTGTTGTTTTCTTTTGATAATGGGTCTGAACTTGCACATTATTTTGGTGAGAGTCCAAGACACCACTCCCAAGGCGCTCCTACCTGTGGCACCAGACAGTTTCTCATTCCTGGAGCAAGGCTGGCCCTGAAGCATTTGTTTATGGCTATAAATAAGCAATTAAGTAAGAAATTTAACACATTATGATCTACATAAAAGTTTCATAAGCATTTCCTTTGGAAAAGCTGATTAGTGCTACTTGCTTTTAATATGAGCCTTATTTATGAATATGCCCAGGCTCTGGAACACTCCCACTGCTTGCTTTCCCCTCACTCATCAGGATAATTTGACTGCTGGTTTTAAAGTAGTACAGGGTAGGGGATGACATGTGTTTAGACATACCAACAAGAAAAATGCAGGGCTTCAAGAAGCTTTCAATATTCCAAGCTCTCACAGGAACCTGGGAGTATAGTAAAACATGATTAAATTATAAAGGCAGCTCCAAATTTGTGAAATCCCAGTGTAAATAAAAGCAACAAGTCTGCCTCCTACTAGGCTTTATGGGCCCAGTTACCCGAATCCTTTGCAGCCCAGAGCTGCATGATGGCCTCACCTGAAAAGTGACAGTTGATCACCTGGAGGTGAGGAAACTTGTTACCCAAGGTAGCCCCTCAACATCTCTGAGGACAAGGAAAATGCATACAGTGCAATCTAAGGCTTCATGCTGGGAGTCCCCTGCCCACTGCCCTCAGCAGTTATCCAGGAACATCACTCCCCATGTCACTGGTCCACCTGCCCCCCACCTAGCTCCAGCTGCTCTCAAAATCCCAGCACAATCCTTCGTTACAGCAAAAAGCAGCCCATAAGTACAGGGTCTGCAGGGCTAATGCAGACAAAAACCCACCAAGACACTAGCCTGAACCCAGCAGTAGTCAGTAGCAAAAACTTTGGGCAATACAAAAAAACTGGACAAGTACTGGGCAACCCCCTGCCATCTATAACCTTTCAGCAAGCAGCAGTTTAGGAACTTTGAAGTCTCCTGTGTGTCCTAAAAGGAAATATCCCAGGCTAGAAAAGCTCAAGGTTTATGAAAAGTTATTTGAGAAGGGGCTGGAGAACTCCTGAATCCTCTGCATCCCTGCCATCTGTGTCCATGATCCAAGCTATCTGCCACAGACACAGATGAGAAGTTGCAGGCTGAGGCAGGCAACTTAACATTACATTCATGGTTTAGTGAGCACTCCCAGAGCACCACTCCTCTTCTGAACCCCATCCTAGCACTAGCCTGCTCTCAGGCTTTAACCACTGCCAGCCCCTGTTGTGTTGAGGAGACAGAGCACTTGCATGGACTGCTGCCAGGGTCATCACTGTCAGCACACTGGTACAGCAGGACTCCAGAGAGGTGCTCCTGTCTCCTGTGCAATCTCCAGAACAGGCAAGTCCCCAGGAGTCTGGCCTGGAAGTATTTATTTAAAAATAATAATAATAAAAAAAGACACTCCACTCCTTAATAAAAGGAGAAGGTCTTTTATGACTTCCCACTGCAGGGTACCAACCATGATGAGTCTTGTTGTACCTGTGCTGCAGCTGGAAAAGACTGAAGACATGTACTAGCTGAGTGGATGTCAGATCTTCCCCACGTGCCCAGAGCCAGGCTCTCTGCAGCCAGAGATCAAGTCAGGTCCTCAGTGCTGTCATACCTAGAGGACAGCTTGGAACAGCCTAAAGACAGCACCTCTTCCCCACAAAACCACCCAGCTACAAAACCCAGCTTGCCATGGATTTGCAGGTCTGATACAATACTGTCTTTCCTATTGCTTTGGGCTCTGTTTTCAGTAGAAATGAACTACAGATTCACATACAACATGACCACACATACTGGTGTCTTGTCCTTTGATACATGTCTATGAAACCAGTCAACTTGCTCTGGAGATCCTAAGATTCATTTCCCCTCAAGGCCCAAGCTGACAAAGTGGCACATTGTGTGCCTAACAGCACAAATCCTGCCAGATCTCTCTGCTGCACCCCAGAAGGGCCCATTCTTGTGTGTGGTATATGCCACTGGGTGCCTGTGGAAAGCCTATCCATTTGTGCAATGAACTGACTTCAGAAAGAATGTGCATCCATAACTTCAGTCTGCAAGGTCTGAGATCCCAGCTTAGGATCTGCCTTTTTGTTTGTTACATGAGATGTGGCTACACACACAGACTGTGGGTAGATCTGAAACACAGCACTCTGAGGGCTGCCATGAAGACAACCTTCAAAGCACAAGTTACCAAACTATTCAAAGGCTCTGATGACAGACCATGATAAAGGTGAGACTGTTGAGGACTCCTTGTTGCAGGTAACCAGACAGACCACTCTTGTTCCAATCTCCACTCCAATGAAAATTAAACTCATGAAAACAGAGCAGACAAGGTAGTAAGAGAGTATGGCTCACTACACTGCATAACACAAACCTGAACAGAAGCCACCACTGCCTTCAGAAAGGCCTGAGGAGTCTTTCTGCCAGACCAAGCCTACCAGAACATCAGGAAAGCACTATGCCTCCCATAGGTTCTGCCACTGCAAACACCAAAAGATGACCAGGAACATGCCAGCTAGTGCTCTGAACTAACCTCTTGAATTGTAGCTTCTGCCCTTCAAGAACAAGACAGGACCCCAGGCACATCCACAAGAATGTGCCTATAGGCTTCAAGTTCCCCAGCAGCAGCAGACACTTCAGCAAGAAAACAACCTTTGGAAACTACAAAGCAAGCTACCAAATACAAGTGATCATGCTCCCCCATAAGGACTACCCAGTGTCACCAAAGCTAGCACATCCTGCTCCACACCATCTCCTCAGCAGACTGGAATCTGTCCTATGTATCAGCTGCAGTTCAGCTATTTAAGGGATTAGCTGAGATCGAGGGTGTTGTTAATGATTAGCATTCCCAAAGATTGCCCTGTTGGCTTGGCAGTGCCCAGCTGAGGAACAACACCAAGCAGCTGAAGCTGAACACCATGCCACACAGGCACCTTTGGTCTCTTCTGTGGAGAGGAGCCATTCCCTAGTTACAATGTGGTGCCCTTCCCACTTGTCGAATTACATTTTCAGCTTCCAGGCCCAAAATGCCTGAGGCCTGTCCCCTCCCATACTGTAGTGTTACCCGGTATCGAGAGGACATGTGCAGCAAACATGGGTTGGCTTTTTTTAATCCAATAATCTCATTTTCAATTAAAATATATAATATATCTTTAAAAAGTTTTAGAAAAGCTTCTGTGTAATTTGCAGCTACTCTTACATATAGATTACAATAGTGTACAACTCTTCCCCAAGCTGGTTTGAAACCACTGGGACCCGCCAATTTTTCCCCTCAATCATATACATTATCAAACATCAAATGCATTTGTTCCCAATACAGCTCTGAAAAAGAAGTCTGTCACTGGTACCTTCTCTGAGGGAGAGATGGCTAATACACCTAATGGGGACACACTTAACATATGCTTCATGTTCACTGTAGAAAGTTCCCAGATTAGTAAAAAAATATTTCATCTATAGAAAATGCCCTTCTGAAAAGCAACCAGGGCTCTGTTAAGGCCACACCCAGGCTTTCCATTTCTCTGCTGTAGCAAGACAGATCAGAAACAAACCCAAAATCATGGTTTTTATGTCCCCAAAACAGCTATTAGCAACTGTGCTTATTTTACAGCAGCCTGGTGTATCAGGAAAGTGCTGAGAACAGCATAGGGACTTCTCAAAATGTGCTTCTGATTCGATGGGGCTCAGTTGGCACAGTGGAAAAACTCAAATGTCCTCCTGCTCCGTTCAGGTGGACAAGAGGAAGCTTTCTACACCACGGCCACCATCCTTCCCTGTAGAATGACGATGGGTGCTCCAGAGATGGGTGCACTGACACCAACCCCTGAAACAGCACACTCCTTTCCCACAGGGCTTCCACCAACAAGCTCCTTCCAATTCCTCTGCAAGTCTGTGGGATACCAAGTGCACGTCTGGTGGCTTAATGAAACATCCAACTACTTTGCCCCACAGGGCAAGCCAAGTGAGAGCAGAGCCAGCCCTCCACCAGTCTGAGGCACTGGGAGATTTTCTGCCATAGCAGAGAGAGGACAGCCACTGAGATTCCTCCAGCAAACCCATCTCTTCTCATGTGAAAACGCTACTGGCTGGCACTCAGTCTTCTGGCCGAGGTGTATTTACCAGGGCTCCTCTTTGAACATGTACAGCCCAGGTTTCTCTGGATGATCCAAGGCAGAGTCAGGTTTGTAGGAAGAGCCATGGCACATAACAGGATTATCAGCTTTAAACTCTTCCTGTTGCAGCCAGATGCAGGTTGCCCCTCTTTCCCAGGTGAGCAGCCCCTTCTGCCCAAGGCATGGTGTGCAGGGAAACTGAATCCAACGTGCTCCATTCTTTTCTCTGCCAGGGGTGGGAAGTGAAGTCAGAACCCGATGTTCAAAACCTGAAGGATGCTAGGAAGAACAAAAATAGAGTGAATGGTTACATCTCGGCTTCAGTGAGAGTCCTGGATGAACAGATGAAGATTTACTTACTAACAATCAGCCACTACTGCTCAAAGGATGCCAACTTCCAGCAAGGAAGAAACAGATCACAACAGACCTTGATCAACAGAAACTCAAGGGGAAGATGCAACTGCTCAGCTCAAAGCTTCAGAGTATGACAGAGACAAAGACAAAACAAAAGCACAAGGGTCAGAAGTAAGCACTCCTGGGAGTTGATGGCACCAAAGCTCTGCAAGATATGGAGGTTTAAAGGAGAACCTGGCTAACACCAGGGGTACTGCAGGAAAGCAGCAAGGAAGAGGCAAATGACTCCTCACCTTAAGCAACAACAAATATCGATTAGTAGGGAAAAGACAAAAAAATGGGATTTTTAAAGATCACATGATAAAACTGTTTATACTCACCCACTTAGACATCCTGTATCTACCCACAAATAATTAAACATTTCTGGATATCTAATTCTCCCACAAATCTAAAGATCCCTTAGCCTGCCTCAACTCAACAAAGCTGCCACAAGTTGTTTAAACAAGCCTTGGAACAGGTCTAAGCAGACTCAATACACTGACATAAAGCCTCCACCATAGGTCTGTGATCCACTTTGGAGGGCAGAATAGCAAGATGAATGTAGAGCACCCAGCCAGCTGCATTCTGTAACAGCAAGCATGAAATGAGCTCAGGGGAAAGGAAAGAAGCAAGAGTGAACTGGCCCCATCAAGAGAAGATAGTAGCTTAAAAGAGAAGCCAGAGCAACAGACTAAGGCAGCTGCAAATTGGAGGATTTATTAATATTCTGGTAGAAAAAACCCTCCAGTGTTTGGATGAAAGGGAATTAGAGCACAGCAAGAAAGCCATGAGACCAAACTGGGTAAGGGATAGACTTCTCCAAGCTGTGAAGCGGTAGGGACTGGCTGAACAAATGAATATCATTAACTAATATCCATCAGAAGAGCAGATGGACTTCACACTGTCAATGAGGCACAAACTGTAACCCTGTAAAAAATTTCAACTCCCAAGTATTCCTCCTACCAGCTTGCAGAAATACCCAACACAGAAGTAGATGAGCAAGCCCAAAGTCCCCGAGCTGCTCAGAGACACCTGGCCATCCACACTTCCCACAGCCACAATGGAGGACACCTGCATTCAGAGCTGAAGGCAACAGTGGTTTCCCATGACTGAGCACCTGCATGCTACCATCTAATTCCAGCTGTGGCTACCCTTCTTCCATGACCTTGCTCACTAAGACTCTCATAAGTAACCCCATGGCTTGTACATCCAGTGCCTTAACCAGTGAATGACAGGCTTAAGACTGAGCCAAAGCTAGCAAACCAACAGCAGATGAAATTGTAGAATTTCTGTCTCTCCTAGCCAAGGAAAAGCTTTCACACACTGTTCTTCCTTTGTGGCTAATAGGTTTGTGGATGTTGCACCACTGCTGGGTAGAAGCAAAGTTTCAATGTTTGGTCTCTAATCTCCAAGTAAAGAGACACAGGGTTCAAACAGGCTCTTGGTAAAGCCTTGGACAAACTCTTTTAGCATTTAACTTGCAAGAAGATAAAGTCATGTCAGCTTTGAGCACCACGGGTAACATCAGCTTGTGCCTTGCCAAGCGCTACAGAGACACTAAATGTTTATTCCTAAAGTCTTCTCTTGCTACAATTGGGAAATATTTCCCCAGCTCCAGTTTCATTCATTTCAAATCACAGAGTCTGATCACTGACATTTACTGATGAACAGGGTTTGCTCAGTGTTACACCCACAGCTGATCCAGAAGGCTACAGGTTAAGCCACAGTAACTACTCAGGAGGGCAGCTTTAAGGTTACTGACCACTCAAGAGTGTTTTTTGCCAATGTGAATTTAACATGCTAAAAAAACATTTGCAGAGAGGATATGAAAGGAAAAAAGCCTGGCACACTGGAACAGTATATATATAGGGGCTGCTATGGTTTCATTGAACAGTGATTTCCAAGCAGGGACCCTAAAAAAATTTATTCTACTAAGAGATTCAGAGAATGGAGAGATGATACAATCTTGACCACCTCACAGACACTGATGTCTGCAGCTCACTTGGCTCTGGAGCTTTTAAGCATGAAAAAAGATTCTGTCTTTTATTCCCAGGGTCCTTCCTGGTCTCCAAGAACACTCCTATTTCTCTTCATGGGCACCTTGTTCCCCCTTTCTTAGAAACCTGACCCACCTCTCTGTCTTGGCAGTGTTTTACACAGTACTTGCTCTCCTTTGGGGAAAGGACTCCCTCTTTCATCCCACACCACGGATTTCAGGATACAGGCAAAACTGAAAAGTTTTTGCAATTTAGAGAAAGTAAAGATTACCTGAGTAGAGATTAAAAGGCTTGAAACAAAGTATGCTGAACAGGGTGTCATTTGGGGAAGTGCAGCACTGCTGTTACAGTTACCTAGCAGCATGTAGGAGCTGAAGCACAATACTGGCTCAGAACTTGTTCCACATCTTATTTTCTTAGCAAGGTGTCCAGCATATTTCCCAGAAAATATCACTTCACTGCACATATGGAACAAAACCAAACCAGAGTTTTCAACATCAGAGAACTACTCTGTTTGATTAAGCAAGTCACATGCCAAGCATGGAATACTAATATGGAACAAGAACATAACCAAGCTGTCAAGAGCTGAGGTTCTCTCTTGAGCATTTGATTATAGCCACATCTCCATCACTACTAGACCCTACCCTCTGACAGGCATTCCCTTAGCTTCCCTGGTTTACATCATTAAAAAATTAAAATCATCTGTGCCTGGAATTCTGGTAAAAAAGGTTCTGTCTTTCCAGCCCAGATAATTACACCCAGGACTGCAGGACAGTTTGCATGTTTTGAAAGCACTCCTGTGAAAAACATCTTCCCCAAAACATCAATGTATTCCTCCCAAGCTACCAGGGTGTGCCCTAGCATGGAATAACAAACCAAAACTAAACAGAAAAACACACAAATGCAAGGCACCAAATGCAAAAAAAAAAAAAAAAGCTCAGAACAATATCTAGTGGAAACATTGTTCAAAAGGCCACAGCCTGTCACTAATTGACAAACAGTCCTAACATGGTGTTTTATCAACCAAATCTGTCTTTGAAATCAAAACTGAGCTTCCATATTCCACCTGAAGTTCAATTTAAGAGAGTCAATCAACAAGAACACAGGTAACATGCACAAGACTAAAATTAAAAGCCCCATCACAGAACAGAAAAGCCTGATTGATCCTCCCACTAAAGAGATCTATTAAGTATAAACAGAAGAATATAACTAATAAACTATTACAACATAATTAAACTAATAAATTAAATCCTCATTAGTGTGGTGGGATTTGGAATAAGAGGGAGTTATACTTTGTTTAAAAAGTCATTATATAGTGATATACCTATACATTCACAGGATTTAAGTCTCAGCAGCTCAAGTAACAGCCTATCACTTTGTCTAGACCAAAGACACTTTTCTAGAATGGCTGTACTGGGGATGGAGGGGAGGCAGAGCAGAAAAACAAGTAACTGAACATCTGGTGTCCAGGACAGCAAAAGTCACCTGAAAATTTAGGCTGAAATAGACTTCCAAAGGTCACCTAGTCCAAACTACATCCAGGTTACTCAGGTGCCTAGGAAGGAGTATTAAGGTCAAGCACATGATAATTTGACTCAGTCTTCATCATTCTGAAGCTCAGGGACTCCCCACAACTCAATCTACAGTTTCCCTGATCAGCTGGCCAGCATAAGAGGTTGAATTTGCAAAACTAGCAAATACCACATCTGCTCCTAAACAGGAAATACTCTTGGCAAGGCTTGCACTTTCCAACCAATATCCAGCCTATGCATCAGTCCAGAAAGAAATCTGCCATTCTTTCACTACCTGAGCTTTAAGTGGGAAGCATGCCTCTGAGCAACACTGCTGCAATTCTTCAACCACTTCAAATCAGGGTGTCACACCCTCAGAGAAGACAATGTATTTCATTCTTGTGCTCATACACACTATTTGCCAAACTGACTCTAGAAATTTCTGCAAATATGAAGAGGGGGCTTCACAGTACCTGGGACAGTACTAACACAGCCTTCCTCCCTCTGCCTCCATCCACACTGCATATTCCACCTTCCCATTCCAGTAAGGGGTACATAATTTGGTAGCTAATGCTGTTGAACCAGCCCACCAGACATTCAGACACCATCTCAGATAAGGGAAGGGCAAAGGGTCTGACAACACAGAATGATTGGATCCAGCTACACGCATGACAGAACAGACAGCCATGACACAGATGTTCTAGAAAACTTAGCAAGGATCATAACCTGTCTAGAAACAGTTTGTGCTTGGCTCAATTCAACTATTCTGCAGTACAGGATCATGCCTTTATTCATTAAACCAGCATATGCTCTCATGTCAAATTCAGAGCTATAGGCACTGTATGGCAGAGACTTTCATCCCGTGGTGCAGTCACCTTCAGTAACAAGAGCTAACAGGAGTTTCATTCAGGCTGCCACTCTAATCCACGAAGGAGTTTACTACCTGATAAATTTAATCTACCTACCTCTACACAGCATTTTTCTTTCTAAATGAGAATGTGGCTCTCCCAGAAGCTCTCAGTAAAAGAGCACCTGTGCTTCCAAAGAGAACTTTAACTGCTGCACAGTTGAGCACCATCACAGAGAGCTGTTCCCACTAGAGAGGTGTTGAGTTTTACATAACTACACCTACCTTTTTGTGCTCCTGAAGTTAACTTGGTACCCAGGTATGGTTGGAGGCCTGTGAGGTGCTGGGATAGCTGGGAGTAGACAGAATGGGTTCAAAATTAAAGTCCAGTCCTTCTTCATCCATGAGTTCACTGTTGATTATGTAATCCATATCACATTCAAGGTTCTCCATGTACATGTCAATGTCCAGGTCAATAGGCAGCCTGTCCTGGTTCAATCCCAACGGAGCAGGACTAGAAGAAGAAAGAAGCAGTGGACTACTCAGCTGGACTGATGGGACACTTGTTGCAGAAAGTGGAGCCTTTAAGCTGATGATGTTGGCAGTGTTTTGTGGAGATGTTACTATGGGATGTGTTGATGGCAAAACACTAGCACTGACAGGTTCTGCCTGCTGCTCTGTAGGCTTTCCTCGTGAACTGCCTGAATTCATTTTACTCTGGGCAGCTTGTCCACCTAGAAGCAGGAGAGTTCGGCTGCTCATCCTGTTACCAGTCTGTGGGAGAACTGGATCCACTGGAGTCATCATAACATCCCTTGCAGGTGGAGAATTGGATGTCAGAAGAACTTCCAAGGTGTGAGGGGTAGAGAAATGCCCAACAGAACTTTGCAGAGAGATATCAACAGGGTTAAACAGGGAATTGACAAAAGTAGTGCCCTGACCAGCTGTATTCGGGCTCTGCAAGGAAAAGCTGGAATCTCTCTGGATCTGGCCACTTGACACAGACTGCTGGGTAGGTAACACAGATGAGCTGGGAGACATCAAATTTAACCCATCGATGAGCTCAAGCTCCTCAGTCACAGTTGGTGGAACATTGCTGGATGCACTGGAGTACACTAGAGAAGGAAGCAGCTCTTCATCATGGAGGTCATCCTGCTCCGTCAGGATGGGAGAAAGCCTGGCACTAATGGTGCTTGCATTGGAACTGGTTCGAGGCCGGAAGGTGTTCCACACATCAGAGTCCTCATTGCTTCGTGAGGATGGGCTCCCAGGCCACTTTGGGAATTGGGAGCTAGGACTGTCAGCAGTGGATTCTGGAGCAGACTGGAGAAGTGGCTTCTTTTTGGATGCTTTACCTCTGACTTTTGCGAGTTTGCTGCTGTTGTCCATGGAGGCAGCTCTTCTTCTTGGTGCTTTTCCACTTTTGCCACCCTCAGGATTTAGCATCCACCAAGAGCTCTTCCCTGTGGCTTCATTATGGACTTTAATGAACTTGCTGTGCAGGGACAGGTTATGTCTAATAGAATTCTGGTAAAACAAAACAAAAAGACCAAACAAGATATGAGGACATGGCAGTTGACACACCTCCCACCTAGAAACCACAGAAGCATAAATGCAGTCAGACAGTATCCAGAGAACAAAATTACAAGACAGACCTACCCACAAAACCCTATTTTTGCTTGAACATGCTTCACAGCACTAGCAAGCACTGCCATGTTTCACTGTAGCACCAAGGGCAAAACTACCATGACAACTAGCAGCTTCCAACAAGCAAAATACCAACACAACAGAACTTTTTAAGACCACACAAAATCTGCAAAAACTAAGCATACCACAGAGCAAGCAAGAGAATTCCCAAACAAAGCTTGCAACTTCAACATGAGCCTAACTGAATTTGAGCTAATACTGCCAACCCCATGATCCAGCATAAGCCTGGATGAAGTTCTGGAATTTTCATATGGCTAGCTTTCAGATGGATCTAAGTACAGTGCAGCAGTGAATCAAATGGACTGGGAGAAAATAAATGGCAAGACACTTCTAATTCAGTACACCCATTACCATCTTCAGCACCAAACCAGAAAGAGAAACTTTGTGGAGTCTTAGTAATCCTGGAGTCTGCCCACCTCACTCTGCAAGGAGGCAGCACCCTTCCTCTGTGTGCATGGCTAATGGAGCGTAATGTTCAGGGAATAAAGCACTCCAGGACAATATGCACCACTTTTAGCCTCTCCCATCTTTCTGTTTGGCAAGGCACACATTCCTTGCCTCTCCCAGCTCCCTCCTCTTGGTTCAGTTTTGCTGGAATCTGCAAGCAAACATCCGTACAGTATCATCAAACTGAATTTTCATCCTCCAACTGGTAAACACCCTGGTGTTTTATAACCAGCGAGTAATAATCTCGCTTTATGCTTTCCCTTCAGGCCTGTGTCATGCGTTTGTTTGATATTTGCATTTAACTTTCTCAGACGGTCAAAACAACATCTTTTAAAAGGTGCTACACTGCTAGTATAACAATGGTCCGAGAGCAATGTATTTTACATATAAATAAAGAGGTATATAGCAGCCTTCAGATAATCCTGAACAGTTAACTGTGCTTATCATCCTTTCCCATCATCTGGTAACATGGTTCTTTCCCTCTCCCCACCCTTTTTCTCTCAGAGAAGTCCTCACCGTGCTAACTTTGGACACCTCACCAAAATCCAGTATCCTAGAACAAAGCAGATGTAGACAAACAATGCAGGCAGAGTCAAAAGCTTCCATGGAGAGACAAGGAGATGTGAGAACCATTCTGCATTAGCTTTCATCTTAACTTTTGACCGTTGAGGCCTTGGAGACTGACTGCTTGCTGCGATCTGTATCAAAGGATATATGGCACACCCCAAGGGTTACTGCAGAGCCAGGGCCTGACAGAACATGCATCAATTAATGCTTGTACGTGAGCTGTTCCACATTAATACACTAATAGCTATACCACACACCTGCCTAGCATCTTCTCTAAATAAAGCTTTCTTCTTCTACAAGTCTCAAAAAAAAAAAAAAGTAATTGAGGCTGGTACTGGTACCCTGTCTCCTGCAAGACTCCAGCTTTCATTTCATTTCCAAAGAATTCCTCTTCCCCCACACCACCACCCTCCATCCTTTCCCAGGTAAACATACATGACTTTGAACATGTACTGCTGCAACAATAAGAACCACTAGTTTGTCATTAATTCTTCATTTATTCTCCTGAAAGTAATCTGTGAACACATGATACCGAGGACAGCCAGGTACAACCCCATAGCCTGTATACATGTTACACATTTGGGCCTCATAACCACCTGTTGTTTAGCTTAAAATAGAGCTTAAACCATGAAGTTCAGGATTTCAAAATTTTACAACTACCAATGCTCTGTTTCTTTCTCATGCATAGCTATAGGCTGGTTCTAATTCCTGTGTCAGCAAAAGCATGCTGCACTGGTGCATGCACTTCAGTAACACACAAACCTAAAGAAAATTAGCACCACATATATGACAGTTTTAGTAATTAATTTTCTAGGGTTTTTTGGCTGAAAAGCAGCTTGAAATTAGACATCCTGGACTAAGAATAGGATTCACGTGAACATGGGTATGTGAAGCCTGGTATGTTTTACAGTCTCAAAGTGCTTTTACATGTTACAGCTAAACTGACCTCACAGCTAATAGCTGGAGAAACAGGCAACTGTTGTGCAGCTACTTCCTTTCTCATCCTCAAGCTCTCCTCCCCCAGCACAAGCATCTGTGACCCTATGAGCTGGTTCAGAGGGCCAACCCAACCAAACAGCAGCCCTCTTATCCCTGCTTAACTACCCTCACTGTGGAGGTCAAGCACTGAAAACTACAGAAGAAAACATAAAGTGTGGTTGGAAGCAGAGGAAAAAACCTAAACATTTATTACATTACAGTTAACTGTTACCAAAACCACAATGCCTAAACTGTAACTTATGCACCTGTCCTGCAGATCTGTGAGGCAGCTCACTGCAGACATTTATTGTGCAGTGAAGGGCAAACCACTCACTAGGTCCCAACCACTGTGTGTACGAGCGAGGATGTATGGACCAGCCATTGAAACTGTGCCAGCAGCATACACAAACTATTTCCTGAATCTCAGTTACAACATTAAATCCTCTTTGATAAAATCTCACTGCCCTATTTAAAGGGCCAGAACATTCTTCATCATCACACCACACTTGGCCCCCAGATCAGCATCAGTGCCACTGTGGCCCCTGCCCCAGCACTGCACAGTGCTTTGGTCTCAGGACAGGTATCTAGGCACAGGAGCTGGCACCACAGACAAGCAATCATCCCACAAGACCATCTTCTGAACAACTTCAAGACACAGGGATACTATGGAAATGCACAAGTGGGTCACACAAAACGCAGAATACCAGTGACAGCTTTTCCAGGGGGTTATACAGCTTTGGAGGTAAGGCTGAGGTTATCTACCATAGAATGGAAGTTTTATGTGGAGCAGGTCAGAACACTTCAAATGGTTTCTTCAGCTTTTAAGGTTCCTCACACTAAAAACAAGCTTCAGCTCACTCGCCTGCAACACACTTCTAAGCATCAGTGCAACAGAAGCAGGTGGAAGCTCTCTTGCCCTGCACAGAGGAACTCATCAGTGCATCGGTGGCACATGAACTGTGCTACCAGAATGCTGGGCTCAAACACAGGCTATGCTGAAAAAGACACAAGAAACAGGAGCTATCCTTGAAATCATTGTGCTTGCCCACATTTGCCTGGATTTTCCATCACTGATCTGTAGCTGACTCTCCCAGGAGACAAAGTTTGTGCTACAAACTTTGTCTCCTGGGACTGCTACAAACAACAGAGATACCAGATTTCTTAACAAAACTTCTGTCTTAAGAATGAGTAACAGAAAAAAAAAGACAAAAGAAAAAAGGAAAAAAAAAGCAGTCACTGCAGCTGCCCATAACACTCTCACTGTCCCGGGGACATACAAAGAACAGGGTCCCATCCCAGTGCAGGGCTGTGCTCCAAATGCAGGTCTATAATTGTGCTGAATTATCATTTGCCATGGCATTCTTGGGAGACTGCAGGGGGAGAACATCCTGCCTGCTACATTTGTCAGTGCCTGTCTCGGCACTCATCCAGCCCCTTGGCTCCAAAGACTTCAGAAAAAAAAAAATCTTAGTTACAGAGATTTTGCAAAGTTATGCTCCTGCAACACCTGCTCCAGAGCCAGGGAGCTAAAAAAAAATCCCCAGCAAACCCCTTCCAGAAGGCACACTTGAGCATAGGCATCAAGCTTGGCAGACAGGGAGCTTTATCTTAAGAACAACATTCTCCTTACTGTAATCTTTCAACAGGAGGCCAGAAAAAAAAAAATCCTAGTTCTCTAAAAAGCAAAGACTGGAAATTTTAAAATTTTCCCAACCAGGGAGCNTGGAGCACCAGCAAAATCTTCAAGTAATTTGACTGGCATTGCACAAGACAGCTGAACTTTCACCAAAAGAAAAGCTCTCCCCCACTTTAGAGGTGGAGAACTACACTCTATAAGGTTTCAACTAAAATTAAGTCTTGTACATCCACAGTTATTCCTGGCATCGCACCTTGTTTGGGAAAGAGGCTGTGAAGACCCTTTTAACAAGGTTTAAGTACACATTGCTAGTTGTGGTGAATGGAGTTAAACCCAGTTGGTGGCCAGTCACAAGTGATGACAGGGCTCAGTACTGGGTTCTGTTGAGTATCTTTGCCAGTAACTGGATGAGGGCTCTGAGTGCATCCTCAGTAAGCTTGCAGATGACACCAAATTGTGTGGGCACACTGATCTGCTCAAAGTAGGATAACTTTGCAGATGGTCTATCAATCCAGCCTGTCCAGATCCAAGAGTCCTGCACCTGGGTCACAACAACCCCAAGCAACAAAACAGGCTTTGAGTGGCTGGAAAGCTGCCAGTCAGAAAGTGTGTGTGTGTGTACATAAGCTGGCACTGTGCCCAGGTGGCCAAGAAGTCCAAGAGCATCTTGGCCTGTATCAGAAATAGTGGGGCCAGCAGGAATAGCAAAGCGACTGTCCCCCTGTACTCAGCACCGGTGAGCCCACAGCTTGAGTACTGTGGTTTGGGCACTCAGTACAAGGACAGTGAGGTGTGGCGTGTGTCCAGAGAAGGGCAACAAAACTGGTGCAGGGCCCAGAGCACAAGTCTTATGAGGGGTGGCTGTGGGAACTGTGGCAGTTTAGTCTAGGCACGAGGAGGCTGAGGGGAGCCCTTACTTCTCTCTAGCTCAAAGGAGGTTGCAGCAGAGGGTGTTAATCTCTTCTCCCAGGTAACTAGCAATAGTAAAGGGAAGATGTCTTAAAGTTGTTAAGGGAGGCTTAGATAGGAGATTAGGAAAGTTTTCTTCACCATAAGGGTTGTCAAACATTGAAATTGGCTGCCCTGAGAGGTGGTAGTCACCATCCCTGGAGGTGTTCAAGAAATGTGTGATGTGGCACTCCAGGCCATGGTTTAGTAGATATGGCAGTGTTGGGTTGACAGTTGGACTTCACAATCAGAGTTCCAATCTTAATGATTCTATGATTGCAATGGTGGGCCCTCACCACAGTTGAGCACTCATTAAATGTTTTCCCACCTGAAAAATAGGACACATAGTGATCCCACACTTCCACCATCATCCTGATCCCTAGGTACTGCCACTGGCCTCATTTACCACACTCAAAACTTCACCATCAGCCCATTCCTGCCAACTCAGCTGCCTTCCTCCTCACCAGGTCCTCAACTAGGCCAGACCACTTGCTGTGGCCAGACCATTTAAGGACTAATGGGATTAAAAGGTAAAAGACTTAAAAGCAAGACTAATGGACAAAAGCCACTTGTGCTCTCCAGGTTTCCATGCCAGGCTCTTCACTACGTTCTCTAAACAGCCATTGTTCAGCTTCTGTTATTTCCACCCCCCTGCTTTAAGGAAACCCAGATAGGTTGTCAGCAGCTGGGACAGAAAACATCTCCCTGCTGCCAGGACTAAGCACATCACTAACACCACATGAATGCATTTGTGGGCATACGAGGTAACAGCAAGAGTCCAGCAAATTCCACCCACCCCCAGCTCCTCTGGATTCAAACAACCAGACCTTCCCTCCTCTTGCAGGGCAGCAGCTTCCAAGAAACCAAAGCAGCACAACATAAAGCAGCATCTAGAACACTAAAGATTAACTGGATTTAAGTACCAACAAGGACACTAGGAATACTCTAAAGAACACAGGAATAGTGATGTCATTAATTTCAAATTCACAATTCTTCATTTTAGTAGTCAGAAGGTTTAACGGGAAATTGTTTAATTTCAGGCACGTGAACTTAGAAGTGACCACTATGGGCTTCCTCAGCCCTGTCACCTGAAAGTGACCTTCTTCCTTCAGACTGAACACAGTGGCTTTGTGCAGCAGAGACCCTTTCCCATGTATGAATCTGTACCAGGCTAAAATCCAGGCAGAATTATACTTTCCTGAGAGCTAAGATGCAGAGTTGAAGTTTTATGTTTCCCTTTCCTTTGTGGCACCAAGTCAGTTATGCCTCAGTTGGCAAAGACAAAGAAATATTTTAATGTCTTCTCAAACCATAACCTTGAAATGATCATTACCAAAACTCAAAAGCACTCAAAAATTCCCACCAGACACTCCTTTCCAGATAATTGTAGAAGTATATTTAAAAAAAAATCTCTCCCGATAGTGATGTGGGTCCTTATGTGTCCATGTTAAAAAGCTATGATTCTGAAAAATGAGAGCAAAAAAAAACCTTCAAGGCTACAGGGAAACTCCAGCACAGTTCAAATGGTTATAAGCAAACAGCTAATGTGACTATTTTAGGAGCTGACCACTATATTTTTTTTTTAGCTCCGATTACAGGGGGGAGAACGCCCAAAAGCTGGCTGAACCATATTCAGCATGCCAGTGAACGATAAACTTTTCATTTTTACCAAAACAAACGTTCACATGATTTTGTATCCACTAAACTGGAATTTATTTGCAAGATGTAAGGACATCCTGGTAGAACCTACCAGCTGCAGCTCAGCAGAAACAGCAGAGAAGATGGACAGGCTTGCTTTTGCCTACTGGCCTAGTACTTTTTCACCAAGGAGCTTCAAAGGGCCACAGGATGAGCAGCTGCTCCAACCTCAAGGTACTCTGTGCATGTTCTGTCTGGTGAGACATCCTCAGCTCTGGGTAAGGCTGGGGACCTTCAGAGTGGAAGGTCTGCACTGGAAGCCAGTGAAGTCACTCATCATAAACTGATAAGGGTACATGCAAGGGAAGCACTTCAGCACTCTCAGACAGCTCTTTCAATCCATCTGGTCAACAGTTACCATCAGCTGCAGGCAACAACTGTAACTCAAGTTCAGAGTAGACGGGTTTAAAGTAAAATGCTGCCCACTGTCAAAATTATTAAATGTTAGCTGAGTTTCCAGATGGGTGAGGATGACACCTTCTGTTCCAGCTCAGCTACTCGAGTTACTGCACGTACATATGTGTACATACACCTACGCATCTGAAACAAAGTGAATGCGAAGTACCAGAATCCAGAGGTGCGAGTTCTGCCTCCTGTAACTGGTACAACACCACCAGAGAATCATGCATTCTTTCCTTACACTTCACACATAGGAAAAGTCAGATTTTTATTTTTTTTTTACTTCAGCAAATTGTCTTTGGAGGGTGGAAATGATAGTTTTGATATTTGTAGGAACAGAATGAACTTGAAGACAACAACTTTGGGAGAATATAGAGTATTTCACTAAGAAAGGCTAATCCTAAATGTTGTTCCTCAGTTGTTCACACTTATGAACGCCAGAAATGCAACAACTAGTGCAAACTGCTTCACTGAGGTTTATGCATTTCTGCTTTATTGAAATCCCTCAACACCTTCCCCCCCCAAGTAACCTCGTCAGGAAGAATCATTCTGTTAGACACAGAGCAGCTTGCAGAACACCAAGGAGGAGATTAGAAAGAAGCCCCACAACACACCCCTCCCTGCAAGTACACTCCTGCCTTTCAGGCTAGTTAATGCTTAACTTTAGCAGAGTTACTGCAGGGAAAGGGCAGACTGCACACCCAGTCTGCCCTCTACAAAACGCTTGAACGGATTCAAGAACAGCAAACACCACCTTCCTCGAAAACACAGATTCTTCCGGAATTCACAGAGGCTACACCCTGACAGTCCTGTAACAGATGTGCTTCCCTCAATTGTGTAGTGGAGTAGGACAGTACAGAGTAATTATGGAGCAACAATGAGTTTATGTGGTTTATATTAACTAAAGTAGATTAAAAAAATAATTGGAAAATTCTAATTTCCCCTTTAAAATTCCCTATTAGAGCTACACTGCAAGCAGTTATTGTTGTTACATATATATTCTGCCCAAACATGACAAATACTAGAATTCTAGGAGCTGTTGTACAATCTTAACAGACATCATAATGCTACCTTAGCATTCAGCAGCAGCATCACATTCATTTCCTTTATCCAAACTCATGCAGTTCAGAACTGAGAAATCTATAAAGCCAAGACAACTCAAAATTTTCTTTTACTTCACAAACTTTTAAAAAATAAATGTAAGCAGACCTTCACAGCTCTAAAAACAAGGAACAGTGAAAACAACACACCAACAGACAGGTCCATTCATCAACTGCAGATGCATTGTTTTAGTCAGCTTAACTATAAAACACACACCTATTGAAGTACTCAACATCCACAAAAATCAAGCTGAACTGATTTATTTGCTTACATATCTTCAAAACTGCAACTGTCTAACCTGCCTTCATCTAAGGTAGCTTGATGCAAATAGACTAAGTAAAACAAGCAAAGCCTCTTGTGAATCCATGTAACTGTACATTAATGTAAAGCAAGACTACAAGTCAGAACTCTGTGGTCACACATGATGGGACACACATCCTGCCAAGCTCTGCCAACAGGATTTGAGGAGTAAGCAAGAAAATGGAGCTGGGGAATAGACTATAGTCTATTTTGCCTCTCCCAGGTACTCAAACTACATACTCCCTACATTCCAAACTTTGGACATATTTGTTTAAATGAAAACAAGCAAGATTCTTATGAAGCTTTTTCCTGGCACTTAAACAGTTTTTCTACCATAGTTTTCTGTTTGCTGGTTAAAGTCAAGCATTTCAAACCACCCTAACCATAAGGCAGGCTGATTTCCCACCACAGCTGCTGCCATTCTGCCCTGCCTCAACTTTCCTGGCAAGAAGTTTGTTTTCTCCCCCTACTAAAGCCAGCCCAAGTTAGTCTGTTCCCAGGCTGAAAAACTACAAACTAGTTTCACACCAAAAAGTCATCAGAAACCAGTGACAGCATCTCAGCAGGGAGCTCAACCCTCATATACACAAGAATTTTCATCTGCCTTTCTGCAAATTAAATCCAACTTGCAGTTTGGATTTAATTCGCAGAATTAAATCCAATCTGCAAATCCAATCCAAAAGCGATACATGACTAAAACATAAAGCCAAAGACTGATGGTCCCATTATATATGAATACAACAAAAAAATCCACACAACCCATCTGTAACTGAATCAAGCTGGAGTTCTACCTATTTCAGCAACCAGCCCAGGATGACATCTGACTGTATTTCACTTCTCCACGGTATCTGGGGAGGCATTTATGAAGCCACACTGAGCTTTAGACTCAGGCTCAACCACCAAACAGATACAGACACATTCCTGAAGAGACTATGCACAAGTTCCATGAACTGACAAAATAACGTGACTCCACACAGCAGCAGCAGGGTGACAACATCACATCTAGCCTGAGGAAGCAAGAATCGCTTTCCAATGATACCACCAAGCCTCTGAATAGAAAGTAGATCCATCCAAAGCACTGTCCCAAACCAAAACTTAGGGAGGAATAAACCTGCACAAAGGCGTAAGGGGGGAGAGGGAATCAATTTCAGTCAAATAATGTGCACTCTCTGGGAACTGCCAATGAGCCAGACAAATGGGAAAGGTGAAAACTTTCCTGACCTAGGTCAGCCTAATCTATGACAGCTGCGTCCCTCTCACAAGCAAACACTCACACAGCCACATGGTGTGCCACTTCAGAGAGCTAAGCCAGCTGAAAGCTAACCTACCAGAATAACCCTTTTTTTTTTTTTCAAAATTAATTCTCTGTGCTAACTTACACCACAAATGGGGACATACACTGCACTCTTGTTTGCGGTGTAAGTGTAACTGCAGACTGCAACAAGAGCAACAGATCACAGCCCTTTGGCTCCAGTCACCATGACATCCACTATGATATATCAGGCCAGCTTGAGGGGCTATTTCCAAGACAGGTTTCATCTCCCTTTCTCTCTGATGAACTTGACTAAAGAGAATGCCACCTGCAGAGAATGGAGGCAAAGTTTAGCTCTTTTAACAAAATTTCACATGTGCCTCTTTGCAGAGTAAGAGAAGACAACGCTGAGACTCTGGAGCAGTATATTACTTTCCCTGTTTTGAACTCCAGCAGAAGTCCCTAGTCCCTGTGCTGCTCTAGGACACTGCACCTTTCTTAAATGGAGCCTCCTGAAAGCCAAGGGTCCTATTATGATACAGTTACCTGTATTGGGATCTTCGACAGATATGTCTCAGCTAGGTGACAAAACCCCACAGCCTTGTATTTAAAAACCCCTCGACCAATACTTCGTCTTGCACAGAACTCCAGCTACAGCCTTTTAGCTAACCCTCACTTCTTTCCTGGAAAACTTTCCGAACATAAAGAGCACAAGGATCAGCCTCACAACGCCATGCTGCAACTACCCACCTAGAGAAGCCCACTCCTCTGCTACAGCTGCACAAAGCTAGAGCTCGACCTATGTCAGAAAGAACCTTATCGCGCACTAACGGGCTGATAGACCTGTGCCAGCCACGCAGCTTTCGGCACAGCCGAAGCCCAGGCCACCGCGCTGCAGCGCCGGGATTAGATGCTGGCACTGAGAGCGCAGAGCCCGACCAGGGACAAGTAGCAACAGGTGAGCGTGAGACTACACGGCGGGGAAGGCCGCCGGCCAGGGCGAGCGGCAGCCCCAGCTCGGCAGCAGGAGGGCGAGAAGGCGCCCGAAGCAGCCGCTCCGCGCCCGGCCGCGCAGCCCGCCC
>VXBZ01006780.1:167653-185216 GCA_013399135.1 Heliornis fulica
CGGCTGCTCGGTTCCTTGAGCTCAGCGTTGCATCAGCCGCCCTCCCGGGAGCCCAGCCGTGCCCGGCACCCTCCCCGGCAGCACTTATGAACGGGCTTCATATGGATTTTAAAGCCCGTGACCGTGGAGCCCGCAGGAAATTCGAGACACGCCGGCTATGCCCGCGCTCTCCCTGGGGCTGTGGGCAGTCTGCCCGTGGGGNGGACCTGCCGTGATGCCGTGTCGCGGTCCCGTTGTCCCCGGGATGGGGCTGGGCTCCCCGGCGAGGCGGAGCGTGTCGGGCAGCAGCAGCCCAGGGCTGGTTGGACTCGATGATCTTAAAGGTCTCTTCCAACCCAAGGGATTCTATGATTCTGTGCCCTGCAGGGGCTGGGCGAAGGTCTTGGCTGTGGGGGCTGATGGGCTTCGACACCTCGACACCTGCCCCGGGATGCGGTGGTCAGCGGGAGGACCACCTCTTACCGGCAGGAGCTCTCTCCCAGCACGTTGCTTCTCCACCCATAGCTCACTGCACGCTCTCCATGTCGGAGGCCAGCCTGACTTTCCACAGGATACCTCCCCGGCACTGGGCTGAGCCTCCCTGGAGCCAGCCAACCCACTCGAGCAGCTTTCCCCAGGCCAGGTCTGCTGGGTGCTGGTGTGGGTCTGGGTGCTTAATGTGTTCCTCTCACCAGGCACGATGAATGATCGGTCTCAGGGTGGTGAGGCGGATGGAGTTAGGAGGGGGAGGCCAAGCCACATCTTCCTGCTTGTTTGGCGCTTTTTTTTTCTTTGCTGCTCTGAGAAAAAGGGCTGAGCACGTTGTTGCCACAAGCCTCAAGCCTGCACTTTGCAAAGCTTGTGTTGGGCATCAGAAGTACTTGGGGCAATCGGGCAGTGCTGCGGAAGGCAGCCAGAGCTGTCAGGGCAGTGGTGGGGGCACTTGTTGCATTGAAACCTGTCCCAGAAGCTGCCTCAGGTTGGGACAGCTTCTTGTGCCAAGGCCAAATGTGACACATGCTGGTCAGGGGTAGGTTCCTTCATAAATGATGTTTGCTGGTTATGGGGAAAGAGCTGATCTGGTGACTGCTACTGCAATTCTGGTAATTCCCCCTGCCTCCCCCCCAGTGGAAAAGAGTCAGAAAGTAAATTATCCTTGCGTGTGCTTACAGGCAACGCGGCATCGGTGATGCCCCAGGCGCCTGGCTGGAGCCTGTTTTGTTCCTCAAAGAAAGGAGCAGCCAACAGGGAGAAAGGCGCTGGTGGGTGGGTGGTACAACACTGGACATGGGGTGCCAGGGCATGGGGTGCCATCCCATGGTCAAAGGGATTGGGAGCCACTTTTCTTGTGGCCCTCTCGCCCTGTACTGGCTGCCTGCTCCACAGGGTGCTCGTCTGCCAGAGTTTTGGGGATGGGTTACTGCTGTGAGCGAGGTGAGTGGGGGTGTTTGATGTTTAGGGTGACTGCAGTGACCAGGCTCCTCAGCAAGTGCCATTGGCATATGAGGGATGTGTGCCAAGGGGCTGTGCTGTGTGTTTGGCCACACAGCTCTGCCAGGGGTGTAGTGCAGATGCTGGAAGCAAAGGAGGAATGGCTGCATCCTGGTGAGTCAGCCCTGCCTGCCAAATCCTCCGCTGGAGGAAGGTTTTGTCTCAACGCCATCACTACTGTGCATGCCCATGCACCAGGTCTGTGATGTGCCAGCAGTCAAGTTTGGGCTGAGGGATCTGGAGGCTGCCAAATTAGTGCAGAGTTGCTGGGAGACAGTGGGCAAGGTCTGGGATGTGTCCAGAGGCCACTGGTGGGGGATCACACAGGGCTTGTGCGATGAGTCTTTCTCACCATGGCCTGGCTGGGTTCATCCCTGGCTTACTCTCCTGGTGCAGGGACCGTGCAGGTGGAGAATGTGCTGCCCCACAGTTCTTTGGAGGGAGCCACTGTGGTCTCTGCCCCACCAGTGTGGCACCCACCATCAGTGGTACGGATGGGTTGGCTGGGAGCAGGCACAGCTCCTGTGGGCATTGTCTGTACAGTGTGGGTCCTGCTGCCTGCAGAACACTGAGCTTTATGCTTCTACACTCCCTTTTCTTGCAGGGGTTTTGAGCAGCTGAGCACCACCCACAAGAGGACAAGATGTTTGGGGGAAAAATGGCCAGGGTTGGGAAGAAGCTGATCCGCCGGCGTGTGGTGGATCTGAGCTCTGAGGATACACGTTTCGCTCGCTGCCTCTCCACGCTGGACCTCATAGCCCTGGGGGTGGGCAGCACTCTGGGGGCTGGTGTGTATGTCCTGGCAGGGGAAGTGGCCAAGGAGATGGCTGGTCCCTCCATTGTTCTCTGCTTCCTGGTGGCTGCTCTCTCATCGGTACTGGCCGGGCTCTGCTATGCAGAGTTTGGGGCCCGCGTCCCCAAGACTGGCTCTGCCTACCTCTACAGCTACGTCACTGTTGGTGAGATCTGGGCTTTCACAACTGGCTGGAACCTCATCCTCTCCTATGTGATAGGTATGGAGCTGGGCAAGATGCTGGTGTATATGTAGAGTCCTTCCAGCACTGCACTGGCAGCATGGGGTGTGTGTGTGGGGGGGAGTAGGGATTTTGGGAGCAGCATGTGGTGTTATGGGAGTGGGGGGTGTGATCAGTGGGAAGGTGGGTACTGGGGAGGGGGTGGCTTGTCCCACTCTGTCCTTTTCTTGGACTGATGCACAGATTTCCCGTCAACCAGGCACAGCCAGTGTGGCTCGAGCATGGAGTGCAGCATTCGACAACATCATTGGCAATCACATCTCCAACTTCTTAACAAACAGGACCACAGTCAACCTGCCAGGGGTGCTGGCTGAGCACCCAGACTTCTTTGCCCTTGTCCTGATTGGGCTGCTTACTGGTGAGTGCCTAGGAGTGGCTCCATGGCACTGTGGGTGGTAGCATGGAGCCCAGTGTCTCCCTACTAACCCCTTTTGTCTGTGCAGCGCTGCTGGCCTTCGGCGTCAGCGAATCCGTCCTTGTGAACAAAATCTTCACAGCAGTGAACCTGGTGGTGCTGGGCTTTGTCATAATTGCTGGCTTTGTGAAGGGAGACATCAAGAATTGGCAGCTCTCGGTGGAGGACTACATCAACCACTCGCACCTGGACTCGCTGGATGATGTCAGGTGAGGAGGGTAACGGTGACAAGCCAAGGTCTGTCACAAGGCTGGCACCAGCTCCATGCCTGCTGCTCTCTTCTCTCCTGTCCAGGATTAAAGCCTTTGGCTCCGGTTGGTTTGTCCCATTTGGACTGGAAGGGATCCTGACGGGTGCTGCCACCTGTTTCTACGCCTTTGTGGGCTTTGACTGCATTGCCACTACAGGTACTGACTTGAGCAAGGGTGGCATGGGCATTTCCCTAGCACAGCTGGCCAGGACCCACCAAGGAGGATGCTCCATGGCATGGGAAACAGCCTGTCCCACCACTCCAGGGAGGTCCCTGCAGTAGCTCTGTCCCCAGCTGGGCCAGCACAAAAGGTCTCACAGCCAGCCCTGCCCCAGGAAAAGGGGCTCCTGCACCTAATGGTGGGAGTGGGGCTGCACCCTCCCTGTGCAGGCAGCTCCAAGGGCAGGGGGAGCCTTTTTGTGGCAAGGTTGAGGCTGTGACAGCGCTGGAATCGCTAGTGCCTCCTTTTTATTTCCCATCTGCAAGCAATATTTTTTGCTAAATGACTAATTTCATGCAGAGCCACCGCACTATGGAGCACAGTGAGCCCTCTTAATTTCCTCTCATTCCTCCAGGAATCTACTTAGTGGGTGGCTGGTACAGCCTGGTCAGCCTGACCTCCCTGTCCGTGCCTCCCCAACCCCAGAAGCTGCCCAGCAGCCACCTCCTTCCTTCCTAGGCCAGCTGCTGAGCCCCTTCCAGGGAGCGTGGTGTGGCTGGAGAACATGCCTTTGCAAAGGCCAGGGGCAGAGGGCATGGTGGCCGTGGTCGCTGTGCCCATGTGCATGGGGCATCTGCATTCAGCGTGGAGTGGAAGCTGCTGCTGAGGGGGCTGTGAGCCTGGCTGCTGGGTAGCTTCATGCCTGGAAGCTGGGACTGCGGCCACACGCCTCTGCTCTCAGCCATGCTGAAGCCTCTGCTGTCAGAGCAGCACAGCTGGGGACTTGGACCCCTCCTCTAAGCCAGCCCCTGCCTGCTGCTGCCCAGCCCTGTGCTGCTATGGAAAGTCCCTGCTTCATCCTCTGGTGCTGCGAAGTGGGGGTGAACACTGCGTCTTGTCTTTGCACAGGGGAGGAAGCCAGGAACCCACAGCGTTCAATCCCCATTGGCATCATTGTGTCCCTCTTCATCTGCTTCGTGGCTTATTTTGGGGTCTCCGCAGCCCTGACCCTCATGGTGCCCTACTTCCTCCTGAACAAGGAGAGCCCCTTGCCTGAGGCTTTCAAGGCAGTGGGCTGGGAGCCCGCCCGCTATGCTGTTGCTGTTGGTTCCCTCTGTGCCCTCTCCACCAGGTAGGACTGGCTCCATCTCTGGCACTGCTTGGCATGGCACAGGGTCCAGCAGCATATGTCCTGGCTCCTCTGGGGGTTTGCCCCATCCAGCTGCTGTCCTGTTCCTGGCACAGAGCTGGTCCCGCCTCCGTATGGGTGGTGGGTGTTGACAGCTTGCCTGGCAAGCCCTGAACCATCTATCCCCACGGCAGTTTGCTGGGCTCCATGTTTCCTATGCCCCGTGTGATCTATGCAATGGCAGAGGATGGGCTGCTCTTCAAGTTCTTCGCCAACATCAACAGCCACACAAAGACCCCTCTGTTAGCCACCATTGCCTCGGGGGCCCTTGCAGGTAAGATTCCCAGCTGCCATTTTACACTCTGCCCCACATCTGTCCAGATGTCTATACTCATGTTGCATGTCCTCGTTGCAGCGGTGATGGCCCTCCTGATTGACCTGAAGAACCTGGTGGACCTCATGTCGATCGGCACGCTGCTGGCCTATTCCCTGGTGGCCGTCTGTGTGCTTATCCTTCGGTGGGTGCCTCCTCTCACATGGCAATGCCCAGGGTGGCTCTGCCTTACATAGGTTTTCCTTGGGAATGTAGCCCAGGGAAGCATCAAGCCCATGAGATGGAGGCTGCTCAGAAAAGCCTTCATGGTGTTCCTGTGCACATCCATGGGGTGGTTGTTGTGCCGCTGGCAGAGCAGAATGCAGAGCTGGAGGAGTGGGAGGGGTATGATGGTGCTGCCCACTATCCTCCCAGGATAGGAAGTTCTTCAGTTCCACTGCAGCTTGTCCCATCTATTCAGGTACCAGCCCGGGCAGCTGAACTCCCCAAAGGCCACAGAAATGCTGGAGCTGAATGGGAACGAGGAGGAGAGTGTGATCATGAACCCAACCGTCACTGCTGCCAGGGCCCAGCAAGAAGAGACGCTGTCCCTGGGGATGCTCTTCAACCCACCCACAGACACCCCCACCGTGCTTTCAGGCTGCATTGTCTACACCTGTGTCTCAGTCATTGGTGAGCAAGCAGGAGTCCATGGGTGATGTCCCCTCCTGCCAGGGGCCAGAGCATTTGGCACAGTCAGGAAGCTGGACATGCTCAGTAGAGGAGAGGTGCTGGGCAGCGCTGCCTGCCAGCTGCTGTTGGCAGTGCCAGTGGGTGCTGGACCCACTCTGCCCTGAGCAGGGTGCCAAGCACAGGGTATGGATGGGGTTTGGGGCACATGGGGGCTGGTGGAGGGTGTGGGTGCTGTGTCAGCCACGTGAAGGTAGTCACAGGACCTCCCTGGCCATCCAGTAAGAGTGGTCCCTGGCCAGCAAGGGTTGATCCATCCAGCAGTAGCTTCATTGTGCAGCCAGAATGGGGGAATCTCATCCAGGGCTGAGTAGGTGTCAGGGCTGGGTTGATGCCCAGCTGAGTGCAGGCTCCCCTCAGCTTGCTGGGCTGGGGGGTTCCCCCAGCAAAGTGCTTTTGTGAGGCTTTGGGGTTGGTGTTGGGACAGCATGTCCTGGACCATACCTGACTGAGAGGAGTGGGTGCTTCAGCCTAGCACTGGTGTGACTCAGAGTCCCAAGGAGACCACGTGTTTTGCAGCCCCCTGACTCCCCGCTCTCTTGCAGTCACACTGATTACAGTCATTTGTGTGATCCTGACCTTCAAGATGACTGCACTGAAGGACTTCAGTGTGGGCTGGATTGTGGCCCTGGTGCTGCTTCTCGTGGCTCTGCTCATTCCCACCATCATCGTTTGGATGCAGCCGCAGAGCAATGCACGGTTGAACTTCAAAGTGAGTGCACCCCCAGCAGCTCACCGTCTGCACCCCACAGACCCATGGCAGGGTCTGCCCAGGCTCACTACTGGGCAGTCACTGTCCAGGAAAGCCCAGGGGCTCAAGATGTGGTTCTGTGAGGTGCAGTTCCCACTGTGGAAGAGCCCAGGTGTTCCTGGGCTGTGGCAGAGGAGGGATCCTGCTGGAGAGGAACATCCTCAACACTGGCTGGATCCCTCAAAGCACAGCTGACACGACACCTATCGTCCCTCACAGGTACCTTTCCTGCCACTCCTGCCAATCTTCAGCATCTGCATTAACATCCTGCTGATGGTACAGCTGAGTGCCAAGACCTGGATATTGTTCGCCATCTGGATGGCTGTGGGTAGGTGTCATGGCTGTGGGTAGGTGTCCTGTGCAGTGCAGGGTCTCCCCTGGAGGGGGGCTATTAGCAGTCTGCCACTGCATGTTTCATCACTGAAATTGTCCTGCAGGTTTTCTGATTTACTTTGGCTATGGGATTCGGAACAGCGTGGAAGGGAAAAACACGGAGGAATGCTGTGCTGCGGTAGAAAAGCCTCTGCACCACCCTGGACTGGACCTTGGCCCTGGGGTTGCTGCAGTCTGAGGGACTGGGCACCGGCATTCTCTGGACCTCTGCCAGTATTCCTGCTGGGGGAAAAAGATGGTGATCACATAGTATATACATCCCCTCTCCCACGGGGAGTGAGTCCCAGAGTCAGGGTTGTGGAGCTGGTTCTTGTGTTCCCCTTTCCCCTTGTAGAGCAGAGGTCATGGGGATGAGTCCCCAAGGTATGTGGGAGTGCTGGTGGCCCAGGGCTGGTCTCTGCCATCACCCAGCCCTGCCAAGGGGCAGGGATACCAGCCCATCCCTTCCACCATGGAAGCTGCTGTCAGAAACGCTGCTCACCCTCCCCCGGGAGGTCCCCTGTGATGTTACAACTGTATTTGTTCCATCAGTCAGTGTGGCTGTGGTCACCACCTCCTCTCTGTGCTTTCCAAGTACCAGGCGTGTACATGGCAGCTATGGCTGCAGCCACGTGATGAGGCTTGCAGCACCTCGTTCTGGTATTGCCAACGGTCCCGTGCTCCCCGGCAGCATGGAGCTCAGCTGGCCAAAACCCTCTGTGCCTGGATCCCCTGCTGAGCCCCATGATGCCCAGGAGCACCTAGCTCCTGGTGTCCATGAGGATGTCCTCAGTGTAGCCATACCAGTGTCCAGCCTTCTATCTCTTTGTATAACTGGTGTTTTAACGGTGACTTTTGTATCCATTAAACTAAATGGATTTTAAGTGTTTGGCCCTGTTGTTCCCGCTGCCTCTCGTGTTAGTGCCCTGTGGTCCTGGACTGCCTGGGCAGGACCCCACGTGCTATGGAGCTGGCTGCCAGGCTGGTGCCAATGCAGAGCAGGGCCCAGCCACAGCTGGGTCAGCTTTCTGCTTGAAACCTGCTGGCTGGAGCGACCAGCCCTTACCCTGTCCCATGGGCCTGGGAGCCAGGAGCTGTGGAGCAGTTCCAGGGCAGCTCGACCCAGTGCTGTTGCAGGACACCTGCCCTTCAGGTCCTTTGCTGTGTGGGATCGTGTCACAGGGCAGTGGCTACAGTGAAAGACCTTGGAAATACCTCCTGGAGACTTCAGCAATGGCTAGCAGAGGAATCATGGCCGGGAGATGGGCTACGACCATGTGAGATGATTATTTCCTAGATTCCGGTCTGGTCTAAATCAGTCTTGACAGATTATTTTGCAAAATAAAATAATCCAGAGCAGATGGGTCTTGCTTTTTTTTTTTTTTTAATTTTTTTTCTCTCTTTTGTGTCTCTCCCTGTTTACTGGCACTGGAGCAGGGTTACTGCATGGTCAGCCGTAGGGGCCCCTCACTGTGGACTCTGCTTGGCCTCTGGCCTGGAGCTGTGATCTCCCACACCAGGCACTGCCTGCCCCACTGCCCTGGGCTGGGGTGTCCTACCAAAGCCTCTGGGTCCAGACCTCAGGTCCAGCTGACTCCTGGCACTGGCTCCTCAGATGTTTACAGCTCTCTTGGTCACGCCTGAGCCTCAGTGTGCCACAGGGGGTCTCACCATCCTGCTAGATGGGTGTCTTCTGCCTGGGGGCAGCACAAGGGCCCTGCTGAGCCCTCAGCCTCCAGTCCCGGCAGCACTTGTACACCTGGGTTCAGGTGCTGTTGCTTGGCTGCAGACCCTCACCCCTTGGCTTGGCAGTGCTGGTGCCCGCCAGTCTGTGCCTTTGTCCCAATGGGCACATCGATGCCTGTGGCTGTGTGTAGGTCTTTTTGTGACTGTGGCTGGCTCCAGGCCATCCCACTGAGCACCAGTGTCCCATCCCATGGAGACTGGCAGAACTCTGTACCTGGAGCAGTGGGCTGGAAGACCTGGGCAGCTTCCACCATGGTGGCCTGGCAGGGAAACCGCTGTCTGGCAGCAGCCAGTCCATGCTGGTGTGGTACAAGGGCTGGTGCCATCCTGCCCTGGGTGGAGGTGCTGCCAGGGGTGCAGCAGCCCAGGCCCTGTGCTGGGGATCCAGCCACTGGCTGCCCACCTTGGGGGGGTCACCCCAGCTCTGGATGCCCACTCTGTGGGGGCCCCTGTCTCTCTCCTTCTGTCCCATCTGGGCTAGCAGAGTTGCTGAGGATATCACTGTATCCTCTGCCAAGCAGTGCTTCTGCCTGTCCTGGGCCTTGCTGGCATTACTGTACATCTCGGCACATCAGTTGCCACCCAGCTGGAGCCTCAGCGTGCTGTCAGCAGAGGTGAGGAACTTGTGCTGCTCCTACCACTTTAACTGCTGCTGTGCCAGCCTGTGTGTGGCCTGCTGAGATGTTCTGATAGCAACCAGAGGCTCCATTGGGAGGGGAACATGTTCTGGGTGAAGGCTGATGGGTGCTGGGGGCTGCAGGGTGGTCTTTCTCCTTGCGTGCCAGTCTGGAAGGGGCTATTTTCTGGTTTGAGAAAAATGCAGCAATAAATAGAGCTTGGTATTGCCATGGGGATGTGAATTCCCAACCCTTGCACACAGCTCACTCTGGTTTGCCCTGCCAACCCTGGAGTTTCCATACAGAGGTGTGGCAGGGACCATGCTCCTGCCTGCCAGCCGGCTATTAATCCCCCTGGGGCAGCTCCAGCCCTGGCAGAGCATCTGGCAGAGCCCTGGACGGAACCAGACAAGCCCGAAGCTGCTCTCCTGCTTCTGCCGCTCCATGAGGTCTGGGCAGACAGGAACAAGTGTGGGCAGGAGCACAGGCAGAGCCGGCTCTGGCTTCAGTGGTGTTAGTACTGGGGGAACACTCAGGCAGCCCCCCCAGCCCAGGCTTTTTTTGTGATCTCCCTGTTGCCACCCCCCTCCCCTGGATTTAATGGGGAGCTGGAGGGCTGTTGGCTCTGGCTACGTTCGGACCAAGCCTAGTGGAGGTGCAGCAGAGGTGGCAGAGGCTTGGCCGAGGCACTGGCTGGTGACCACACACGATGTAGCACAGCAGGTCAGGGTATGTGTGGTGCAGAGACCTGGTGGCTCTCAGCCTTCCTCCCTGCCTGGCTCCACTCAGTCCCCTGGGCTTTCAAAGTAGCATGTACTGTCACATGTCTGGCTGAAGACCCTGGCTGCCTTTGAGGGACATGGTGCTGGAGCAGCTCTCTGCACACCGGCTGCTTGCTGAGGGGGAGCCTCTCTGGGTGCTGCTGGAAGGATACATGGGTAAGTACGGTGGATGGAGTAGGAGCCATCAGAGGGAGAGCTGGCACTGCAGAGCCCTCTCCCTGCACAGCTCCCCTGCCAAAACTGGAGTGGCTCTGCCACTTGCAGATGTAGCAGCAGATTAAATTTTAAATTGGGTACAATGGTCCATTTGGGAGTGAGAACAGGCTGGCTGGGTCTGCACTGTTCTGTGACCACTAACACTTCCCTGAGGAGTTGATGTGCCTCCTTCTTCCCTGCAGGATGAGCGAGCAGGTACCATCAGATCCTCCTCCCCGAAGATGACCGGCTGGTGGAGTGAAGCTGCAACAGCTGCTGGGTGGGATGCATCCATCAGTGGGGCAGGAGTCCTGGAATCCAGGGAATCCACTCCAGGGCAAATGGTGTTACTGGTATGATAGAGCAAACTCATCAGCATGTGATATTTCTGCAGCTGCACTGCAGGGCCTCACGGCTCAGAAAGGCTCCAGGAGATCAAAGCCAGTGCTCTGTGAGATCCCTATCACAACGTACTCACCTGGCCCCAGGCAGGTTACAACCCCTCTGCGGTCTGTAGTAACAGCTTAAACTGGCACAAGACTTCATGAATAGGATAATCCTCCTGGGCTCAAGCCACAGCAGATGGCCAGCTCTCTAACTGTGCAGGTCAAACACAGTTACCTTGCTGCTGGGTGGTTGCTCTTCTCTTGCTCTCTTTTCTTCCTAGTGATGCAGCTGGTGGCCTGGTTCCCACTCTTGGTCCTCGGTCCACACTGCCACTAACCCCAGAGCTGTGACATGCTGTGACAGTGCCTGTGTCCAGTGGGAGGCCTCCCTGGTCCCTCAGGACTTCCAGGAGCACCCCTCTTATGAGAGTGTGTCCTGATGGCACCCATACTCTCACCGTGGTAGAACTGAGCCCCTGGGTGAGTGGCACAGAGTGGAGGTGGCGAAGGCAATGTGTGTAATGCAAGTGGAGATTTATGGTGCAGACAGGTGGTTTTCCATCATCAGGAACGACTTGTGATGAACTACTCCTACCTTCAAGATCTCCAAGGGATGGGTGGGTGTGCTGCTGTCCAGGTAGCACATCATTGCTGTTGCCCACTGAATTCATGACAGCAAAAACTACATGAAAGGGGCCAAGAAGATCAAGGTGGGTTTTTTGAAACTGATGCAGGGTGCTGGTAGTGGGACATGACAGGGAGGTGGAGGCTGATGGTGTGCTGGGCTTAGACCCATGGTCTGTGTCTGGAACCCCAACTCTTGGCATGGACTAGGACTGCATGCAGGCCACACCAGCCCCACACATGAAACTAATGGCAGCTCCTGCAGTGGAGGAGATGGCTGGAAAGAGGCTTAATTTCCTGGGGTTTGACAGCGACCAGCTGGCTGAGCTGGTGTACCGCTTCTGCTGGGTGGAGATCGAGACAGTCCACCTCATCTACCAGCACTGTGATGGCAGGGTTGGTGCATCCAGCTTTGGGGTGTATGGCAAAGTGTGGGACCCCATATGATGCATATGGGAGAGGAAGGTCTTCTTAGGGCACCACTGGCTGGAAGTGGCTGGGGAGCTCCATGACTATAATGATACCTGACTGCTCTAAAGTTCACTCAGATTCGTTACTGCATCAAAGGGGACTCTGAAAGCTGTCATGCTGAATGAGAACTGCAGCCTGCCTCTGCCCTTACCCACCGCAGGTGGCGTTGAGTGTGGTGTTCCTGAGTGACAGCATGGCTGAGGAGCCTGAGTGAAACAGTTTCCTGGCAAAACTGCTCTACTTTATTCTGTTCTCTGTCATGTCTCTGCAGGTCACAGGGGATGCTGAATAAACTCACTGGAGTCCAAGTCCTGATTCTCCAGGAAGCCCCTTGGTTGCTGCTGGTAGGAGCTCATCATCAGGGTTATTATAAAAGGAGCCTGGCTGTCAGCCAGGGAAAGCGGCCTCTGCTTCCAGCACATTAACTGCTCACAGCTTGGACAGGCAGCCACATGCTTGCTGCTAAGCTGTGCATGGTTTCTCTTAGGTCTCAAGTCTCTCAGTCTGGTGACTGCCCCAGCAATGTGAGGACAAAAGGTTTTCTCTCCTAACAAGATCTTTGTGTACTGATGAAAGGTCAAAAAAGGAGCCCTGGAGCCTGAGTGTCCTGAGCATAGTGTGCCATGGCCAGGGTAGGGACAGGCTGCTCCAGGACCCTGGCATCCACCATGCTTGGGAATGTGCTCTTGGAAAGGACAGCTCTTCTGACTGATGCAGCATGGTGCCACGTGGTTACCTACATGTGGCAGCATGGGCTGAGACCTGGGAGCACCTACTGGCTGGTAAACATTCTTATTTCTCTTTGGTTCCATCTGGGATTGCTGTAGAAGTGTCATGGATGGATTAAGGAGTGAATGCGTTTCACTCGTTACAGAGAAGTAACAACATATTTATGGATGTAGAACAGTTGACCAAGTCTGATGGTAAATGTGATGCTGATTTTCTCAGATTTGGTGAGAAGGTACACTTGGTTCTTTAATGCATATAGAACAGGGTCAGGCGAATGGAGACCCTCCCATTGAGTCATGAGGTTCAGACTGGAGCCTGTTAATGTGCTAAACTTCTCAGAGAGGAGTCTAGGGACTGGATCCAAACTTAGTCCCAGACTTGGTCAATGGTTTATGTCTAAAGGATTTTTATATAGATCTAAATATATGTGTGTGTATATAGAAGCACACAACCCTTTATATCATTCAGCTAGGATTCTTAGTTTCACAATTCACTTACCAAGTATCCAGAATGATAAGGATTCTCTCAACCTCCAGGACTAACCTTGAGAGGTGTCCCTGCTCAAGGAGAGATCCTGGCATGCATCCTCTTGGCTGTCCACTATTTATGGAGCAAGGCAACTGACTTATAACTTGACATTTACGTTGTATGATGCTCAGTCAACCCTCAGCTGTAGAGCAGGCTGTGTAGCCCTTGGCTAATAGTGTTACCTGCTTCCTTGGCATTCAATTCAAAGTTGAATAAGCCATAAGGAAAAGAGAGAAGGGGAGCATTCCATCTCAAGAAGGAAGGGATCCTGAACAGCAGCTGCAGTATTTCAGGTGGAATCTTTCAGGCAAACACGTGTATTTGCATAGAAGTCAGCACAAATCTTTTTTGCAAAAGTTATGCTGACAGAGGAACAGTGCATTGCTGGCCCTGGTTTGGGACTTGCTGAAGGAGACCATCTCCAGACTGAAGTGAGCGGGACAGGGAGAGTTGTGTAGAGCTGAAATCAAGTGTCTTGCAAAAGTATGGATGGGTTCTGCAGTCATAAAATAGTCCAGGCATCTGACTGAGCAGATTTCTCTGCGGTTTGTCAATACACAGGACTGATGTGTCCAACAGACCACATAAGGCTCTTCAGCAAACTGAAGGATTGTCTTCTGTTTCCGTACCTCAGAAACTTATACTTCCGTACTTCATACTTGAGAATCTAATCCTAGAGTTTTCATGGCTGATACCTCTCCCCAACTTCCTCAAGTTTTCCTGTTTCCCTGCTGCCTCTGCCCAGGCAATTAATCCCTCTGTAATTCATGTTCTCCACAAGGGACCTCATGCTGATGTTGCTTTGTCAGATGATGGCTTCTATTTTTTTGCTCTTAAGTCAATGCCCTGCTCCTTTTCAGTGCATCCCCACAGGCTTCTCAATACTGTCCTTGCTTAAACCTGCTGAAGCCTGAACATGTCGTTTCTTCAAGACCTGTGACAGCTGTACAGGCACTGTAACCTGACTTGCAAAACAAACAGGAGGCATTTCAACAAACTAAATGTTTGTTGCTCATGTTCTTAAGACTTCAGGATACTATCAGTGTTAAAACAATTTTAATTGCATGGCTGGTTTGCAGATGAGTGTGTAACAGTTTCTATTATCTTGATAATGTATGAAAAATCGCAATTATACATTACTGGGCATGGAGCAGCTGCTGTTACTTACATCAGTACAGACCCAATTTACAGACAGAATTTAAGTTGTTCAGTGGAATTACCTGCCCTAGCTGAGAGGTTCCTGGGGACAGATCAAAGGGTTTTCACCTCTCTGGTCCCTTGTTCAGTCCCTAAGAGCAGGTTAGAGAGCGTCAGCCATGCTTTTCTTAAAATGGGAAAAAAGCCCATGAGAAACACAGGGAAAGGAGATCCTGGTTCCTTCTTCTCTGAAGTGCACACCACGTTTTTGTTTTGCCTTATATACCCCTCTGGTTGAGGAAGAGGTGACAGGAAGGGGAGTTCTCACAGAACCTGCTGATGTGAAACATAAGGACTTCTCCTACTCTCACACTTTGTAAGCAAAACAGAAGAGGAGGAAAAACCAGCACCATCGCAAGCCAAGAAATATGGCAGGACTTGTGCTCCCTTTCAGTGTCCTGTCTTTGTGTTTGCAAGTGGCAGCAGCTTTCAGACACCAACAGATGTTCTCACCTAGTTTGTGTTATAGACCAAGCAACTGTGATGCACAAATTGCACAGGTACAGGACTCGCTGTTCCAGTGCTGACCTTGGCTAGTTGCCAGGTGCCCACCAAGCCACGCTATCACTCCCCTTTGACAGCAGGACAGGGGGAACAGAAAACATTGAAAAAACTCATGGGTCTAAATAAAGGCAGTTTAATAAAGCAAAAACAAGGGTGTGTATGGAAGAAAAGGAAAACAAAGTATTTATTTTCTACCTCCTGTCAGCAGGTCATGGCCAGCCACTTCCCAGGAACAGGGCCTGACATGACGTGCTCCAGAAGACAAACATCAAAAAACCAAATGCCTGCCCCCCACCCCCTAGCTTTTACTGCTCAGCAGATGTTGTATGTTATGGAATATTCCTTTTGTCAGTTTGTGTCAGTTCTGTCCCTTCCCAAGATCTTGTCCACTCCAGCCTACTGGGTGAGGGACGAACCCAGTGACAGCCTTGGAAGCACTGCTCAGCAGTAGCCAAAACACTGGTGTGTTATCAGCACCTTTCCAGCTACCGATACACAGCACAGCTCTGTGAAAAGGACTCCATCTCAGCCAGGCCCAATACAACTATTTATTTAAAAAATTAAGAGAAACTTTTAACAAAATCACACCAAACAGTGAGGGTCTGAAAAGCCAGGCAGCACTGGGGTTATCATAAAGAGAAATGCTCTGCAGGCCCTGAACAGCCCAAGGGCTAGATGTGCAGACAAGTCCCTCCACGTGGATGGCAAGACCTCCTTCCACTTCTCTCAGCAGTACTGTTTTGTAAGCAGATGAGGCTGTAACCTGAATCTCTTGTGCATCCTCATTAGGTGCCCAGGTACCTGAAGGGCTCCGACGATAAGGTTTTAAGAAGTTCCATTTGAGAGCAACCACAACTGCAGTCACAGCTTGGAGGAAGCCATCTACTTAGCTGCAACGTGAAGAGTCTGTCATAGCACAAAGTGTGTGACATGCTGCATTTCTTCTTCCCCAAAATCCTGCAGAGCTGTCCTTTTTTTTTTGTTTTCCCCTTGTCCCGTATCAGAACAGAACATCCTCTCTAGCCCAGAAGGAAGGGGGAACAAATACATGTATATCCACAGTCTAAGGAGGGTCACCTTTTGCTGGAATTTGTATCTCACTCCCTACTCCAAAATGCGAGAACAAGGCTAGTTCTGGAAGGATGTGAGCTAGGACCCATGAAGCAATTAATAGATTGCAGGTTGATGATTTGCCTTCTGCATTTGGATGATCTTCCCAAAGCCACCTCTTCCCACATCGTAGTCTGTCCGGTACTCATCTCGCACCTGGGGCACAGCAGTAACACAGATATTAGTACCCTGCACTGTCTATCTCCTGCTAAGCTTCATCATCCTCTCCTTACTCAATTGGTGAGGAAACAAATTCAGGTTGGAAACACTTTGATTAATTTGAAATCTCTTCAAATAATCAACCAGAAAGGTGGCAAAGGTGATGAAAGTGACAAATGAGGATCTATCTGATGGCTTAAGTCCTTTCAGACAAGAAGCAAGGAATTTTCCATTCAGCTTTGTAGTTCAGTTTTCTGAACCAGCAGGCTTGGCCTCCAGAACATTTTCTCGCTTCTGCCTTGGAAATCCACAAAGGAACCTTATGTTTGCAGTGGTGCAAACTGCTGCATTATGAGATTGGCCTAGCAGCACCCACCCAAACTATGTTGTACCCATACATTCAAATTCTGCATGATTTTAAAGGTACTAGCTTGGATTAGGGAGCATTATGCTTGCACTGTGGGAAGTTTGGAGTCCTAGACAGAAGTGGCCTTAAGTTCTATTTCTAGCTTTTGCACCAGGCATCAGTTACCAGAACAACTGGGGAACAGCTGAAGTTCATTATCAGGTCTTTACAGTCTACGCACTGATCTGCATAACTAAAAAAAGTAGTACACAGTCTCAGGGGGATCAAATTCAAAGTACAAACTGGTATTATCTCTACCTGTCCTCCAGTCTTTCCTCTTCCATACTGTCGCCCCTCCTTAAAACCTGCATCCCAGTCAGTTCGAATGATGCGGTCATCTAGTCGCGTGCCGTTGATAAATCGCATTGCATGTTCAGCGTCTGCTCTTGTGTAGTATCTAAAACATACTATAAGGAGAACTAAGAGTGCTATTTGATTAGCTACAGAGAAGATAACGACTGTATTTGAGAAGCAGAAAACCACTGCCTTCCAGCCTCTTCTACTTTTCCTGCTCTTCTCTATGGGATCAAAACCTGTGCCCACATAAATCCTTTCTGAGTAGGAGATGAATATCAGCTCCTACTCAGAAAGGATTCTGGACTTTAACATCAGTACCTGCACAGAGAAGTAGATTTGGATCTCTTATTTCACAAACAAATGAAACAAACGCCTTGCTAAGAGTGAGAAATCTGTAAGATGGCTTTACATGCTATGTAAAACTTGACTGAATTTAAGCAAGAGAGGCAGGCCCCACAGGAAAGCTTTGCAAAGACACGACCAAACTCGCATAGCACATACCCTGTGCTTGGGAATGCTGTCATGGCTTATTCTGCTACTTGGCTCAGGTGTGAAGTTAAGGGGAGAAAGCAAAAACATGCTCTATGAGGCAGTCTGCCTCTTAATTAAATGATGGTGGGGAAGGAGCAAGTTAGCTGCAAGGGAAACACCTCTTAGAATGCACTGGACTTATCACTCCTTCTCGGCAATACGGCTCGTTTTGCCGTGCAGAGGGGAACTAAAGGTGGGAACAACACTCGGGCTGACAGCTGCTGGAAACCAGAAAGGATACTCGACAAAGCAAAAGCCGCAGGGGGTCTTCTTGATCTTGTCCAGCCCCATGACGATCCTCTTGACGTCCCCACACTTAGAGAAGAGCTCCTGGATCTGCTCCTCGGTGGTGTAAAAGGACAGGTTGCCAACATACAGTGTGGAGGAGATCTTCAGGGACTTCTCCTGCAGCTGCCTGCTACCCTGAGAGCAGAGGGGAGTACGCGGCTGGGTGAGCGCGCCCCCCGCCCCGCCCCCACCCCCGCGCCGTGTGCCGGCCGCCGGGCGCACCCGGAAGTGCTGGTCGCGGTACTGGCTGATCTCGCAGTAGGAGTCGCTGTTGAGCCCGCTCAGCGTGGTGTGGAGCAGCCCCGACATCTCGCCTCAGCCCGGCCGGGCCCCGCTCCCGGGATCCTTC
>VXBZ01006780.1:185239-242935 GCA_013399135.1 Heliornis fulica
CGGCGCCCACCGGGCAGCAAACGGAGACTCCGTTCCGCCGCGCCGCCCGATTGGTCCCGGCGCCTGTCGCTCGGAGTGGGAAAACGGGGCGGTAGCTCCGGAAAGCCAATCAGCGCACGGGTCAGCGGGAGCGCGGCCGCGGCGCTGGAACCCAGCATGCTCCGCGGCGGCGTGCGCGCAGGGGGCGCAGTGCGCATGTGTGAAGGCGCTTTTTCCTTTCATTGAAGCGTTCTCAGCTGGTTATGGCTGCGACGCGGCTGGTGGCGGTGGGAGGTACTGCCCCCTGTGGCGTGAGGCGTCCCTCGTCTCACCGCTTGGGGACGTTCTCTGTTCCGGCGCTGTGTCACGGTCTTTTCTCGTCGTGTCTTGCAGGGCTGGTGCGGGAGCTGCTGAGGGAGGAAACCCCGCCCCGCATCGCTGCCCTCACCGAGGAGCTCTTCCAGGCTGCGGGGAGCATCTCTGAGGAGAACGAGGGGGCGGCTGAGGTACAGCCTACAGTGACCTGAAAGGGTGTAGACAGGTGGGAGATGGTATCTTCAGCCAAGTGACAGAGAAAGGTGACAAGAAGAATGGCCTCAAGCTGCACCAGGGCAGGTTCAGATCAGGTGTCAGGAAGAAATTCTTCACCCAAAGAGCTGTTGGGGTGTGGAACAGGATGCCCAGAAAAGTGGTGGAGTCCCCACCCACAGGTGTATTTAACAGACGGGTAGATGAGCTGCTCAGGGAGATGGTTTAGGAGAGGACAGGGATGGTTGGACTCAATGGTCTTTTCCAGCCTGCTGAGTCTGTGATTCCTGGCTCAGTGCCTCTCTCCAGTCTGCCTGAAGAAGCGCGGTTGCCATGTAGTTCATCCCATTCCACAGTGCTTGCCCAGGTTGTTCCTTGAGGGTCCTGCAGCTCCCTGAGTACATGCTTTGGATTCGTGTCTTCTGCAGAGAAGCTAAACATCTAGCTTAAGCGTTACAGGGATGTAAATTAGGCTTTTTCATCTAGCAATCAGTAGCATGAAAGTCCCAAATAAGGTGGAAAATGTTACATTTTTAAAGTCAATGTGAAGCATTGGTCCTAGATGTCAAAGTATGCGTCTTCATGAGAAAAGTTGCAGGTATCTTAGTAATTTTTTTAATTTCAACTTTCTAGTAATATCTAATTGTAATTTTAAGTAAAAATGCAGGTGTAGAGTGCTGGTATGTTGAGTTTGTCAGTGGGTTTAGGGGAGAGGTTCTTGTCCTGTATGTGGATTCTGATAGTGTTAGTAGATACTGGAGGAAGAAGAAAAACAAACTTGTTAACTGGCAAGTAAACCCAGTCCATAATAACAGAGTGGGAAGTAGCCATTTCTATACATTACAAAAGTGAATGAGGCTCTTGTTTATAATGTTTCTAATTATTTTTTTCCTTCTGGGTATTTAATCTAGAGGTGTACTTACAAATTAGCAAACATCTAGTTTAAAAGGAGTTTTTGAAAAAGAAGGCTCATGAGAAATATGTGAATCTGGAATAAAACCAAGACCAGCTAAGATATTGTCCAAACTTTTCCTCCAAAATTATAATTTGAAGAGAGATTTATAGCCTAGGGATTATCATTTAAGGAAGACTGATTTTTGGAGTCCTAAATTTGTGACAAGGAGCAAGATAGATTAGCAAGTGTAACAACAGAAAGTACACTTAGTGCAGTCTGTAAAGAAATATAGGACCATAAAGCTGTCATCCTTCCATTCTTCCTGAGTCAGTTTGGCTAAATTGTTTTTAAAGAATGGAGAAATCATTAATTTGCAATTTGATCCCTTCAATAAAAGGGGCCATAAAACGTCTTCTGGTTAGGCCAGAGTGTATTTGTAGGCAAGGTTTGTTATGGAAACTGGGATTTAACGTGATGGAAAGTACAGCCCTTCAAAGTGGGTTGTTAAAGGAGTTTGTTGCCTTTATGTAAGACTGCGTCATCTTTTTAATGAGTATGCAGTCAATAACCTTTGTTCTTTGCTTGCTCATATCAGAAGTTTCCTGATGTAGGTGTTTACAAAAATTATAATTAGTTTTCTTTTTCATAGGTAAAAGAGGTGAAGCCTTGCTATAGGTATTTTTTTTTTAAACTGATAAATTCCTACAGGTTGCATAATTAATTCGGAAAGCTACAGGTGAATCAGTTTTATTTTGGACAAGGTGATGTTCTATTGCACAAATTCAGTATTTATTTTGTGAGGAATCTATCCATCTGGGATGAAGTTAAGTGACGTCATGGTTTGCTAAGTTTGGAAAAGGACTTGGTAGAAACATAGGTTAGGATATTTCAGTAATATGACTGAATTTTGCTTGGGACATATTTTTAATGTTCCAAAGTCCACCACTTCACTTACGGAATTTTCTATTATGTGTATTTTCAAATCAGAGCTGAAGACAGTCATGGATGTTGTGACATAGATGTGCTACTGGTCATGGGATTAATTAGTTCTTCTCAGTTTCAAATCTTGCCAGCCCTGGATTTACACAGTTATGTTCTTTCTTACCTTACTTCATCTTAAAAGTTCTCTCATGTTTTTAGAACATGTGAAAATATTTTGTAAAACTGAATGTATCTTTATCAGATATACTTATGAATAGATTATGTGCTTCCTGACAGCTTCTTAAAATTTTTCTGAAAAAAATGAATCTATAGAAAAAAATGATCCCTACTTTTAGCTGAAGAAGTGCTATGTGGTCCATTCAGCATACCTGTTTTCAGGTCACTATCCCAAATCTCCCTGTGGAATCCTGTAACAGTTTAATGGAAAACTCACACCTTGGACTTTAATGTAAAAGGAAGCTGCACAGATAGGTGGACAGGTCATTACTGTGATATATGTGAAAGATGATTCCTTTCCCAGTAGTATATTTCAAGGTGACCCAAATCTGGGACAAAATTAAATCTTAATGGAATTCTCTTCCTCAGGTTGAAGAGGATGCAATAAGTCTGTGGAACTGGGTCGTGACCAAACACACAGCTTCTGTTGTCAGTGACGAGCAAAGAGCTAAGTGTACGTATATGTTCTTTACCTTCCCAAACATGTTTTCTGTGATCTAGCATGAAAAGGGGAAACTCTCTGCTGACAGACATATATGTAGTGCTATAGATTTGTTTGGATTGTTGCAGATAGGCTGTAGGCAGAATACAATACACAGCCAGGCTTGTATAGGAAGGCTTGTTCAGGAAGGAGCATCCTGGCGATATCATGTGACATGGAATCAGTGTAGGCATTCTTACACTCCCCCTTTCCATGCCAGAGCATCAATAAAGAGGTGATGTGACCAAAGGTATCTGATATTTGCCTTCTAATGTTATGGTTTTAATCTAAAAATATATGGCAGTAACATAGAAGTGAATTTTAGACCATTTGTCATTTATATCAAGTGAGATTGTTGCTTTAATCTATCTGTCTTGTCAATGCTTACATACCAGATATCTCTACATCCTCTTCTTCACTTGCTTTAGCCAGGTATACAGCTTGTGGGTCTGCTTTGAGCCAGGAGCAGGGCTGAGGAAAAGCAGAAATGAGTTTTTTGTTCTTTTTCCTCAACCTATTCTTTATGTGGTTATGCAGGTTTGCAATATCTGCCTCATTACTGCCTCAAGGGATTATAGTCAAAATTACATATAATCTGCATCATATAATTTATATAAGGTAAAGGGAAAAGGGTAAGTTTACACAAAATAAGGAGTAATTGTTGAGTGCAATGTTCTCAGATCTTGTATCACAGCTGAAGGGCTAGGGAGAGGCTATTTTGAATACATGAAGTGTCTTTTCCATCCTTGATGTAGAAGGCAGGCCTGCAAATATTTTTGCTTTTCACTTTGAAACTGTAAAGATTATTAAACTTTGTTTTCCTGTTTTGCTGAAGGCGATGTTGAGGCTATCAAGACATGTAACTGTAACAACCTCCAACATAATTAAGTCTTTGAATACCATGTATTTAACTTAAACTCTTTCTAAAATGTTTAATAGGTATTTTGATGAAAATTTCCTTTTTTTTTTTTTCCTTACTCCCTAAAAAGGATTTTTAGCAGGTTGGCTAAGATTCAGACTGCTTTGACTCCTGAAGCTTTCAGATTTTTCTTTTCTTGTAATTTAAAATGGAAATGGCAAGCAGTATTTCAGATATGGCAGTGCCTGGCTTTCTTAAAATAAAAATAAGTGAACTTACTGTCTGTATTACTTTCTTGCAGTACGGTTTGTTGCTTGCAAACTGGTGTGCCTTTGTGAAGGCAGTGATCCTCCAGAAGGAACCATTCGAAGACAGATTTTGGTAAGGCTATTGCTGGGTGAGCAATGAAGTACAACTGGTCACCAAGGGAAATTGTCAAACCCTATTACACCTGTTTTGGAAAGGGAGTGAAATAATCCTGCATTCTGGGGAATGTACACACTGAAGGAGGACGTGTACCTGCCAGTTTTGTGTTTCTGGACAGTGCAGTTAGCATCACACCTTTGTCATTAGGTAAAATGTTATATGAACAGCATATTCATAAATCTTAAACTGTGTCTAGGTGTTAAGGACTTTTTTCATTCATGACAGGTGCTTGTCAGAAGTTGAGCTGGAATACCCCTCTCATATGTTAGATAAGTGCATCAACAAGATGAGATCTCACCCTGCCTTTCTTGAAAGTGGCTGTATTTTCACAGAGTACTTATTTTCTCTTTCAGATGTTTATGAAGACTGGGAAAAGCTGGATAGATATTGGGAAGGCTGATGTTGCTGATGAATTCTTAGAGATTGCCGTGAGTGTAAGTTCTTTTCCAGTTTTAATTTCTTACAAACACACCTATATGTAAGTTCCATGAGTGATACCTACACTTTGTTTTCCAGAGTATAGAAAAACTGTATGCAAAGTTACTTAAGGAGACTGATGATGAAGCAGATATTCACATGCACAAAGCTGATGTGGAGAAAAACCTCTTCAAAGTGCTCTCTTATCAGGCTGAATCAGTATGTGTTCTTCCCAGTTTTCATTATAAGTCACTAAAGGTATAGAAGGAAACTCTGGGCCAGTAATTAAATGTATGAATGCTTGGCATTGAAGACTTGCTGAGGGATATATTTCCTGACTTAGATGTACGATAGCAGATCTCGTGTTTCCATTCAGTGTTGCAATCATTTAATGATTTTTAATTTGCCTAATATATCACAGTCATTTCTGCCGTGGTGCTCAAATCTTCTGGTTCAGATTTTTGCTCTGTGATTTGGCTAATAATACTGTTTATAAAACAAACAACGACCTTTCTGAATCATAAATGTGTCAGTTCCGAAGGAGTTCTGTGCATCACTGAAGAGGTGGGGGGATAGGACTGGTGTAGACCCTAGGTACCCCAAGCTGCAGTTGTCTGCCATGAGCACAGCACTTGGAATGGTCGTCAAACAGTGCAAGTATTTGCAGCTAGACTGATTGAAAGTATGTGAAGGTAGTATTCATCATGGCTGCAAGCAGCCAAGCTTCATGTCTAACAAGTAGGTATTATAAACCATGTGCAAAGTTTTTGTAACTTACAACTTTAATGACTGCAAACTCATGAATACTTTATACATGAATACACTCTCCTCCACGACCTCTTACATGCTGCTTTTCACATATGAGGAGAATCAGTATAAATTTACAAGATCTCGAAATAGTGAGTTCTGTGATATTTGATATTTTATGGCATCATACAGTGAGGTAAGAATCGTGGTGGTAATTATTAAAAAAATAAAAAAAGCATAGTGCCATATGAGAGAAATATGAAAAAGTGCTAAAAGCTTTCCAGGCAGTCGGCAACAAAAATAACAACAATTTGAAGTTTGCAATTTGGAAATTCAGAGTTTTGCAGGGTATTGGTGTGCCTGACTAAAGTTTGAGTACTTCATCAATGCTATTGAGTATTACAGAAATATAAGGGTAAACATGAGGAAATGCAGTCACCTGTTTTTGTTGATGACGCTGCTGACCTCAGTTTCTAGAAGGGGAATGCTATGCAAAATTCTGAAGAGTTTCCCTAAACAGACCAAGGCAGGGGCCAGAATTTTTAATTTGATCATGGAGACAAAAGAGAACCTTAAATTACTGCAGAAGTGGTTTAAGACTTGCTGAATCTTTCTATCATCTTAACATCTTGCCCCGTGCATCTGGTCTTTTCACACTACATAAGGACTGCAGTGTTATTCTGGATGATTTTATCATCTGGCAATATATGGAAATACGCAGAATGATTGTAGCACTGTAAGGACAGATATCTAATCTCAAATCTAACTTTGCTGAACGTGACTGAGAAAGAAAAGACCTTCAGTTGGTCCTTTAATGAATTTTAAGGGGAAGTTGCTCATTATCAGTTTGTTGGCATACTCTTGCTTTCTTAGGCAGTAGCTCAAGGGGACTTTCAGAAAGCGATGACGTGTGTGCAGCGCTGCAAAGATATGTTGATAAAATTGCCAAAAGAGGTAAGTGAAATCATCCTTTCTTTGTAATTCCAAAATTTGAAAATCTACTTTCCTTTCTATATGTTAAAGAATGACATGTGCCACTTAAAATTTGGAAAAGTACTCTGAGCTATGTGTCTTCTGTTGTTTGCTCCTTGAGATTTCTTTTCCTAACAATTTTGCATGAAAAAAAGCAAGGGGTCATATTCACAGTTTCTTTTTTTTCCCTCTGTTTCTCATAGTTTATCATTCTATTTTGAATGGTAAACTCTTCCTGAAGAATAAGAGAAGACAAATCAGCAAGCAAGGCAAAAAGATTTCTAAACTGAATTTGCCACCTACTTTTCTACAGAACCAGCTGCATTTTATATCTTGATCTTGTATACTTGTTCACTTGTACCCATGTGAGCTTTTGTTGGGAAACAGATGGAACAAGAGAAGAGCTGAGTTACTTTTTTTTTATGTGCACTTCTATCACAATCCTCAGTACTAATCTTTATCATCATGAAGCTGTAGAGCTATGAATGGAGGCTTCCTGTTGTACTAAACAGCATTTTTTACAGTTTGTGTCACAAAACAATGTCCAAAGAAAACTAACTCTGGCATATGTGGAGTTAATTCTTTGTTTGCAAAGATAAAATTCTAGTATTTTTATATCTGAATAAACTTCCCCGTATTCATGTGCTTACTTTAATGTTTTTGCAGAATTTAAGAGAGATTTTGTTCTTGTCTCTGTGGCACAGGCTATAAAATTTAAAGGGGTAGATGTAAATTCTGAGAGAGAAGTATGGGAAATGAAACAATTTAAAATTATTTTTTGTGATCTGCACGCCTTGCTCAGTGTATCCAAAGAACTGTGTCAGTTGTAGGGGTCTAGTTTTGATATGAATCATGAGAGCAGAGCTTTATTCCCAGTGAGCATTTTTAACAATTCAGTGATCTTTGCATTACTGTTCTTCATTTCATTTTAAATTAATTTCAAGATTTCTGCTTAAACTCTGTTAAATAATATTAAACTTCTCATGACAAATTCTCCTCACAAACCAGCAGCACTGATGCAAACAAGGAAAAGGTTTCTGATATAAGAAATACAATTTCATTCTGGTTTAAAGAGTGGTGTTTAAAGAAAGAGATGGTGATTACTGAGTGGCTTCAGAACCTTTGCACCACTGGGTAGGTGTCAGTCCTTAACTCCTTGAGGCTACCAGAAGCACTTGCAGAGTATCACAAGGCACTCGGTGCATTGTAGTGATATGTGGTACCACAGGTAAGCTGGAGAGAATCTGCAGCTCGTGGATCACCAGTGGTCTATGAACCATAACTGGCAACTCTTCCCCTACAGGATGAAATGCTGGAATTGTTGCAGACACTCATTGTTCAGAGCAGTGTTGGGTTTACGGGGATATTTAGTGTTACACTTGATGCCTAGAAGAGTCATTCACTGAAATAGTGTTTTAATTTCTCTTTGAAGTGCCTCTTTTCCAGGCATGCAAGTAAGTGACTGAGTTATGTCACAGTATGCCTACAGTGATATGCTAAACACTTTGCATGAAGCCCTTTCAATACAGTAAACTCTGTTCTGGAAAGAAAATGCTCACAAATCAACGTCTGAAAAATAAGGGTTTCGTGTCTGATCTTGTTTTTGTCCTCCCTCTTTGTTCATGCACACTGAATCTGTGCTTTTGTCTCTGGATCGTAATGAAATAAACAATACATCTGAGACAAGATGTGCTACCTCTGTTTCTTGCTTCAGGATTTGAAATCTATAGTCACTTGCAAGAAACATAATTTATACTTTGAAAAGGCAAAATGGCAGCCTGTTAGCATATGAAATGACTTTTCTGTCCTTTCCTTGGATAACATATGACAGCTGCAGATCATTTCAAAGGAAATACAAGTTGCTGTGAACAGATATTGTCAGGCCTGACTGATAAAGCAGAAAAGCAACAGTGCTTTGAATAACCAAGCATTCAAAAACTGTTCTCTCCTGAAAATTGTAATGTGGATAATATTTTTTTTAACCCCAAAGAGACCTGCAGGGAAGAAGCCTTACTGTGGAAGAGGTAAAGGCTCTTAACTACGTAAAAACCTTTTCTGTAATTGCTGAAACATGAAGATGTGATATTCTAATATTCTCTCAAGTTTTTACTTTTACTGTGTACTTTACACTGTTCTAGTGCTTTCACTGTGATTTCTTGAGGAACAGTTCTACTTCATGTGTTTCAAGAACCCTGAAACTCGTTAATCATGCTTCACTTCCTCAGACAATTATGATTCCATTGTAATCATGTTCAGTATCCCCTTGTATAAGGTCAGAAGGGATAACGGTGGATATGCCTTCCAAGTAAAATGCATTTTAAAGAAACAGTGACCGGAGTGCCTTAGATCCAGTGATAATTCTACAAGAACCATATATAATCAGGAGTCTTTTATTGCAGACATGTTACCTGTCAATCCTCTGTTACAATTTTGGAGTGGAAACCTATGAATGGAAGAGATATGAACAGAGCTCCTTCTGGCTCAGGTAATGAAAGCAAACAAAATCCTGTGTTTGAGATGTAAAAATACTTGTGAAGGAGAGGGGCTGAAAAGAGAAAGAAGTTTAATTCAAAATGTCAGAATACAGGATTTTAGCTGAACCAAATTAGCTGAGCAGATACTCAGTGACTGTCTTGCTGTGCTTAACATTTATGTGCTTCCCACATTGGTTTTATGTCATTAGAATGAAAGCTGCCTGACCGTGGTTCTCATCCATTCTCTCCCTAACACTTCTTCCCATTGCATTATTTTTATGAGGATGCTGTTCCCAGTTCTTTTGCTGTTCATAAATGATAGTGAAGGGATTTGAAAACTTTGGAATAGAGTAGAAAAATTCTTCTGAACAGTTTAAATTGTTTTGTTTTAAACAGTATTTGAATTATTTGTAAAGGAAGTGCTTCACTGGGAGCAAGGCTTTGACTGCTGAAAGACAAACATCAAGGTGAAACAGGAATAGTTAAGAAATGGTTTGGGTAGTATCCAAATAAGTATTTTACTAGTGAGAAAGGAAAAAAAATGTAGGCTGTTGGGAAGAGCATCCTCACGTCGGGGTCACAGCCTCAGCTCTGAAAATTTGCTTTTCTTTAAGTAGTCAGAAGAAAATGATTGGCAACACATCAAATGCAGAATAGTCACATACATTGTCAAAGGGGATTAGTAGAAATTAGTAGAATTAATTTCAGCTGGTGCTTTGGAGATTATTTTATGTTTTAGACTTGTGGAAAATTAAATACTAAGTCTTTATGACAAAATTGGAGGAAGAAAAGAAAAATCTTTGCAAAGTTCAAATCATGATCTGGAGAAAGATGTAGCTCCATCTAGTGAGTAAGATATCCCCATGCTTAGAATATATTTGATTAGGAACAAATCATAGGATGGAATTGTAGAGTCACTTCCCTTGACCTGCTGTTTTTGATGCAGCCCAGGACACAGTTGCCAACTCATGTCAAGCTTTTTATGCACTGACACCTCAGCGCTGCTTTCAATCTGTTCTCCACCCAGGCTGCAAATGCTGCTCCTAGTTTGTGGGATTTTTGTTGTGGGTTGTTTGTTTGTTTGTTTATTTTGGGGGTTTGTGTGTGTGGGGGGGTTTCTTTCTGGCTTTTTTTTTTTAGTTATGTTATCACATAGGTGCTGTCATGGATGGGCTCAGGCTTGGACAGCAGTGGGTCTGTCTTGGAGCTGACTGGTATTTACTGTTGGGCATATGGGAAGCTCCTAGTGATTTCTCACAGAAACCACCCCTGTATGATAGGAAAGGGGTGCAACATAAGTGTTGCACATACCAGAAGACTGACTGAATTTATCCCTGTCATCCCATGTAATTCTTACTTTCACTTATAATTGATAGCCAGAGTTATGACATTGGCAAGATGGACAAGAAATACTCTGTTGGCAAAGAAATGCAGGTAAGAAGTAGACTCATTGCTGTTTTACAGATAGAAGGATTTTGTTAACCTGACTCTGACTCAACATCTGTTTCTGTCAAACATTACCAGTGAGTATTTGGCCTCCTCTTTAGCTAAGAAGTTTGGCAAAGTTGCAGGTTGAATTCCTGTGTCACTCAGATTTCAGTCCCTGATGGATGACCTTTAACCCCATTTGAATCTACTGTTTCACAGCAATTAAATTGTAGAAAGTAAGGCTGAAATAGACCCAGAAAGGCCATCTTTTTTCCCTTCTCCCTCTTCTTTTAAGGTATCATCAGTTACATCAATGTCATTTCTGATAAATGTTTGCCTGTCTCTTTTACTGCCCACACTGGATATGGAGAAGATTGCAATCTCTTCTTCCTTATATAAATAATTTATATATTTGAAGGCTTTTATCATATATGTCTGTGTTTTGGATTTTTTTTTCTTCCTCTCAATGCAATATGTACTTCCTGTTCCTTCAATTTCTTTTTAATTTGCTTTTTCCTGATCTCTTGTTTTCCATGCTACCCTTCTTTTCTCTGAACTCTGGTTGATTCATGTCTGGAGACTCTGGATATGCCTCAGAACCGAGGAGTCACTTTATGTCTGCTGTCAGGCAGGCATTCTTTTGACTTGAAGAGCTTTTACTTTGCATGACCTAAAATTTAAAGTCTTCTGTATTTGTGTGTATATTAATGTGTGGCTATTTTCTTGCACTTCATATAGTATTTAAATCTCAAGTTTGTTTTTCTTTCCAGGCCAAAGTGCTGCGATTGCTAGCTACAGCCTATTTTGAGTGGGATTGCAGCCTGTATCTTGACAAGGCATTGAAAGCTATAAGCTTGGCAAATCAGGTAGTGAAGTTTTTCTGTATTTCTGGTGTGCAATAGCTGAAACTTGGGCATTTATTGACATAATATGGACTGTGTTAATCGTTGGTGTATTATCCTTAACATCAGATGGAGGTGTGTTGGCTTTGGTTTTCATAATCATAAGTATGTTTGGGTGTTCTTGGTTGTTTATTTTTTTTTATAGAGAATACTCTGCATATAGATGTAGAGCTGTCTTGCTGGCTTACATAATTTAAGTGTGGAACTTTGATAATCATGTGACTAAAATTTCTCTTGCACATATTCTGGTACAAACAGAATAAACTATGGTGTGGTCTACCTGAAATATAGAATAGCTGGCTTTTTATGCACCAGACCTTACATCTTGCTTTGGGTTATAATGGTCATGTCTATACTACGTTGTGAGTCCCCATCTAGTTATCTATACAGTTATTTGAGCAAGCACCAGAGTTCAGTTTTGAAAGCTGTGTATCCATTCTGCATCACTCTTATTTCAAAGAATTAATTCAGCTATTGCACTTTATTAACATGATTGTATTCTGAGAACCTGAAGAATTAGCTGAAGAAGCATTCCAGGTACCCTGAAGAGAGTTCATATATCTCTAGGCGTCACTACAGTGAGGTCTCTTGCTCTTGTACAATTTTAATCTTGTACTTCAATTAATCTTGTGCTCCAGACTCCTCAGTTAGAGGAACTTAAAAAAATTGTATTTGTCTTTGGCCACTTGGAAGTTTCCATTATCTGTGCCATACAAAACAACTTTTAAATATAAAATCCTGTTTTAAATGTAAGCTTGAACTCAGCTTTCTACAGATGTTAAAAGCTGAGACAGATGATGTTGCATGTGCTTGGGAGATCAGGATAAAAGGCAGTGTGTTTTTGTTGTTCAAATAATATGCTACTACAGTATCTAAGCCCGTTTCAGTTTTTACTGTATTTACTTTCAGAATATATTCTGAGGTGCAAAGGGTTTTTATAATATTTTTTATAATTGTATTTTATATTGTATGTGGGTATAGAAAACTGGAAGAAAATTTTTTATTTTCTGAAAAGGGCAGTGTTTTAGTGAGAGCTGTAGTATACAGTCTTTGTTATTTCCTTTTGGTCCCATTGTTGTTCTCTCCTAAATTTTCTTATTAGCTGCTTTGAATTCAGTCTTCTGGAGTGTTCTAGCAAATTCACGCATAGAAAACTGTGAAATGTTCCTGTCATTCAGTATTGTTGAGCCTCTATTTAAAAGTTTAGAAAATGGGCCACAGTAAAATAAGAATCGTGTATCTCTTTCACTGCCATCATGCTATTTTGGCTATATAAGAATAAGAAATAAAATACACATTGCATTTAAGAAGAAAATACTGCTAGTTCCCTACCTATTGCTTCAGTCATTAAAATGGAACTGAAAACAATGAGTATGTGACTTTCTGATATTTGTTATGAATGTGCTGGGCTGTCATGGGATCCATAGTCTACAAACAGCTAAGTAATGTATTATTTTTCATTGTGCAGGAGAATTTGCATCCAGCAGGGTTATTTTTGAAAATTAAAATTCTTCTTAAAAGTGGAGCATCAGATGAAGATATCCACTCAGGTATCTCAGTTCTGTATAGTTTCATAGTAAGGTGTAACTACTCAGTATCCAGGAATGTAGTCTGAGTTATGGGTAGAAAAGAAAAGCAAATTCCTTTCTCATGTGTTAACAGAATCTTCACTAGATAAATGTCGTTCTGGTTTTGGAGTGTGAGACATAGTAGTCAGTGTTCACAGATGAGTTATCCATGTGCTAATGTAAGTTTGAATTAAGCATGGTTTTATTTTTGTTGAGAACTTAAATAGACTTGCTGGAGATAGGGAAGGAGGAAGATTCTGAATGTTAGAATGAAGACAGTGAAAATGTAGCAATGTACGTATGAAGGTCTGGTTTATTTTAGACATATGCCTAATGTTACTCAAAAAGTGTGAAGGTGTGTTGTCTCTTATGCAGTCAGCATAAAATAAAGGCTTGTGAAACATTTTTCTATATGAATTTTCAGATTTGGGCAAGGAGACATCAAGTGTTGGTCAGTGTGGTGTTACAGACCAGTGTTACCAGGGCTTGTTGAGGGCATATAAACTCCTTTCTCCTTAGTCTTCAAACTTATTGAAGAGAACTGTGTTGTTTTGTTTTGTTTTGTTTTTTATTGGTTTGAGAGGAGAAGAATTTTTTGGGGTGAGAACTTTAATACAGAAAGGTTCATGAATGAGGACAAATTTATTTTCATAAATACAGAAATCTTAAAGAAGAGAGGTTTTGCCCTCTTCATGGTTGGAAAGCATCAAATGCGTAATAAATCCTCAGACAAGTAAGTGTAAGATGAAATTGGGAGTTTCTTGCAGAGAGCTGAATGCTGCCAGACTAGAAGGAATGGAAACTCCAGATTGCTCCTGTGGAATTCAGCAAGCTTTCAGGTGGACAGTTACTCAAAACAGCTATACAGTGGTTGGCTTTGGTTCTGCAGTTCGACTTGTGAAGCCACAGTTTTCTCTACGAGCAGAGTGTGTTTTGATATTTAGATGCACTAAGACTCCACTCAGTTCTTCAAGCAAGTTAATTAATGAGTGGATGTATGTCTTTTGTATGTCTGACAGAAAAGGGTGTTGGGTCCATACACTGCTACTTCTTTTTCCAGTGAAGGTTCATGCTAAGTTTTAGGCATTTGACAAATACCTTGTATTCTGCACTTTTACACAGATGCCTTAGAAATGCTTCCTCTGAGAACTGTTAGAATCACGTCCCGATGTGCCCCTTCTCTGTTCATCCAAGCTACAAATTTATAAATCTTTTCATTAACCATCCAGCACAGTCTAGCAATTTTAAACATTATCCGAGCGGTCTAAAACTGATACCTACTTATCAGCACCAGCCAGTTCAACAACTGATGCTAAAAGCATTAGGCTTAAGTAGTTCCCGTTACAATGTGCTACCAGACAGCACTGACCTCAGTCTTAAGTGGTTTGTGTTGGATAAGAATGACACATATTGATGGAAAGCAGCTTGAGGCAAGAGTTTGTGCTGTTCATGCTTATGCTGTTCCTGTTTAAAGGGACAGAGGGCTAGAATTCCAAGGCTGTCAGTGTCACCTTTCTGTAATAATATGTTAACTGTGCAGCAAAATTAAGACAGCACAACAGATGTCTTACTCTTTTTTTTTTTTGTTTGTTTGTTTTAGAACTATTATTTTGATTTATTTGCTTTTTCTTTCAAAGAGGCTGTAAGAGGTAAATGGTAAATCAAACAGTTGTTTAAATTGATTACATAATCTCAACTGCATTATCTTCTGTCTAGCTGTTGCAGAATTTCTACACCATGAGACGTCTTTAGACTTTTGTTTGAATACTGTCAAACTGCTGCTGGAACATGGAAGGTATGAAAGCATCGCAGCTCGGGGTGAACACGATACTTGGTGCTTTGAAGGTGTTCTTTTATAAGTAAAGAACATCTGCTAATCAATAATGCTTTATTTTAAATAAAAGCTCATGGAGGTAGGTAAACAGTTTTGAGAGGTAGCCTGCCTTTTCTATAATAAGGTGTTAGAGATTATGGCAGTAGCAGAACATGGTTTGAAATAATATTGAGTGGTTGTTTGCAGTGCTGTAGCCTTGAAAATGCTTGAGATTCTCCTTATATAGTGCTAATATATGTCTGGAATAATATGTATAGGTCTGGAATTACCTGACTGAAATCTTTCTTCTGTATTAACTTACCAAGCCTCAGAATGAAAGAGTTTGGAGTCCTAGACTGGTGAAAAACAGATTAAGGTTAAACAAGTTACTGCAAAATAAATTGAAGCATGGAATTTCACATAGTTGAGTGCTCCATCATAATTAATCATCTGTACGCTTCTAGCTTGCAGTAAATTCTTACTCTTTCATGTTGAGGAATAAACTCTTCTGAATGCTATGGTACCAGTATGTGGTACTGGAAGCAGTAGCTTCCTATTAGTACAAGTGGTAAATTCATACATACCTTGACTCACTCTGTCAGTGTGATAGTGTGCCAGCTGTACTGATGCCGTACATGCTGTACAGTGTGAATGTTATTCTTTAGAATGGAAAATTAGCAGCTCTTCTTGTACAGTCTCTTAAAAATGCTTCTGTGTGAATAGGGAATCAGTTGGTTTAGACTTCCTGAAGTCTGTTCCTGAACGATTTCAGTCTTCACCTGACTTTGGAAAAATTGCTGTGTTCCACATCGAGTTCCTGTTGCAGAATGAAAGGGAGCTGCTTGCTAAGCAAAAGGTTGAAGAAATTATTATAGGTCTGTATCCATCTTTTGCTGCTGTTTGCTGGACTTAGTTGGCTAAAATCTTGAATTCTGTTTTTCACTTTTGTTTATTCTTCTCATGGTTTCTATTTGTGTCTGTGTTCCCTTGTGTTTTTTCTGCATGACAACTCTCAGCTTCCATAATGAATGACAGGCATGATAAAGCTCAGGGTAAAATTTACTTTGAAGCACAATTTAGTGTAGGCTGTGTGTGACTGATACATATGGGATTAGAAACATTTATCAGCAGTTCTGTGTAATGTTAACACTTTCTCCATTCACCCCACTGTGGATTTGTTTGTCATTGTTAAAGCAGGTTGGGTATCTCTCTTTGAGCAGCTCAGTAAGTTTCTTTTCAAGGTCTCTTACACCTGTTGCACTGTAATATGTTTTCACTGTCAGATCTAGCAATCATACCATATTTTACATAGTGTAGAGCTAGGTGGAAGAGCCACATTTACATTATTCAAGCATGAAAATATTCTCTTTCTACTGTGGATAGTTTTTTGTTTGGTTTGGGTTTTTTTTAATGGGGGAGGTTTGTTGGGTTTGTTTGGGTTGGGTTTTTAGTGTGGTGCTTTTGTTTGTTGTGGTTGTTATGGTTTTTGTTTTTATTTTCTGTTTTGTTTTGTTTTTTTTCCTCTCCTCAGAAACAGGATATGAAACTGGCTGCTGGCTGCAACTGTTGCTTTCTCAGTGGTTTTGTTGTAGGCTGTGGGACCACCTTTCTCAGATAGTTCTTAGGTGCTTTTCAGTGTGCTACATTAAATTCTTGTGTAAAGTGATGATTTGCAGTATCTTCTCAGGTCATTATACTGGGAAACAGCTGTTGCCTGAAGCCTTAAACCATCTGCACATCATCTTGTGGGACAGAGCTGCCAAGCATTATGAGGTTTGGGACCAAACAGTACTGTTATTTGTATCAGTGAAAATGAAGATCAGCTTTTTCTGACCTCTTTGGTATGTCTGGTTTTGGTTAGAGTGCAAGCTGTTACTAAGATCCCTATTCCAGTTTGCACTGGTTTTATTTTCATCCAGCCTGAGTACTGTTTTCCATTACAACAAGTTTCAAGAAGTTTCATCTCAAGGTTTGTACGTGTGAACAGCCAAGGAACTTGTGTAGCCGACGGTTCTGGTTCTGTCCTCGAAGGGTACAAAATCTTGAAGCTATTCTTTGCATAGAGCTGTTTGTTTTACAGTTCCTACCTCTGATAGTCACTTGTTGTTTTAAGGAGCAGTAAGTGTTATCATTTGTACATCAGTTTTCTTTTTAGTCTATATAAAGTAGCTTTGGATGTTTAGATTGTATCTTAGCTCATATATATTTGTACTGTTATAAGTTCAGTGGTGCAGAACCAGACAGCTACTTACTCTTTCAGTATTTGGAGATCCTTACAGTCTGAGCTCCCCACCCCTCACACGGCAGTTCAGACCAACATTATTGTTAGGATCTGGGCTCTTCATGTTCTCCACTCTGTCCTTTCTTTGTCTCTAGGTGGGCTGTTTCTCTTACATCATCTAGGGTTGCTACCTCTGCTGACAATTGTAGTCTCCTTATCTTTTAAATGAGCTATGGGGTCTTCTTTTAACTGGGAAAGGGTTCAGCAAAAGTTCAGTATAACAAAGTGAAAGTTCATTGCTTGTGGCCTACGATTTTTGCAAATTTAGCAACTTGTTATGCCAACTTAGTTATGCCAAGTTATGCTCAGCTTGACAATACTTCCAAACAAGTCAGGAAGGAGTTTTGCTAATGACACAGTATCCTTCCTCACAAAAAAAAAAACAACCTGTCCACGTTAGGGCGGTAGTTTTGAATGTCCTCTTCATCTTGATATCAAGATTGCAGTCTAAATGGGATAAACACTTTTGTCTTTTTTCTCTTAGTTTCAGTTGCTTAGTATCATGAAGAGGCAGGGTTTTTTAAAAATAATATTTCTGGTTTGTATTTAGTCATAAGAACACACTTTCTGGGTGTCCGATAGATGACACATCTGGTCTAGTGTCCTGTCTCTGAATAAGGCTGTAAGAAAAGTGAAGAATAGGAGTAGATAAAGCATCAGTTCTCCTAATGAATATTACCTGCATTGTGGGACCAATGGGGGAAGGTTACACTAGAATATAATTGATTATCTGAATCATTCATTTCCTATGACACTTTTTTTTAATGTATTTCCTAGGCAAAAAGCTATTCTGAAGCTCTTCACTGGTACAATTATTCTGTCAGCTTTTACATACCTGGGCAGATAGATCAGAACTTGGCTAAGCTGCAAAGGAACATGGCTTCTTGCTACCTTCATCTGAACCAGTTTGACAAGGTATATATAACATATATGTATAAACATTTATTTATTTATTTTGATTGGTTTTGGTTTGGAGCTATAATCTTAGTTTTGTACCTCTTTTGCTTTGAGAGAGGGAACTGTCTTTGCCTTTCTTGCATCATTTGGCAGAGATGTTCATTAGCTTAGCTGCTATGATACCATCCATCACAGAGATGTTGTTCATCTTAGCTGTTATAGATGAAGACTCTTACATTCTAGTAGGGGAAACAGGCCACAATTTGTGTAGCCATGCCTCGGTCTATTCTTTTTCCTCTCTGATTAGAGATCCTCCTCTCATCAAGATGGATGAGCCCTGACAGAAAAAATGTCTGATGTGTCTCACTGGAAGTTCCCCCTGTAGTGTGTTAGCCCTCACCTCCCTAGAGAAGTGCTTTACCTGTCTAGGCCTCTGGCTTTGAGGTGTTAAACTTCACAGTTGAAAAGTGACAGGAAGGAGTGTATTTTTTCACCACTCCCAGGGCTTTTTGTTGATTTCTCTAATTTTGAGGAATTAGCTTTCTCCTCGATCTGGTCATTGTCAGACTTTGATGCCATCTGCTCTCATCACTTTTCTTTACAGGGAAGGTGTTACCAAACCAAACTTCTCGAGTAATTATATGAATATTAACAATGTATCCATTAACATTTTGTGTATATTTTTAGATTTCTTGTAAATTATATTACTGATGTCAAGATGTCATTGTACTGATCTGTGATTCTGTGATTTCCTTTAATTCCTTCTGTGAATAGGCTAAAGAGGCAGTTAAAGAAGCAGAGAGGTGTGACCCAAACAGCATCTTTACTAAGTTCAGTGTCTATAAGATTGCAGTGCTGGAGAAAGATACTGATAAAGGTAGAATTTGAAAGATAAAGGGTCCTCTACAAGGAGAAGTAATGCCAAATATATTAAAGTACTAAGCAGATTTGGACTGTGTATCTTGTGAAAGACATAATAGAGGGAAGCTAGAAGAGGGGCCTGTAAAGTCGTTGAAACTGTCAGGCTATAGATTTAAACTGTCAGAGTGGGATGTATGCACACAATACATAAGATGTGGAATCCAGTGCTGAATCTGATATATTTTGGATGAGCCTTGGACTAGGAAGTCTCTAAATCATGGGCAGAAGCTATAGTAGCAGCCCAGGGTAAGAATCATTGTATACTTAGTGTTTATATATTGTATGCATACACAGTATAAAATAAGCATACTGAGTTAGATTAACCTTAATGGCACTCTTGTTGCTGCTTTTAATTTCTCTGGACAAGTAGAGCCTGAATTTATTAGAGAATACATGAATTACTGAGATGACTTACTGAATGACATAATCTCTGTAGACTCTTCTTATAATGAGCTCTGCCATTTCATATTTAAATAAGTATCTTAGCTCAAGTGATGAAGATTCAGAAATACAGTCTGTACTTAGAACACAGAGTAACATTCAAAGCTTATTTTCTGATGAGTTCTGTGCCAATGAATTGTTCTCTATGCATCTTTTTAATGACAGCATAATTTGCTCATATAATGTAGAGTGGGAACCTCAGCACAGTGTGAGCATAAAAGCAGCAGCACCCTTAGCATAAAACAAGATGTGGGAGCTTGGAATCCCACCCAGACAATGAATCTGAGGAAGCCTTCTGTTATTAGTGATGAACCATTATTTAGCAGAACAAAATTAAGGATGTGAAATAGTTTAATTAGTGTGACATGTTTGTTTCTTTAGATTAGTAGCTTGGGAAGCCTTTTGGTATCACTCTGGGAACACATGCATAATTGTGGAGAACTGCTACTATGGTCAGGTTTTTATCTTTTTTTTTTTTTTTAATGTATATTTCAGCTGTGGAAGCAGCTGTTGAAATTGGGAAGCTAGCAGAAAAGCTATCTCAGGATGAAGACAAGCTGAGAGTGGATGAGAGCACAGGCACTAACCTCCTGAGTTTAGCTGCCCAAATTGCTTTAGAGGTAGGGCAAATAATGTCTTGGTTTTGCTTTATTAATGCAATTGATAATTGTGACCTGTAACCTGCCCTACTTTTAATGGTAATGTTTCATGTGTTTCTAAGTATTTCATGCTTTTGTGCCTTAAGTCTCAATCAAATGTTTTGTGTGATGCCAAGTAGAAATTGATTTCTACAATATAAAGAAATTGTATTTCTTAATATTCAGGAAAATAAAGGAATCTGAGTTCTGAATGTTGGTATCTGGAAATGACATGGTGTATTACTGTAAAGTTCTCTGTAGTAAAATGCTGTGTCTTTTTTTTGCCTCTGGGATTTGATCTTTGATGTGCTGGGGGAACCTGTGTACAAAATACACAAAAGTCAGTGATGAAAGACTGAAAAGACACTTGTCCCTCCTGTTTGCATCTTGGTTGGTGTCAAATTATGTCTGAACTGACTAATTACATTGACACAATTAGAAGAGGCTTTTGATTGCCTTTCAGGGCTTTAACCATAAGGCATGAAAACCTTGCCAACCCATACCAATCCTGTTCTTGCTGTAGGCTCTTTGTGCATGGAATCATATGATTTCCCCTTATAGTTTTCTCTTGACTCTGAGGCTTCTCTGTGCAGAGTCCTTTGTTCTTTTTCCTTATAGCAGGCTACCCAGACTTGGAATATGCTGGTGATTTGGGTGGGTTTAGTTTTGGGGTGGTGTTGGTTTTTGTTGGGGCTTTCTATTGGGTTTTTGTGGTAACTGAGGCAATGCAATTTACAACATCTTTTGTATAATTTCTTTTCAGAATGAACAACAAGATGTGGCTATCAAAGCTTTGGAGTATTTGGCTGGACTTTTACAAGACTTGCGACAATTATTTGCTGCTTTGAAGTGAGAATTCAATATATTTACAAGGAGAGAGATATTTTCTAGTTTCTTTTTACAAAATAATACTTTTTTAGGAAAGTGGAAAATGGAATAGATGAAAGATTATTTAGCAGTCTTTTTGGTGCTGCAGGTGTACCTCAAGACTGATGTTTCAAGTTTCTCCCAAGCAATTAGCTGCTCTGAATTTTATGGTCATGATTTGAATAGATGACTGACAGCAACTCCAATGAGATGTCACCAAATATATTGTTGCAAATACCACCTTGTTTTTGTCCTCCTATGAAGCAGTATATTCTTAGTGAAATACTCCATCATATTTGTAAAAACAAGTATTGAGGCGGATAGGTTTGCTTAATGCCTTTTTAATAGTACGTCTATTAATTACTAAGACATGATTTAACAAAGTGATGTACAAAATAAGGCAATAGAGTGGAAAATAGAATCTTATTCTAAGCTTGACATGGGCATAAGGAAAAAAAATGGAATCCTCTCTGGAAAATGAGGACAGAGTACACTATTGAGAAAAAAAATTTCTTCATTGCTTGCTTTTCTCATATTTAGATGTTTGATTCGTCTTATATTGTCAAAGCTCACAGCAGATGAAGAGAAAAGGTGAGTCCATTTGTAAACCCATTTTCACTTGGTGGATATGTTGTACAAATGGTGTAATATTTTCTTGCTGGGCTTATTTCCTTGCAGAATAATCAAGAAATTAGTTACTAGTAAAAAGTCCCCAGATGACTTCCTGACTTGACCTAATGACATCACATAGGAACATCTTTTATACTTTTATAACCTTTTCTTTTTATGTAGTTGCTTTTTGTCTTCCTTTTTTATTAATGCATAACTGTCAGGTGTTTTGGTGGGGAATGTGAGCTGAGCAACCTCTTTAACTAGAACACCAAGATGTGGTGTCTTTCAGAAGTTCTGAGTGAGAGTTTCAGGTGGAGCCTCCCTTGCTGAAGACTAGCTGCTTTGCAAATGATGTGTTGGCTTAGAACTGTACTGCTGGATTTTGACTGTCAAGAAAACAACAAAGTGTTAGTGGGGTTTAAAGTTTAACATGCAGCCCCAGCAACTGAGAAAATCTCCTGCTGTACTTCTGGAATGACCTTCACTGCTGCTGATCAATAAAACTCTTTGCAGGGCAAAACTTTTTGCAGGGCTTCAATACTCCTTCTGCATCCTCAAACGCTACAATTTTCAAATGCTCAGGTGTTTGTTGGGGAAGAATGATTATATCCATAGTTACAGAGATGATGTATTCCAACATAAATAGTGTGTTCTGCTGTAAGAAAGTTAAGCAAACATTTTCTAAAATTTACTTTTTCCTCCATTATAGAGATGAGAATATCAACTCAATCCTGAGTTACTTGACCTTGGGTATGCTTTTGTTTTATTTATGTTCTCTGTAGTTATTCCAGCTGTGAACCTTTATGATATGATTAGCTCCACACCAAGTAAATATTTATAGACTCCTTATTTCACTCTAGGTAATCAATTTCCTGATGAAATTGGCAGAAATTAAAACTGGAGATTCAGCAGTGTTACCAAGTTGGATCTCAATGCTACAGGGTTTTGCAGTGGAACACTTGCAGGCTAGTGTTGTATGAACCCTTTATAGTAAAGACAAAGGGGCAGTCTCTTCTAGGCACTTTCAGTCCTTCATAAAGCCGTGCATGCAAACAACACATGTTTGTGTACAAGCCACAGCCTGGATGGCCTTGAGTGAGAGTCTTCTACTGTGACTGCATTGGCAGAAATAAAGTTAGTATCTTTAGTAGCAGGGCTGCTAACAAAAGAAAGAAGTTTGATTTTATAAAGTGACATAAGAGTTAACTTTCTACTATAAGATATCTACAAGATATAACTTTCTACTGGCATTAATTAAAGGCCAGTGAGTGATGGTCCTTGCTGCTCTAGCTGTTTAAGAGGGAGTTTTTTGTTTTTTTTTTAGTTAATGCTACTTTTTTTTTGCCACGGAAGAGTTAGAAAACTGCAAGGAGTAATAGTGAATTGCTGAAAGATGGGAGAAGCTTGTCAGAATCAGTTCCCACCTTTAAGTCGTGCTGCCCTTTGAAAAAGAGTTGTCTTGGAAAAGTTACAGAAGTTTTACAGAGGACTTTTCTCTATCAGAAGAAGTACTTATTTTCACTAAGTCTTTTTTACTCCTCTCCTTATCCTGGATAAGAAAGTTGTTGTGGTTGTAGAACTCTCTACACTAGCCATTCTTACCTCAACTAGATGCAAGTGAAGACTAGAACTAAATTAAAGGTTCCTTTAAGAAAGGCCTCAAACCTGTTGTCAAATTTAAAAACCCTCAACTTTTTGTGAAATTGAAGTGAAAGTCTTCTGCACCAGACTTCAGTGTCTGTAAAGTTTGAACAGGCACTACTTGTTGACAGCCTTATGTATCTCATCTAAAATGCTGTTTTGATAAGCTCTGGTTGTCAAGCAGATTTAAGTTGTGAGAAAAACATCAGGAATTATTTGAGATTTTTGGAAACCACTTTTTTGTAGTTACTAGACTTGAAAATGTTTTTATCTGCTCTGAAAGTGTTATTTACATATTGAACAATACATTTTCTGCAGCTCACAAGAGACTTGCAGAGTCTTTCACAGAAGAGAAATTTACTGGAGACATGAGGATACTTGAAGCTCATTGGTTTAGAAAAGTTGGTAAGTTGCACTCAATATCTGAACTGAATCCCTTCCACTTCTTAGCCAGACCTTAAGAAACAAAGAAATAATGAAGTGTTTAAAGATGTTGTAGATTTATAAAGCAGTGACCTTTGGCAGTCATGGCCTTAACTAGTCTTAAAGTTCTGCTGCATTTTCTGTCTACTATCTGATATGGCTTATGTTTAAAGTCACTTATCAAGACAAATACTAGCACAAGGCTATTGATTGATGGGATAGATGATACATTATTCCCTTCGCTCCAGGAATTGTTGTATGTGGACGTGATACAGCTCTTCAGAGTTTACTGTTTTTCTCTTAGCCCTTCACTGTCAAGACTGTTACAGAAAAAAAATATATATTAGGAATATTGGAAAAAACCCACTATTATTTCTATGTCTGAAAAAAAAGTCCTGCTAAGAGCAATAAAAAACCCTTACAGCCAATCCTGAGTATACATAGTCTTGTGTTGGCAGAGTAAAAATCGGGAAGCTCGGATGAGTATACTGTGTGATTTGTGCAGGATGAGCTGACCTCTGTGACCCAGATACACTGTCTTTATTACTCCTTTAAATCAGCAGTCCTGGAGGTCACATTGAGATATAAACAGCAAACCTTATCATAGATAAACTGTTTCCTAGTGGGAAGCAGCTCCATAGAGCTGTCCTAGGCACTGTCTGTAGCATGTGTCTGGATCCTGGGTTAGTAGTCTTTGTTACTCTGTTTTGGTAAAGGAGTCAGTGCATTTGCTGTCTATAAATAAAAATATAAGCATAGGGTAACAGGCTGAGGCAATTTTTCAGATTCTTTCTTCTGCCAGAGCAGGTAAGAGAGAAGGTAGTTGAAATTGGTAACAGAGGACATCTGCTGTGATGAGGTTTTTGCACATGTTCTCACAATGTAGCCGTGGTGGCAGAAAAGCAGAGGTCATACTAACTCCCAGAATAAACAAGTCAGAGGTGAAAAAAAAAAAAGATCCTAAGAAATAAATTGCCATAAAGATTAGAATCTGCAAAGTCATTGTAGAATCTAAGCATTTAATTGGGTGAGATTCTCATAAATAAATTGATTGCCTTCACATGGCTCATCCATTTACTAATCAGAATTGTATGTTTAATTGACACGTTCTTGGCCCTGCGGGACTAAAATGGAGAATGCTTCAAAATGCTGTGAAGCTTTCTTTTTCTTTTAATTTTTATTGTCTTGGGAACAGCATTCAACAAACACTTTGATTTGGATACTTGTTTTCTTACTGACATCAGAAAATACATCTTCCAATTCCTTCTCTTGCCAGCCAGGTATGTGGTAGAGTAGGTTCTTGTTTATGATAAAATTAAGACAAAAGTTATCTTGCTGCTGTTAAATGGACTGATGATATCTTGGTTAGAAATTGTATAATATGAACTGCCAATTACTAGAGATTAAGTGGGTACTCCATAATGTTGAAGGTTTTTATTCTAGTCTTTGGTTTTTTGTGTCTTTTTTAGCTTGGAACTTAGCTGTACAGTTCAGAAGCTCCCCTGAAAAGATGAGGGATTTTTTTCTACTGTCATTCAAGGTATGTGCTCTTTCTAGTAGTATCTCTGATGGAGGAATATTATTTTCTGTCTAGTTCTGCTAGAAGTTACACCCATGTATCAGTTATCTCCTTGGAGACAGGCTTGTACACTCTGAAGCTGGAGAGCTTTTGTCTTGTAATACAAAATGTAAGCGTTACTGTCATTATTTACATTCTGCTGCTTAAAAATCTTGGTAAGTAACTTAGGTTTCAATGAGAACTCTTTAAAATAAATGGATGCAGATACTTAGAAACTGTATCATTAACATAAACATGGTAACTACTCAAGTCCTAAACTCCATACAGAACTTGTAGCAACACTGTCATTTTTTAATGTGTTTGTATAGAGAGGACTCCAATGTTGCTGTACATGTTATATTTAAATCACCTTCTTGTATAACTGTACAGATATAATTGTGAAATTGATATATACCGTTCACAACTTATTACTAAAAATCTTCTAGAGAAGACTCAGCAATCACCTGTTCAGAACCAGACTGTCTGATATGGGCAGAATTCTCATGACCTTTTCCTATTTTTGGTGTCAGTTGTCTCAGTTTTGTCCTTCTGACAAAGCTGTGCTAATTGGTCAGAGGACATGCCTACTAATGGCAGCTGCGGTTGACCTGGAACTGGGCAGACAAGAAGTAATGCCTTCTGCACAGGTAGGACATTGCTCTCTAACTGAGTCTGTGTGTATCAGTGTAGCATTTTCTTATTTTGATTTTTAAGTCTTAGTTGTTTCAGTCACAAGAGGGTGTTGAATGTTAGCACAGGAATGTAAGTACAGGAGCCTTTCAGAACCTAGTGCTTTCCAGGGAACTGTAAAAGTTAGATGTCTGTAAATTAGTTCTGTTGACTGGGGTATTTGAACCTATTTATGTCAGCAAAGAGTCATGACAGCACCTTCTCTTAGAACAATTTGTCACCCTTATATTATCTAAGGAGTCTGTTGCTAACCATTGGTGGGTCAGGCAGATAGTTACTGCATCTTTAGGATTATGCCATTGCTGAAAATAATTACTGGTATGGTTGTGATAAACCTCACTTTTTTTTTTATGCATCCATCCCTTTTTTTGGGGATGTTGTACTTAGTGTAATATGAAGATTAAGGAAAATATACAGTGGTTATGAAGGAAGTTCCAAAGTACAGTGATTGTTGTAGAAACTTACTTTTGTGGAGAGCAATGCATAGCAATTGGTGTTGTGGGATTTAGTGGTTTGTCAGTCTCAATAGCACTATTTTATGTTAGGGAGGTAAAATAAACAATGTCCCATAGGAATTCATATGATTGTTTCAGGACCAATGGAATGTTCAGTGTGAGGAGGCTTTGTCTGAAATGTGGGAGGTCTTTGAAAAAGAGAGAAAGAAAAAAAGAAAAAACAACAAAGCACCCCAAAACTTATAACTGGTGTATGTGATGTGCTGTTTAGGCAGATTTTTTTAAATGTGTACTGAGGTATAAAAATCCTGTTAGTATGTGATGTGTGATGTGAATTGCTTTCACTTTTAAAACTATGACCAAATGAACTACTTGTGTTTTGTAAACTAGACAGAGCTTTTGACTCAGGCCCTTCAGCATCTCCAGGCATGCAAGGAGATATGGAAAATTATGAAATTAAAAGGTAAGCTACAAAGTATGTCTGTTCAGCACATGTAAATCTTAGATGTAGTTGCTGTATTTATGAAAAATTGCTGCCTCAGCTGAAGAATGCTGAAGCAAATACATAGCAATATGATAAAAGAATTGGCAAGGCCAACTGCTGGGTTTTTTAATGTCATTGCAGGATTTTATTACATAGGCACTGAAGCAATGATGTGTATGTCTTTTCTGTCTTAAATGTTAAGGTTTTGCTTTAGAGTGAGGTTGTTCTTACACTGTTTTAATACTTTTCCTAGTCTCTTTTCTCGTAGAAGACATTTCAGAGTACAGAAAGTCCTGCTACCATATTTTGAAGTGCTAAAACCCATCCTCCTCTTCCCTGACTATTCTGTGTCAGTTTGGATCAGATGTTACTGGAGACTGGCATGCTTTTACCTTGTCAAGAAATGTACTTGCTGGTTTTGTTTTACCTTAAAATTTTAGAAGGAAAGGTTTATTATATGGCTTGGATTTGGGATTCTCTTTGCCCTGTTGCACCAAAGGCAAGATAACTTAGGAAGGCTTTTTCCTTTTAAATGTGCCATCCTTAAAAGGGGTTGATTACCTCAGGGCAGGGACATACTGGAGTTTCTCCTGCAGAGGTTTGTGGAATGGTAACCTGGTGCTTCCTTCACTAGACTTCTTCACTAGACCTTGGGTAATGTGTTGACAAGTCTGCCAGTTGCCCTGAAAGAAGCAGAGAATGTCTTTTAGATGTAAACCAAAAGTCTTTGTGATAGTTCAGTAAAGGATTGTTTGTCGTTTTGTATCACCTTCCTAACAGTTCTACTGTTCTGCCACCCACCTTGTGTGCTTAATGACTTCCAGAGGGTTTTTCTACCAGAAAGGGACCAAGTCCTATAGAAAAATGTGAAACTGACTATAGCTTTTTTCATAAACTGACCTTCTGTTATGTCTTTACTTGTCCTCATAGCTATTAGCTTGCCCAGAAAGGATGCATGATTTTAGCCAATTATAGACAATACAGACTTTTTGGGGGGGCTAAAGATATGGTATTTGGTGGGGCTGTGCTTTGGACATCTGAGGCTTCTGTCCAAAACTGCTTTGGACTTCTCCTTACTCTACTGTTAAATCCAAATATCTTAACGGTTTCTCTGTCTATTGGAAGCAAAATGTATTCCTTGCAGTACCCCATGTGGCTTTAAGAAAATGACTCGTTACATACATGCAGTTCCACCTCTTCTGTAGGAGATCTTGGCGAAGACCCGACAGACACGTTGTTGCTGCTTTATGAATTTGAAGCGAGATCTAAACTGAATGATCCAACACTACACAACTTTATGGAGTCGGTATGGGAGCAACCACAAATTGAGGTCAAGACGCTAGAAATCATTGCATGTAAGGACTGCATTTGTACTTCCACAATTCCTTAAGTCATGTAAAACAGCTTCTTCTGCTCTTCCCTGTTCATTTGTGTGACCAGGACCATGTATTGTGCAGCGTATGGAAAACAGGTCTAACTGTATATATTTTGTCCTAAGCCAAGGATGCTTAGGATCTCAGCAGCAGTAGGAGATCTGTATTTTGAAATACCATATTATGTGGATGGTGAATGAGAAATTTGTGACATCCTTCCATTTCTAGACACTTGTATGGGCTGTGAGTCTGGAAAAGATTATTGTCTGGAAAAGATATTAAAGGTTTATCTACTTTTACAAGCTCCAAACTGGCAAATCACCTCAGATGATTCATGCCCCAATACAGAAGTGTTAGGAGTTGGACTTTGAGTAGATATGAGGTTTCAACCTAAAGTTAATTTCAAATAGCACTTTCTCTATGCTATATCATACCTTCATCACAAGGTTCTAAGCATACCTTCTCTAGAATCTAGAGTAGGACCTGATGAAGATGAGTAAATTATCTCCATTGCCTTGAGTGAGTACACACCTAGATTTGAAAATACCATGTTGACATCCCATTCCTGCCTAATTTTTCCATCTGGATTTTCATGTTCAAGGACACAAAACAATAGTCTTTATGCCCTTTACTTCAGACACCATCCACTGTCTCATATTTTGGGTTTACTGCACCAGAATAAACAGCAGTACTTATAAATTAGAAATCTACTGTGCTTCTGCCTAGTAGTGTTCATTTATGGTGTGCACAGTAAGAAAATAATAGAGAAGCACTATCTAGTGACCAGCCTGTGCAGTAAGAAAATCTCCTTTCAGTTGTTTATTGCAAGGAACCTGGCAACATGCTGTAGTTTACTTTTATGAAATTGCAGTCTGACTCCAGTAATTTCTTCCCTATTTCTTTCTTGCTTTTAAGCATTAGCAATGGAATCTCCAGCTCGATATCCTGTATTGTGTAAGAAAGCTCTCAAGAGTGCATTAAACCTTTACAGAAAGCAGACCATCATTGATGCTGTGAAATTTAGGTTAGTGTAATCACATAGCTTTGCCATAAGCCTGTGACTGGAAGTGCTGAGAGGGAATTTGAAAAAAATGTACTTTAGTTTATGTGCAAGGGTCTACTTTTTGCTGGCCAACCAATATATACTTCTCTAGTGTAATGTGCTAACTGCACTTTGTTTATTTGGCATATTTTCTGCACAGTTGTATTTCCAATGAATGAAATGAGGAAAGAAAACAAAGATTGGATCAAGAGGCAGTCTTTGGCTGGTTATTGTGAGGAAGGTGTTATTTGAAAATGTTATCCCACAGTAGTGCACTAGGTATTTCACAGACAATGCAGCAAAGAGAAATTAAGGGCTGAAAAGAAAGCTATGAGTTGTAAGTTAGTGGTATGATCCCATACATGATTTTTTTTTCTACTGTGTAACTGGCTCTCTAATAGCTGTACTTTAGGGAATCTGAAAAGCAGCCTGGTGCATGCCCTTCTCTCATTCTATATCACATAGAAGACTTTTTTTCCCTCCTTTACAAGTACCTTGCTGTAACCACTACACAAAGGCAACTATTAATATTGTCTTTCTCACTTCACACTGAGATAGACAGACCTGGCACAGGTTGCCCAGAGAAGCTGTGGCTGCCCCTGGGTCCCTGGCAGTGTTCAAGGCCAGCTTGGATGGGGCTTTGGGCATTGGAGGGTGTCCCAGCCCATGGCAGGGGGTTGGGACTAGATGGTCCCTTCCAACCCAAACCATTTTATGATTCTGTGATTATATGAAAATATGTCTGTCTTTCTGTGTTACTTTAGAGCCCAGCAATGGAAATAGTGAAGTACTTGCTGCTCTTGGCTCCCTTTTTGCTTAGTTTGTATGAATGAGAGCTGATATGAGGAAAACGTGTGTTTATGCTTTAAGAATATGAGAATATAAGCACCAAGGCAGACATGGCTCTCGACAATCATAGAGACATTAGTGTGCTGCTGATACTAAAAAGTAACTGTTTCTGCACTTTGTATTAATTTTTCCTCTTTTGCTCTGTTTCAATTCTCAGCAAATGTTTGCACAGTTTGATTAATCTTTGTTTGCCAACTGGACTAACAGACTTGGATACCTGTGTACTGCAGGAGGCGTGTGACTACTTTGAAGATGCTCTGAGTGTAGTCAGCAGCATAGTAAGTTGAACAGGAAAATAAGTCATTTGAGATGATTGTGAGCACATAAAGAAAATTATCAGCAAGCTGAGAAGAATTAGCAGACTGAATGGTATACAGTGTTACATGTGGAGCAGCTATGACTTCTTCAGTGAATGATATGCTGAAATTACCCTAGAATTGCCTTTTGGATATTTATGACCACACTAGGAATTTTGCTGGATTTTGTAAGGGTGTTTGTAGTGATATTTAAGGCCAAATTTTCAGTGTCTATTTTAGAAATATCTTTAACTAAAACATCCATCTTTCCTTCTCTTGCTTTCTGCAGTCTTATGCAGAGTATGTTTGGTGTGTTTTTTTTTTTAAATGCATACTACTTCTCCAGATCATTTTAAAGCTATATTCCATACCATATAATGTCATGTTCCATTTTTAAGTGGGGATGGGCTGGAGGCTTCTAGTGGCAGCTGGGGGTCCTGTGATGGGAAGGAATACCTGCCTGCCAATGGGGAGTGGTGGATTAATTCCTTGTTTTCTTTGCTTTTGCTTGTGCCAGGCAGTCTCAGAGGGTCTTGCACAGTATCAACTGCATGAGGAGAGAGATTACTGTTCATCACTTGTGTATTTATCATCATCTTCTTCCTTCTTTGTGTGTCCTATTAAACTGTTTTTATCTCAACCCACAAGTTTTCTCACTCTTCAATTCTCTTCCCCATTCCACAGTGGGGGGAGGACAGGGAGTGAGCAGTGCTTAACTGCTGGTGGGGATTAAACCACACCACTTGTGGGAAACAAGTCATTTATCAGTAATACAGGTGAAGTACAGGATGGCTCTGAAGGAATTACCCTTTGCTTTGGAGAAAAAAAAACTAAACCCAACTGTGTTCCCACTCTAAAGCAGAACACTAATGCGCTCTTGACTTGTCAGGTTTAAACTATTTATGATGTGCTGCTGCTTTCTTTTTTTTTTTTGTTTTGTTTTGTTTTTTGCTACTCCAGGATGCTTATCCAGAGATGGAGGTCCTTTGGTTGATGACAAGGGCCTGGAATACAGGCATACTTCAGTACACTCTTGGTAACTATAGTGAAGCTGAACAGTGGTGTGGATTAGGAATGCGTTTCCTCAGTCACTTGGGATCTCTGAAGAAAAGCTATGAATCCCATGTAAGTATAAGCAGGTGGATTTGGGGATCTGGGATTAGGTGTCTGCCTGAATTTGAGATACAGATCTGGATGAAGAAGATGTATGACAGATAATCTTTAAAGAGTTTCAGGAGCATGGAGCCTAAATAGTGTGGGTGAGCTTGATGCCAAAGTAAGGCCAGAAAAGTATTGATGGACAATAGAGAGAGTAATATAGTGACATTTTAATGGAAGGGTAGTGTAAATGGGTGATGGGAAGTAAACTACTATTTGTGCCCATGAGAGAACCCTTGTTCCTTGCTTGCTTTTGTTAAAGTCCAGGTTCTGGATCAGTTTACTTCATTGGTTGTTTCACAGATACTTTCAAGCTTGGTTTCTAACATAATGTAGCACCTGACTGGGTTTGAGCTGATGTGAACAAAATCATGTTTTCAGGTATAGCTTAGACACTTCTTAAGGCAGAAATTTCAAGGCTGATACCTCTGTAAAAGCAAGGACACTGTTTCTTACTTTCTCACAAGTAGGCTTCTGTCTAGCTTTTGGCTGATGCTCCTACTTTGATTGTGACAGGGTGCTGCTTGTCTGGTGCATGCAATCATCATTCTCATATTCATGAGCTAGGCAATCAGGAGCTACTTGCAACTTTTATACCATTTTAAATACATCAGTTAAGACAGTAAGAATTGAGGTCAGACCCTTCCAACCTCAGCCATTCAGCGATTCTGTGAATGTTTATTCACTGATGTAAGACCCAGCTATAAAGCATGGCTTATGCCAGTATAAATAAAATCACCTATATTAGATTGCTCTGATGTAAGTATTTTTTCCTTAAACCACTGTATTTAAATCTCTGCTAAAAACAAGAATCTGAAATTATAGAAGCTAAAAACTCTTGCCCATCGCTTTGTTATATTATCTAATTGAACCATAGAACTTTATTCATCCTTGTTGACAATTGTGGTGCTTATATTCCCCAGATGATTGGTCTTTACAGTGAGGTTCTGGACAAATTGGATAGAGCAAAGGGGTTTGTTCCAAAAGAAGAATAATGACAACCACAACTGCAAAAAAAAGAAGACAAGCGGTCTCTCTTGGAAACATTCCACTGAGTGCAAGAGACTGTCAGCTCTGTGAAGGCATGAGGTCATGGGAGCAGTGGAAAAGAAACCAGGCCCTTCATGTTGGCAATTAAGTTACATAGCTTTTAGGAACTGTTTGTTGAGTAAGTGTAATTGTCTTCCCCTAGGGAATAACTTTCATTATCTAGATCTATGTGACACTTAGAAATAAATACATAAACATTTATGTGATGTGTCTGTTCTTGTCTAACAGGTTGGTTTAAATACCTAATTTTAGTATTAAGTGGTAATGAGAAAAGTATTCCAAGACTAGGCATCTCCTCTGGATGTCATAGCTGCCTTTCTGTGTAAATACATATCAGATTGTTTAGTTTTCAGTCCATTTCAGTATGGGGAAGAATGCAGAGCTGTTTGTCAGTTTTGTAATTAGCTAGAATAAAAAAAAAAAAGCAGGCACTACTTGCTACAGAAAAAGCTAAAGCTGATAGATGACCCTGCTTCTCAGGGCAGTTGCACTATAATAAGCAGATACAAAGCAGGTCAAAATAAAGATTGTATGTTGTGTCTTTAGTGTAATAGGCAACATACATTTGCATAACCTATAGCTAGCTATATCTCCTGTAAGTGGATTCTTTCACTGTTTCTTTAAAAGGATATTCAAGTACCCAAAGTAACAATTATTTCAGGTCTTCTGGTTTGTTTCCTAGATAGCTAAAAGTGCTCTTCTGCTTATTATTTGCAGACATTACACAGAAGCCAGGGCTGATGGACAGCATATGACAACATCTGGCCTCACTGATGTATTTTAATTTTTTTAAACAAAATTAAATAGATTTTAGCTAGAACCAGATCATTAAAGCCTATTCAGACAGAGAATAGGGCCAGTAACAGCAGGATAGTGGCTACAGAAAAGAAGAAATTGCCTTAGGCCATTCTGAAACCCTGATAGACCTGGAAGAAGAGCTTACTAGGGTGCTTAGTGCAGTGGTCAGGACCAAGAAGTCATTGAACTCAGCTGCATTGCACTGTGTATCAGTGCTCTATGTCTGTCGTGTTTTTGTAGTGTTGAGTAAACCAAGTATTTGTGATTTCTGCTTTTTTTATGCATGAGGCACCACTTTGTGTCCTGCAGCTGATGCTAGAAACCAGCCCTTAGCATGGCTGCCATATCCTGATGTCTGTTGTGCAGCTGAGGGCAGGTACATGCAGACCTATAGGCCAGTGCGGCCTTTATAGCGACATTAAGTAGGAGCATATTGTACTAGATGCTTTGGAGCACTGCACAGGTTCGTATCAGCCTCTGGATAATAGCATGAGAATGCGACTCCCTCAAAGAATGAAGTATTTTGAAGGTGGCAACCAGTGAAGTACCGGTGAGTTTAGAGGATCTGGTGCCAGTGATAGAAAGATACTGGACGCTGCAGCTGAGACTGGTGCTGCCCGAGTAGTGCTGAAGAGCTTGTTGTGTAGTGTCTTGTTCTTCATGCACAGCTAGATAGAGCTATGTATTGGTAGGAACAGGAGAGTGCTTTTGTGGAAATAGTCAAGCAGGATGGAAGGATGAAAGCAAAAATAATGATGGAGGATATGTGCATGGTCTTATTCCTGGGGTCTCCCACACAGCCTTTAATCTTAGTGACAGCCACTGCACTGAACTTCAGTGGCACTCTTCGTGACACTCAGAACAACCACCCAGGCTGCCTGACGGAGTTGGCTCCTGTTAGATACAACAGGAGGTTGGATTTGTTTAGTTGAAATTGTCTGACTCGCACCATTCACCAGATCTCTTTGGATTTGTGTGAGCTGCTACTTTCAGATCGTTAATGCAGATTGTGTTGGCTGTTTAACTAAGAAACACCTTTGAACCTATGAAAAGGCCTCAAACTGCCATATTAAATTATTTTGGAGATGTGTACTGCATTGTATTAATAATGCAAGGACTGTAAATGATGCCATAGTATTCACTGCTACCTGCAGTGTCTTCTTGGTGTCTGCCAGGCTGCCTTTAAATGTTTTTCTCAGTTTGGACAAGCACGGGTAAAGGTGGTACCAGGTGAGAAGGCTGTGTTTGCCCAGTAAATGTGCCAGGTAATTACAAACCCTTAGAAGGCAGTAAGCATTAAATGTCTCTTTTACCCACAGCCAGAATTGTTAGTATTTTTCCTTGGAGATGCTCAGCTTGCTTTGTTTTATGCTACAACCTTTACTAAGGAGTACAGGTCAGTTACAGACTCTGGGGATGGTACTTCTCAAGGCTTCTCTGTGCATTATTGCATGTATGTTGTATTCTATGCTTAGTACTTACTCTAGGTTGTAGATAGGACAAGAACTCATCTCCTAGTTGAATCAAACTGTAACCAGCTGGATTCCCAGTGGCCGTTCCCAAGAGGTGGTTTGGGTGCAGTTGCTCTGGTTTGCAGGTGAGCTTGCACCGAGGTTGCTACTGTAGATGCAGCCTCATCCAGCATTTATTTCCCTACGTTAATTATTGCTTGATAGTTAAAAGCCCAGCTGGGATGCCTGTGGGATAGAAATCCTTTTAAGCAACGATAGAAGACCTGAAAAAAACCCCAACCAACCCAACTGCCCGTCTCTGTCGAGCAGTGCTTTAGCGGCGTTGTTGCGGCCTAGTCTGGGTGCCCATCCCGAGGCGGGAACAGGTGGCGCCAGAGGGGGGCAGCGCGGCCGCGGTTTGTGAGGCATCGCCGAGGAAGCTACCGGGGTGCAGGGCAGTTGCTTTGCAGCGGCCGAGTTCCTCCGTGCTTCCGAGACAAAAGCTGTGTCTCTGGCTGGATTTTATGGCCTTTATTTTTTTTCTACTCTGGTAATTTCTTAACTGTTTGGGGAGCAGCAACAGGAAATGCAGTGTGAGGTGGAGAATGGGTCCAGTACATTTACCTCACAGCCCCTCAGAACATGGCTGCAGGGAACCTGCCAAGGCAAAAAGCCTTTCCTAAGGCTGGGGGCACTAACAGATAGAGCTGTAGCTACTGAGCCCTGGAGCCCCTTCTGCCACCTCTCCCCTAGGGGCACCTGCAGTAGTGTCACTGGCTTTCAGTAGCCTTTCACTTGGGGTACGCCTCGAACCATAGGATTTGTAAGAAAGACCTTTGCTGCTGTTAGTGCTATGGCTGCATCGGGCAGCCTGGAGAAGCAGGAATTAAGGGGGCCTAGTCTGAGCCCTGGCACTGAGAGCTGGTGGCAGGACTCGGTAAGGAGGAAAATGTGGTGCAAATCCTGCCTAATTGATGTGGCCGCATTCTGGGGTGGGGTTATAGCACTGAAGTTGAGAACATACACCACACTCCCTGCCCAATTCCTCTCCTCACTAGAACCTTTGTGTATCACTGTTGGAGAAAATTAAGGTGACACATCAGCTCAGGACACATTGTGGATTGTCTTAAGGGGGAACATCTGCAGCTGTATGTACAGCAATGCAGGTTCAGTACCTTACGCTGGGGGCTAGACAGAGAGGCCTGGCAGTTACCATGGCAGCCATTAACAGATGTTTGTGTGATGCTTAACATCACCAATTTAATCGTTCCAAATCCACCGCTCTAGAAGGAAAGTTTGATTTTTTTGGAGTGGTAATGCTGGCATCAGATCTGCTTAGCAGCTATTTGCTTTTAAAGTACTTCAATTGATCAGACCAACAGTCATCCATAAATGAGTTTGTAAATGCTATTTGTCTAATGTGCTTTATGAACATTGAACTGTCTGAACTGTATGGCTCAGGTCCCTGAAATCCCATTTCACTTGCATGCAGTGTGAAAGGGGGGGAAAAATATTCAAGATATAAACCCCAAACCCCTCACCTCTCTCACCTTTCAGTTCATTCATGTAAATCAGAGTCAGGCAGCAAGGAACAGTGATACCCCATTAACCACATCTGTCTTTCAGTGACTGCTCCCCATCTCTGCACTTAAAGGTACTAGAAAAACATAATAGTTGTCTTTATTTTCTCTTCTTTCCTCTGATGTACAAACAGCATGCTAGACTGCAAAAAAAAAAGATGCTCTGTAGTAGCTGGACAATACAGTTACTTTGCTGTTGTTACATCCAAGGCAGGAAGACTGATGTAGCAGCATAGAAACCCTATTACTTGGTCAGCATCTGTAAAGGCAACTCCCACAGTTCAAGCTGTGACCCAAAACACATTTATGGTGTTAATCATCAGACCAGAGTCACCCTGTGTTATAACACCCCAACTAAAACAGCATTTTCGTGGCCTGGTTATGTTGTAAATACATGCGCTTGCTCCTTTACTTTTAGCTACGGTCTCAGTGACCACCTTACACTAAAAAGCATTTATTTTTTAAAACCACTGTCAACACTCATGTTTGCCATGGAGAGACCACATCACCAGTTGTTAAAATCAGTGCCAAACAGCTCTGGCACATAATGAAAACTCCACAAGAAGGTCTCAAAGACAGAGTTCTTTGCAACTCTCTGTTTATTAAAAATATACGTCTCCTTGGAAGAAACACTGGTAACCAACTAATGTCATGATCGATTCGATACTGTCAGCTATGTCATGGAGGACGACATCTTTATCTCCATGTGACTCAATGAGAGGGAGACAGGCTATTATGGGAAAGGGGGAAAAAAAAGAGGAAAGAAAAAAAAACAAACCAAAGAGACAGGGATGTGAGACTAGCATTTTAAGGACTTCTGTTTCACTTCACTTCTCCAGGGACCAACATTTAAAGCAGCCAGAGCAGGACCAGTGGGGCAGGAGGGCTATGTGCCAAATGAGGATCCATTCTGAGAGTTCACTCCTTTAGGTCCCACTGACAGCAGCATCCTTCCTGCCCTCCACTGCTCCAGCAGCCGCACCTTTCCTGCAGCCCTGCCTTCTGTCCCAGGAAGCTGGTGGGTCCCCACAGGACTCCGTGACACAGGATGAGTACAGACAAGTTCTCATCCAGCACTATGTGTACTGCTTCCAGCAGTTCTTGTTCACTGCAAATGCCACAGGCTCTGTGCACCACAGACTGGTACTTTGATAATTATCACCGTTAGGAAAGGGGACTGGCACCCCATGTGTTCACCTATCCCTATAAAACGGGGAAAGAGAAGGGGCCAGGACTTACCTGCTTGTGCTCTTATTGACCTCCTTTGTTCAGGTGCTTGGTGCAGTGTCTGAGAAACAGCATTTGCCAGTTCTTTGCAAGGTGGGAGTGTTCTTCTACCTGTACTCCAAGTTACCCAGCAACACAGCACTTGGCCTGAGACACTGAGTCATCCATCCCCCCACCCAGCTCCACAACGGGCTCTGGTCCTACCATGAAGCCCTGTTCAAGTGTGGAAGCCAAAGTGACAGGTATGTCTCAGCTTAGGGCCAACTGCCTCAGCACCAACCATCATGTCACTTGAAATCCCAGTGCACAGGAGACAGAAGCAGCTCTGGTGTCCCCTACCCACAGCCCTGTGAGCACAGGGCACCCAATTCCATTTCCTAAGGTGACCCTGAGAGAGAGCAGAGCCAAGTTTCAGAAGGAGAGGTCAGAGCCAGAACCAGGTGAGGTGGCTGTGTGTCCACCCACCAAGCCCGAGCTCCCAGAGGAGCAGGCAAGGTCCCTGCTGTGCTGGAGGATGGCTTTTCCCCTGGGAAGGCCACCCCTGTCCCCCAGCACACAGCAGAGCTCGGGATTCAGCATGGAAGAGGGGGAGAAAGTTTTTCCATTCTCTTACTGATATAGAAAAGTGTGAGTGTCCATCCAAGGCACAGCTAGGGGCTGTTCTGCCAGTGACCACTGCAGAAGGGAACGCCAGCACGCTGCCACAAGCTGGAACAGGTCATTTCACCTGCACCCACAGGTACAGGGCCAGCCCAACATCCCAGGTTTTCCACAGCAACACAGGACAGCAAGTACATTTGTTCCACGTGGCCAGTAGAATATTTCCTTACTCAACACCGCAGATCTAGATTCTATTTACAACAGAGCCAGCTTAAAAAATAAGTTAAAAAACTGGATTTTTATACCCATTCAGTTCATTATTAACAAGAGAAAAAATGGAATAATGGAAGAAAAAAAAAAAAGCCAACACAGCAACACAATATGGTTTTGGTTTAAAATCAGCTTAAAAAAATAGAACCAAAAGGAAACCTCTCATGCAAACACATAAGGTGGTATGTAAAACAATGTGCAATTTAATATGTAGTATCATCCATTCTCTTGCTCTGCAGCCTCCTGCTCAGTCTCTCGCTCCCAGCCTCACTTCCAGCAGCTGCTGCTCCTTGCTGTGTTGTTCTGGACCTCCGGTCCATGCTGCACAGGCAGCGTCATCAGTCTCTGCTCCGCCTCACAGACCCAGGGCAGGTAGCAGGAGGCTGGACCTAACGGGAGACACTTCCAAAGCACCTGGTACCTATTTGAGCTCTTCCTGCCCAAGTGGACTCCCTACGCCCAGCGGTTGGGACAGAGGAACTGAAAGATCCTTGCAATAATACAATACTTTATAAGAGAGGTCCCTCGGGTTTCCTAGTCCACATACATATATATATATATAATATATATATAATATCTCTCTATATATTATATATAAATTACATATACAGATAAATAAAGTGATCTCTGCTGCCTTTCTGTCGCACTGTTCAGAGCTGCCCGACAGTCAGNGTTCTCATCTGTCTCTAATGGAGCAGTGGGAAGGTCCATGCAGGAACGGTGGGAACAGTCACGTGATGAATGAGTTCATCCCAACAGAAGAAACAGGACTAAAAAACTCAATTTTGCGACAATCTAAAAAAGGGGGCAGGAATAGTTTTCATATCCCCCTTGGGGCAGAGGGCTTGGGTGGGGTGGGACTTCAGAGATCTTCTCACAGGGAAGCAGGTTGAGGGCATCTTCAGAGTTTCTCTGGGGACGGGACCCAGATGTAGTGCCCAGACTGGTCCTCGATGATCTGTTTGATTTTACTGTAAATCTCTTCAAGAGAGTCTCCTTGTACGATGGCTGGAAGAGGACAGAACAAACAAGACCTTGAGCATCAGGCAGCACCATGATGCCTCCTCTTGCCATGAACTTGTGTGCCAGAGGAGCCCATGTGTGGCGCAGCCAACACCAGAGACAATGACCCCTGTCAAAGGAGCTGTCCCAGGTGCATGGTGACACAGAGGGTTAACCTGGAATGTCCAAGGAGATTAGTGAAAGCTGATCCCAAGCTGGCAGAGCTCCTCAGATGCACGTGTGACACCAGCAGGTTCTCGAAACTCCTGCTAATCAGCTTTGCAAACTGTGTCACACACCACACCAAGCTACAGGCCCTGGGCCCGAGGTGAGCAGGAAGGCCTCATCCTGATTCATTGGTGTGCACTGAGCGCATGCCCCGAGGTGCTGGATCTGCCCATCCCCTCAGGCTGGCAGCCGAGGGCTCACTTTGTTGCTGCCTCTGCTGTGGGGTGAGAACTGCAAAGCTGTAAAGCTGGAAGAGACCAGTCACTCCCAGCAGTAAGTCTCACCCAGAGACCGGCAGCAGCCACGCTGCTTGGTGTGGACACAACATGAAGCACTTCACTGTGCTTCCTACAGCAGAGGAATACGATGCACTTGTAGGGACAAAGCTTTCTGCTTTGATTATCAACCTGCCACCATCATCCTGCCAGGACCATCCCCCAACATCTCTGTTCCCTCACTAGAAGTTCCTGGCACAGAACTTGCTACCGTGACCATCTCTTTGGCCATTACCCCCTTCTTTCAGCAACAGGTTCTGGCTAAGAGTGTTCCTTCTCCAAGTCAACTTCAAACTCGCTGTCAAAGCACATAATGGCATGCTGAGGCTCTGGCAGCACATCCTGCCTTTGCACCCTCCATGAAAGAGCAGCTGGCAGCTCTCGAACTGCTGCTCAGGACAGGAGGTCTGGGGAAAGCTTTTACACTGTTTGTACCCATGCAATGCTCAGCTGGGATCCATTTTTGGAAAACATTCTGCTTGGGATGTTTCCCAGTAGCTGTTAGGTGGGAAACACAGGGTTTGGCAAGATTGTAACTGCTCAGCTTTAGAAGAAACACTGGAGGAAAGATGCAGGACCAGTTTCTCTGCCTTTCTGCCTGCCTGTGATTACCCAGAATTAATCACAAACATTAGTTCTTTAGTGGACAAGGATGTTTGTGTCACCAGCAGCTCATCTCTGGACAGGCTCTTCAGCAAAGACTACTTTTAAGAAGCCAGCTGCTCTTCCAGTCTTTTTCCAGATATATTTTGTAATACCTCAGGACAGTCTATACCACTTACATCACTCTTTTATATACTTCCTCTTTAAAAGAGCTCTTCTCTCTTTTTGAAAATGCTCCCCTTTCCCCTGGGCAGGGGGTTTAAGTTCCTGTAACCTTGCAGCACCCTGAATCTATGCTCCACTTCCCCTGCCTCAGGATTATTTTTTTTCCTTATTGAAGTTGGCGATATTCTTTCACAAACTCAGAAAATCCTGCCTGACAACTTGCCCACTTCTCCAGGGCTGGTTTACTCTTATCCACTGATCTCAGAGCAGTCCCACTGCAGAGCCCTGCTGGCAGAGTGCCATTTCTTTCTTGCTTTGAAGGACATTTTCCCATGACCCTGCAAGTAAGTCAGTGCTGGTAGAGAGGTCACAGCTGCCAGCTAGAAAAATAAAATAAATCAGATATGAGCCAGGACACTCACCTGTAAAATACTCTCCAAACTCCTGCTCGAGTTTCATGGCTTTGTCAAAGACCTTGTTGGCCTGTTCGTACGTCTGTCTCCGGTTCATTTCCCTGCCATGTACAAAACGCAGAAACTTGGCTCTTTTTCCAAGCAATGAACAGAAGCAAAAATAGCCCATGGAGCTGAAGCCTCTGCACAGTAGGAAAGGAAACTGTGCAGGACCCAGCTCTCAAAGGCGGGACCCTTCCCACATGCTCTTTGATGCCTTAGTACTTCATCGGTACTTCCAGCAGGCCTTCCCACCACCACCATCACCTCCCCACACCTTTCACCACAGTACAGAAGTAGACTCAAATCCAGACCTCAAACTTTGCAAGACCACTGCAGAAGTTTCACCGCTTTTTCAGAGCCTGCCACAAATCTTTCTTGCTTGGTTCCCTCACTTCCATCAACACCCAAATAGGCAATTTGATCCCCTGTCTTAAGGGGTTTTCCCAGTCCCCTCAGTGCCAGCAAAGTCTCTTATCACCTCACAGACCAGCTCTAGCTACTGAATCTCCTCACAGATGGTATTATCTTGGAAGAGTTGTAGGCTCAACTCAGTCCTTGCATACTCTCCAGCCTATGCTCCCCAGAGCCACGAGCAGCAGGACAAGCAGAAGTCCACACTCAGGCACACAGGGAACATCTATCTGCTCCTCAAAGCTGTTCTAGCTCAGCCATCATCCAGCTGTGATGATGCCACCACTACAGGCTATCAAACTCTCCTGGCTGGATTCAGGCCCAGGTGGGCAGGTTACATCAGGAACATTTTTAGATTTCCCATGGATAATCCTTTTTAGGGCAAACAAAGGGCAGAGCTTTAAGCCAGAGTGATCCAAGGAGCCTGGATGTACCATGGCATTAGGTATAGATAGACATCACACAGACAACAATGGGTTCAGCTCCTCTTAACCAAGGACAACTTCAGCACCAGCAGCCTCCACTGCTTTCTAAAGAGCAGAGGCAGCAGATATACAAACCCCCAACACACCAGAGCTGCTCACCCTGGAGAGGCACAGAACACGTGGTGTTGCACTTACATGAGAGCTTCAATGGATTTTGGTTTGATGAAAATGGCAATGGGATAAAGTTGTGCTTGTTGCAACCTCTTGATAGCATTGCCAGACACATCCAGGATGCAGTGTTTCCCCTGGAAAGGAGACGACAGGGATCAGAGCTACCCAATCCATCTACTCTGTGAAGCAAACAGCTTGCTTGTACAGAAGTGCTTACAGAGAGAGAGGAGTCACAGAGATGCCACACAAGCCAACTCCCAGATGCCTCATATTCCCAACAGCTTAGGGCCAGGCAGCAGCAATGCAAAGGGGCTGAATCTTTCTCTGAACACATGAAACAATTACAAACCATCAGCACGCTGCAGTACTCCAGAGGAAATGCCACTGCTCCCAGGAGTGCAGTCAGGCTCCCAAGCAGGAGGCTGGTGCTGCCCGTGCCAGGCTTTCAGGAGGACAGAGGACATCAAGGCGGAGTAACATGACTGAGAAAAGCAGCCATGTGGCTTGGCAGGACTCCAGAAGGAGGAGAGGCTTGTGCCATGTTTGCTTAATGTGGTTACAGCCCTTTGTTAACAACATGAGGAGAGGAGGAGAACCGTGTCCTAGTCCCAGGAATGCTGCCCAACACTCACCCTCTCCGCCACTGCCCGCACTGACTGAATGCTGGTCCCATAGAGATTGTCGTTGAACTGCCCAGCCTCTATGAACTTGTTGTCCTGGATGTCCTTCTCCATCTGCTCGCGGGATACAACGAAGTGGTAGTCTTGTCCATCCACCTCATTCTCACGCCGAGGCCGAGTAGTGTCTGAAGGACAGAAGGCATCATGCATGAACTCAAGAGTGATGCACACCAACCCTCCCGGCAGGGAGAAAGCCCACCCATCTTCCCAGCCACCTCCCCGTGCTGTGGGTTAGACCCTGAAAGGAGCAGGGCCACTGCTCTCCCTTCCCTCCAGCAAGGGCACCAAGCACCAGCTGGGACTTACGTGGCACGCAGGAACCAAATTTGTGTGGGAATTCAGAGATGAGGTCATCATTAATTCGGTCCTTTGTTGGTCCCAGGATGATCACTGGCCTCGCATAGTGAACTGTAAACAAGAGCCATAACCTGAGTCCCAGCCTGTGCTGCAGGCAGCTGGTCCTGTGACCACTTGTGGCACCATCCTGACCTCTCCTTGTGTGCGTTCCTGCAGTGTGTGCTCCTGCTCACAGGGGCACCAAAAGGTGCCTCCTCCGCACAAGTTTATCTCCTCCTGGAGAGTCAACATCTCCTTCCTACCTGACCCAAATCATCTGAGCAGCCCCAGAGAGGTGCTGGGCATCTCTGGGACCACAAGAGACCATCCTAACCCCCTGCCAGAGCAGGTTGCACAGGTCGGCATCCAGACGGGTCTTGAATATCTCCAGAGCAGGAGACTCCACAAGCCCCATGGGCAGCCTGTTCCAGTGCTCTGTCACCCTCACTGTGAAGAAGTTCTTTTGAGAAAGAACTCAAACTCCTTCTTAAACCACAGATCAGCAAAGCTGCTCCCTTGCTTGAGTCAGGAGCCAATCGGGACAGCTGGGCGAGGATGCCATGGAGCTGGGGCAGCAACGGGAGCCTAGGAGTCTGATCCAGCTTCTGGCACAGGGAGACCACCGAGGCTGGGACCACTCAGCCTGTGAAAGGGTCTGCAGAGACTGTGCATCACGCAGGGTTACACGCTGAGCCTGGGGGTTGCTCTGCTGCATCGCCCTAGCCTGTGGCCTGAGGGATAATACTGTCCTCAGCTGGGGGCTACAGCCCAGCTCCTTCTCTGGATCTCAGCCTTGGTGTTGCAGACCAGGCCCCAGGTCTTCTCTGTGGATTGACAAGGGATGATCAGGGAAAGCCCCAGGAGGTGGTGCACACGCCTGGCTCCCTGGCTGCACACAAGCCCCGAGAAGCTCCACTTGTGTTTGCCTGAAGTTGTGTTGGTGTGGCAGAGGGGGGAAGGGCACACTGTGCTGGGGACACGGGTGCCTGTGCTGGAGAGGGCGCAGGGCAGCTCAGCCCCAGGACTTACTTTCCTGCCGCGTCACTGGCTCATACGACAGGATGGTGTCCTCTTGTCCTTCTGCAACAGAGCCAGGGAGAAGCAGGTGAGCACTTGCAGCAGCTCTCCAGCTCCTCTACACCCTTGAGGAGCTGGCCACTGCCCCACCAGCCTCCCACAGCCCTGGGGACACTTCCAGGCTGGCCCTATCATGCCACCAGATGAAGTGAAGCATGATGGACGTGCAGTTACCAGCCCTTGATCCACATCAATTACTCATGTCCCAGCTCTGGGTCAAACCTTCTCCCTTCCCGCTGCTACCAAGACACACCATTGTCCCTGTGGGGTGCCCAACAGATGTGCTGCAGATATTCAGAGGACCCACTGGGGATAAGGAGAGTGTTCACTGCAGCTGAACCCCCCCACACTTGTACAGCCTTGGGCTCCAGAAGCCACCTATGCTACAGACCTGGCCCCTGATTGCTTCCACAGCAGATACTGTGGGTAGGGGACCACCATGGACTGGGAACCCACTGCCCAGCCTTGGAGCAGGGTCCTGCAGCCAGCAGAGAGCAGGGAAGCAGGCAGGTTCACTCCTGCTTCCCAGCTCCTGCTCCTTCCCACAGTCAGAGACACACCCCAAGGAGGGATATGGCTGCAGCAGCACCTTGGGACCAGCCTCCAAACAGAACCACCGCTGGGACAAGGTGGAAGTGACAAAGGTTCACATGCATACCCGGGCACATACATGGGCAGGAGAAACACACTTACTGGAACTGCTCTCACTGTCACTGGTGTTTGATGTCACGCCCTCTGCAAAGCAACCAGAGACACCCCCTTCAGGAAGGATGCAGGTGGAAGGGATGGAGGCACCCAGCTGTCACCCAGCCTGGGCAGGGCAGCACTGGCCTCCCCAAAAAGCCAGCCCCTAGCACCTGCGGGGACAAGCCCAGGCACTGTGGGCAGGACAGCATCTCCTGCCCTTTGCTGGGAAACTGGGAACATGCAAGGGGGCACTTGGCTACCCTGGGAGAAGGCAGGGATGCCAGGAAGGGGCTACCTGGCAGGCACGCAGACACTGGGCTCCCCAGGCCGAGGCAGGGAAGGTGGAACACGTGGGGAGAAGGGTGCTGGCAGGGGAAGAGAGTGTGGCATGCACGCGGGGGGCAGGGAAGGTCATGGCTCCATGCTGGCATGGGAACTGAGGGACCTACCTCTGGGGGGAGGGGGAGCTGGGACTCACAGAGGCAAAACAGGAATGGGATGTGACAGAGTTTGGGGCTTGCTCAGGCTGGTCCCAGTGCTGTGACCATCCAGGTGGTTTGTTGGCCCATGTCTGCCCCAGTGAGGCTCTACACTGGCCGGGGACTGTGGAACCTGGCCAGGGACTCACTCGCAGCTGGGAGGGCTGGAGGGTCCAGTCATCACTATTATGCAGCTCTGGGTACATGCTGCCCCCAAAAAAGGCAGCCACACTTCAGAAACAGCACCCACCCTACTCAGAGGGGACCTGCCACGGTCATGGCCACCTCCCACCTGCACCAGCTGAGTCTCTGAGCACTAGACCAGCCATCAGCCCAGCTCGGCGCAGGAGGTGGTACAGCAGGCAGCCCTCAGCCAGGTATGCTCAGGGCACAGCCAGCACCCCCCCACGTATTCCCCCATCCCCTCTCACGTGCAGCAGCAGCAGCACCTCACCAAGCCCAGCAGGCTCTGCCCGCAGAAGCGGGGTCCCTGGCAGAGGAGCAGCAGCCCAGGGCTCCTCCTCCCGCGCACCCAGAGACTGCAGGTGCCCCAGCTGGAGCCCAGCCTTTTCCCAGGCACCATCTGCATGCCAGCGAGGGAAAGAGAATGACGCCGCGCAGCAAAATTCGACTTACTCAGGTTCTTTGCTCCATAATAATCGTCACTTAACCCAGGGAAGTCCTGATTTCACAGACAGCAAGGGGAAGAGGGGGAGAGAAGAGAGCGCAGGAGAGGGCAAGTCAGAGGGATGGGGGAGACAGAGCCAGACCAGCATTAGTGACAGGAGTGCAGAACGGCCCAGAGCTGCAACTGCAAGTGAGGTTAAATGTTTTCAGAGCTGATGCCATCAGCCCGCTGCCAACATCTCACCTTGTGCAGCTGGACGCCCCCACCAAGCTCATCCTCTTTGCCAAAGAGTCCCCAAGAGCCACCTGGGGTCTGGGGAACGCTGGACAGCCATGGCAGCATCTACCAGCACCGAATGGCTCTAGCCCCAAGCTGCTAGCGGGCAGCTGTTTCTCTGGGGTGTCTCCTGGGGTGCACTGGCAGGGTGCAGCAAACAGCTCAGTAACCCCGGGGCTAGCACAGCAGGTCCCCCAACATGAGTTAGAGGACCATGTTTTTAACCCACCTATGCCTGTTAGCTGCTCACACCCCAGTGCTTTCACAGGCTGTGGAAACATGGAAGAACCTTCACTGCACGTGGGGATGGACAGTGGCAAAGCCCACGGAGCCTATGGGCCATGGGTCTGTGACGTGGGCTGGTGAAGAGCATCAGCTGCTCCATCCCTGTGCCATGGTCACTGCGCTACAGTGCTGGCCATGAGCAGTGTCCCAGCAAGCTGTCAGCTCCACCACCAAGCTGACTGAAGCTCAGCCATGTCCAGGGACTGAGAGATACCCACACACAGACTTCACCTTCACCACAGGCCAGAGGCTCATGCTGGTTGTTAAGCTGGTGCCAGCCTGGCATGGGTGGCAGAGGGATGCAGGCAGCCCCCCAAGCAGGTCAGCATCAACCTCCTGCTTCTGCATCACACCCAGGAGAGCCACCAGCAGGGAGGGGATGTGCTCTCTGCATTGTCACCAGGGCAGAGACACTGCTCTGCCTTGCCCACCTGTCCTCCCCAAGGTGTGAGGACCATGGCTCTCTGTGCAGACGCTTGGCAAAGAAGTGGATGCAGCTGGATGCAGTTTAGCATTTGGAAGGACGAGGGGCTGGGTTTGGCAAGCAGCTCCAGCGCTGCCCATGTCAGGATTTGATGCAACAAGCTGAGTGCCCTGCCTTCACTGGGAGCTGCTGAGTGCTGCCAGGGGAGAGGTGGGGACCCCCAACATCTAAAGCCAGCTAACAAAGTGCCTCAGTTGTAGGTGGGCAGCTCCTCCACCAGGAAGGGCATGGCTTCCCCATGTCTGCATGGCATAAAGGCTCTCAGACAGCAATACACAGCTATGAATCACTTCTGGGGGAGATGGGCAACACAGCTGAGACCTCTCCAGGCCCCCAGTCCTGACAGAGACAGGAGAAGCTCTGCAGGAGGCAGTCAGCCCCTTGCTTGGAGGTGAGCAGCCCTTGGCAGGTGTAGGGAGGGAGCAGAGCCCACAGCAGAGAGGGGAGAGGAGGGGGAGGCAGAGCAGGGGGTCAGGTGGGTGTAGAGTTGGATGACAGGATGAAGACATTGAACATGAGAGAGAAAAACAGAGAGAGAGAGAACACACCAGCCTCCAGCCACTGCTTTCATTTCAAGCTCTGGTTTCTCCCTAGCTGCTGGCACGGCTGTGGAGCACAGACACGGGCAGACACCAGGACCCCTGGCCATGGCAACGTGCCCAAGCTCTCCACTCAAGGCAAGGGACCTGAGGGCTACCCTCTCTGGCCAGCTGCTACTTACGTTCCTGTCCGCCGCTCTCCTGGGCCAGGTTCTCTTTGCTCTTGTAAAATGGGAACTTTCGAGAGAGGCGGAAACTCTTTTTATGTTTCGTTTTGATCGACTGAAGAACATGGAGATGGAAAGGAGGACAGAAAAAACAATGGTGTTTAATGCATGTGGGGAAAATTAAAGTGAAGAGACAATGAGAAGCTGTGTCAGGGCAGTTATCCTCAAATGGAATCATGGAGATTACATGAAAACTGTAATGCAGGAAAAAAATTAAGCGTGGAAAAAAAACCATGTGGCATGGATGCTGGGAAGCTGATGAGGCAATCAGCAGCTCTGCAGGGGTAGCCAGGATATTCTCCCTTCCTTCTCCACTTGCCAAGTTCTCCATGGGAGGGGTGAGGGCAGCTATCTGCACCTGCGTGAGCTGCCTGCAGTTAGCTCCCAGCCATGGGCTGCAGTGGGATGGGCTCTGCTCCCCCACTTCAACCAGAGGTCCTTCCCTAGAGCTTCTGCACCATCCTGGGCTCCTCTGTTCACCCCTGAACAGTCACAGAGGATTCATGCCGAGCAGATGCGGGCCTGGGGCAGGTCCAGTTGTGCTGTTCTTTGCTTTGGGATTGCTCCAGCCACCCCACCAGGAGCTCTAGCAGCTGGGACTCATCCTGCCCCCGCTAGCTACCAGCTCCAGGCACCCCACTGAGCCCCAGCTCAGCACTTACCCTGTTGGACTCAATCATGCCAGTCCGGGCGTGGAACTTCACTGTTTTCAACCGTGCTCTCTCCTTCTTTTCCACCCTGATTAGAAGTTAAAGAGGAGAAAGAGCCACTAGTCCTGTGCGTGCACCCTCCGCTGTGCCCACTTGGCTCACCAGGCTGCTCTGTGCACCCTCAGGTGGAGGCCCTGCCAGTGAAGGGCATCTCCTTCCCACAGAGGGATGAAGGTGGAGGTGATGCCTGGGGTCTGGCCAAGGCCAGTGCCTGCAGGAGCAGCAGAAGAGACAAGCCAGCCTTCTCAGCAGGACAGGTGTAGAGGGCAGAGATGAGGCTGGGTGGGTCTATGGACCCGAAGGCAGTGTCAGCCAGTTCCTCTGCTCCCTGTGCCTTCCCACCTCATGGGACCTGGCTCATAGAGCTAAGCAGGTTGTCAAGAGGACACAATGAGCAGCTCACAGGCATTGCTGTGACCCAGCTACCACTTAAGAGCCCCAGACTGGCTCTCCATCACTATGGGGACCACAGAGGGGGCTGAGCACTGCCCCACTCTACCCAGAGTCTCACCCAACTTTAGAGAACATCTTCCCAGGGAGATCCAAACACAGCCCCAGCTTGCAGCCATGGTGCCAGCCATGCTGCACAGCCATGGAGGTGCAGGTGGGCTGGGACCACAAGGAAATCCCACCCTGAGCAGACCCCCAAGGGCTGCAAGGCTCACAGGAGCACCACATGTTGAGAGTTCCTGCTGACTCACCTTTTCTTGCTGGGGATGACCCCGATCTGCTCGCTCTCGCCGTGGGGCGTGACAAGCCTGGCTTGCCACCACTCATCATCAGAGGCGTTGATGACATGCAGGATGTCCCCATAGGAGAAACTGAGCCCTTGGCTGGGCAAGCAACTGTCCCGGGTCCGGTCATAGTCAAACAGGGCTCTGTGGAGGAGCAGAGAGAAGAGCAATGCCTCTCCTGAGTATGGCCATGCAGGGAGGGCAGCAGCACTCCCGGGGCACTGCCACCTTCATAGATTGAAGGATTTAAACCCAAACTTTGGGGAACCCTCCTGCCAAGGCAAGTGTCACCCTGCAGCACCAACACAAACTCCAAAGTGCTCGATACAGGAGCATGCTGGACAGAAGCAACTTGCTCTTGACCTTAGCCATGAGAAGCACACAAGCCACAGAAGTGCTGAAGGTGGCTGTGGTTAGCAAGCAAGCTGAGTTCACGTGGCCTCAATAAAGCACCGGCGTGCAGGAAGGGCTGTGGGGACCTGGCGTGCAGGGCTGCTCTCCAACATCCCTCCCCAGCAGCTGCATCAACAGGGAGAGAGATGAGGAACACCAAACCCTACTCTGGTGGGTGGTCACACAGCAGAGATCCCAGGGAGCTCTGAGCACACACTTTACGTACAGGGCTACATGAGTCTAAACATGTGAATTAGGAACACATCTGAGTGTGTGCACACCTGTTTCTACAACTAAAACGTTTCAGACTCCTAGATGTGTCCCCCAAGAGCAGCTTATTTAGTTTAAAATTATCTTCAATCCTAAACTAAACAGCTACAGGAAGGTTTTGGGTTTGTTTGAGTTTTTTTAAGCCAAATACCCTTCCTGCTCACACTTTATCACAGGCAGCACTGCAGCCTGTACCCACAAGCTGCTCTCAGTGGCTTCACATGCAGCTCATGCTATTACAGTCAGACTCAACCCACATCTGCTTTCATACATCCACTCTGCAACACACCAAAGCGAGGGGACAGTCACTAGAAGCACTCCTGCCAGAAGCACACTCCCTGCATTTGCTCCTGGGACATTGGTTTCCGTGACATCCTGGCCCAACACAGGCTCAGGCACTGCAAACACTGGCTGGCTGATGGTTTAATTTTGGCATTAACAAGCCTTCCTCAACCAGGAGGGAGAGTCTCCCCTCTGTCCATTCCTCCCATCCGCTGCAGGGACCCCTAATGGGGTCTCAAACCACACAATGCAAATGGGAGGACTGAGAGACCATATGGCAAGTCCCTATGGAGCAGCAGCGCTGGGAGGGCACTTCTCCAGCCAGATCCCTGCTCCAGCACTGCCAGGAAAGTGATAAGTGATGAAACCTTTCTGGTCAGTTGGGACTGGATCATGGTGGCCGGTCTCATATGGGGAGAAGAGGGACTGCCCTGAGGCTTAAGGAGGGTTCTTTGGGCCTGGACCCAGTACAGCCCTTTGTACACCAGGTTGCTCTCCCTTCGTGCTCAGTCCTTCTGGAGCCAGCGGCAGAGCGCACAGGGAACCCCAGCTGCTCACAAACAGACCCTCGCGGGCAGCTCGGGGCCAAAAGATAAGGCTGCTCGTGGCAGGCAGAGGCCCCTGCGAGGCCTGTGCTGCTGGAAGCGAAGCAGAGCCAAGGCCTCAGGGAACTCGTCAGGCCGGTTCCCGAACCGAGGGGGCCTGCAGGGCACCCCGTCCATGTGAAGCAGCATGGGCCCGCGGCTCCCTGCCTCCTCCCACAGCAAGCCATGGTCATCCCGGGGGGCCCCCCGACACCTCCATAGCGGAAGCACGAGGCACAAGCAGCCAGGAGAGCAGATAGTTTGGCTGGAGGGCAGGGGAGCCGTGCCAGGGATACAGCATGGCGTCCTCCCATGATGCCAGCCTGACCCTGTCCCGCCTAGCCCAGCCCCAGCGGACTTTGCCCTGGGGAAGCACAGGCAGCACTTGGACCTGCCTCGCCCCTTCTGCAGCTCCAGAACACGAACGAACAGGGAGCACTGGCAACCCTGACTCAGCTCGGGCAGCACTCGGGTACCCATGAGCCTTGGCCCCGCCAACTGCATGTGGGATGCGACGCAGCCTCGCGAGGCTGACACTGACTCAAGCAGTTGGGTAGCGAGTCCTGTAATTGATGTCCTGCAGTGCAGCAGCTCAGCTGGTTTCAGGTAAACTGTGCTCGAAACCACCCCGCCCAGAAGGGCTGGGGCAGCCTGGGTGCCCCATGGCTTTTGCAAGCACTTCATAGGACACACAGCCGCCTGAGCCAGGGAGGGTCAGGAAGGGCCAGGGAGGGCTAGGGAAAGCTCTCCCCTGGGATCACCCTCTCAGCAAGGTGCTGTCCAGCTCCCATCTGAAAGCTCCTAGGTATCTGTGAGGGCACAGAGTACTGCAAAGACCACCAAAGCCACATGGAAGGACGCATCAAGATGCTACAAGCAGCCCACAGGCAGTTGGAAGCTCTCTGGCTTGCAAGCACACCCTGATACATGCAGCACCTACCCTGGCAAGGAACAGGAGATTCACAGACTCAACTCAAGCTGGACTCAGCCTAAACCCTGCTCAACCCACAATAGTGTCTATCAGACAGCAGGGGAGCAAAGACAGAACTAACATGATGATGTTTACTCAGCATGAAGCCTAGCCCATTGCACACCCCCAGCGTGGAGCCCCAGGATGCCAAAGGAAGCAAGAACTCAGAGCTGCAGCTCTCCCCTACTGTGGGGCAGGGTTTGCACCAGGTCCAAAAGCCCGAAGCTCCTCTCCATGCAGTAGCCATGCAGTAGGAGACAGACTGAGGCTGATACAGCCTCAGCCCTTGTGATCCTCCCATGGGGAGGGAGAAGCATCCCCTCCTCCTGCCAATCCCCACCTGCAACAGGCTGTGCAGAGTGAGGATTTACAGGTTTTTAATTACCAAGTTAAAATTACTCATTAGCTGTTACCTCACTCGCACTGTGGTGTGCAGGAGGTGAGCAGCGAGCAGAGGCTCCTCTGCCCTGACAGTGCAGGACTTGCAAGCAGTTAGAGCTGCATGGCTGCTTAATCCCTGCCTGTCCCACACCTGTCACCGGACCAAAAATGCATTGAGGGCTCAGAGCAATAATCCTCCTAAGAGCTCATCTTCCCTCCAGCCAGATCCTGATGAAGAAGTGGCAGGAGGGCATGGGGAGAAGCTGTTAGCCAGGAGTGTCTCAAGAAGAGCACCCTGAATGCTGCCCCAAGCCTGCTGGATGCCAGGCATTTTCCTGTTTCCCACTGGATCAGTTGTCCAGGGCTGGCACCAGCACTTTCTAAAGTAGAGCAGCCTTTGGAAGAGACACTGAAGTGCAGCACATGGAGCCACAGTAAACCAGTGCAAAAGGCCCACTACTCTCCCTACTGGACCCTCTGGACTTGACAATACATCTACCCCGCTTGCTTTCTGACCTCCAAAGCACCTTGTCATGGAGGTGCTGCATGGCCCAAGGTAGACAGCCCCACCCTGCATCCCTGTGATGCACCCATCCCATCCCATCTGCATCCCACCCCAGGTGCCTGTAGGAAGGGGGAGGCAGCGGAGCCCGAGCCTTACCGGACATAGAGAGATCTCTTCTCGCTCGTACGGAGTGAGCCGGAGCCCGAGCTCATGCTGCTGTTCATCATCTGCTCTCTCAGGTCGTGGATCTTTGACTCGAAGCGGCTGTACTCTGCGGGGCAAGAGGTGGTCAGTGAGGGCAGGAGCTGCCTGGAGCCAAGCCCCAGCACTGAGCAAGGTGCAACTGGTGAGTGCTCAATGCCAGCCTGTCCATCTTGCCCATAAGCCCATCTGTCCCAGCACATGAGGTAGGGCAAAGCTGATGAAGCTACGGCACCCTGTGGGAGTCTGGACCAGGCACCTGGAGCAGGCAGGACACCAGCTGCTCCCAAAGCCACCCTGAACCCCTGCACAGGCAGCTCAGGTGAGGGCAGCCGAGACCTCCACTGCTACTGACCTGCAACTCAGCAAGGGAACAGCTGGGCAGGGCTCAGCAAGCACTGAGGTAGAGGAGTTCAAAGAATGCACAGAAAGAGAGCCCCTCCAGGAAAATGTCACCCACCGTCTGGAGTAGCAAGGCATGACCGCACCATGGGAGGGTCCCCACACACCCCTCTTCCAGAGGGCGTGGGGAAGACAGAGGTAAAGCACTGCCACCTCTGCCCATGAAAGACAAGCAAGAATTCACCTCTCTCTCCTACATCCTGGTACCAGAGACCTGCAGCTGGAGGACCCTCCAGAAGCCATTGCCACCTCCCTGCTAGATGTCTGGAGAGGAGCAACCACAAACTCAGCACCTGCTGCCACACCAGCCAACCTTCAGCCAGGTGTAAAGGTTGGACCAGCAAGCAGAGGGTGGAGGGTGGAGACACTGGCCCTGCTTACCCAGGCTGACTGGGGAAGGCTTGCTGGGCAGTGAGCACTGTGGCACCAGGGATGCAGCTGGCACCAACACAGCACACCATAATAGTTCTCATCTGGCACCCTTGATTTTGGGCACACCTTGCAGTTACATCCTGACATCCCTGTGAGAGGGGACCAGTCTCATTCCTGCTGTGAGCCTGGCCTAGACAGCCACCTTCTCCACAACCCAGTAATACAGATGCAGTTTGGGTTTGTTGTGTTGTTTCAGTTTTGGGGGGGGTGGGTTTGTGAGACGGAGCACAGCAGCTCAGCAGTGGAGGCAGGTGCTCGCTGCAGAGTGAGCCTCAGTCATGAAAGGGTCTTCCACAGGCTGATGCCCAGGCTGCAGAGCTGCACCAGACAGACGTGGCAGGAACAACACACTGCTAAGAGACACGCTGTGGGCTGCATCTGACAGCCAGGCCTTCCCTCAGGGTGAAAGCAGAGGTGACTGTTGGAACAGATGCACATGAGGCTGGGGTTATTGCAGCTGCAGCATCTTCTGACTCTCTAGCCCTTCATTCTGCAGCTGGACCTGCCTGGACACCCCCCTTTCACACTCAGCTGCCAAAGATGCATTTTTAAAGACTCTGATACACACAAAATACTGCCAAACGGTAGACAAACTCCACATGAAGCCCCTTCTCCTGCCAAAGGGCATCAAGAGGTGCCACACACCAGGCAGCTGCTTAATGTGGAGGTCACTGGACCCTCACCAACCCCACACCAAAGGGCACCCACTGCCCCTGCGTGCCTCCCTGCTAGCAGAGGGTGAAAACAACACAGGAGCAGCCATGCACAGACAAGGCTTATCCTACAAAAAACCTACATTCTGACACCAAAGCAGCATTTTTGCACGCAATGACCTGTACTGGGGTTTTATGGAGCTCCCAGCAGAGGAGCTGGAGGTGAGCTTCATCCCACTCCACACCTCTCACCACACACCAGTGGGCCATGGCATCTGTGGCACAGCTCAGCCTGCCTCTATGCCTACGAGCTCTTATATCCCAGAGGAGCATCTGCCTGAAGTGGGTACAGCTGTTCCCATTGGTACAGAAGGGCTATTTCCCTTGGAAAGCTGCTGAGCTGGGTGCTACAATCCCCGTTCACAGCCAAGTCCCAACTGCATCCCCAGCATGCCACCTAAGAGCAGAACTCTCAAAACCCCCCACCTCATCTGGGGCACTCCACAGAAAGGAAGTCCCTAAACTTTGCTGGAGAGGCCACACTGCTTGGAGGGGCTGGGAAAAACCCAATGGCACAACAAGAAGCACGAGCCAGGCTGGTTGCAACAAACTGAAGAAGGGCACAGGGACATCTCTGGCTTTATGCCCCAGGCAGCAAAGACAATCCTGTCCCAGGCAGAGTCTCACAAGGAACCACTGACTTGTGTGTGTTCTGGCTGCAGGAAGGCAGAGGAGCTGCCAGCCCCGAAAGCACACCTGACACCCCTCTCCCAGTGCAGGGGAGACAAGGCTACCCCAAAAGTGAGCACAGGATGCTCCCAACTGCCACCAGCCCACCCTTATCTGCATGCTGGAGCAGCCAGAGACAATTATTTGGCAGATAACCCCCAGCAAGCAATGCTCCTGCCTTCGCTCCCACATCCTGGAAGGAGATCTCCTGTGCAGCCAAAGCTCACCCAGGAAACTTGCCCATGGCAGGGAGGTGAGCCACAGCTAATCCTCACCTTCCTGGCATTCCCACAGGACTCAAGTGCTGGAAATGTTCAGGACATGCTTATCAAGACTGAAAAATACACAGCAGGTGACCTGGAGCCTCTTGTTGCGAGTGCCACTGCTATTCCCTCTCAGCAACTTGATAAAAACACTGCCCCAACCTCCTGCTGCTCTTTTCTTCCCAGGGCATGTGTGCCCCTGGATATGGGCCTGATCCTGCACCATAAGGTAAACTCAGCACCATCAGCACAGAACAGTCCTGCATATATGGACATGCAGGTGCAGGTGACAGACCATTAAGGTCAGGCAGGGTCCCTATACACACGTAATGTGGTGCATATACCCAGTGGAACCAGGAAGACCACGGGTCTGCAGGAGCTTTCTGTGCACCAGGAGATGGTGCAAGGGGAGAAGGCACTGGTAGAGAAGGAAGTTTTATTGGAAAGCAACCTCCTAAGCACACATAAAACCTTGTGAGCATGCCCTGCTCTCTCTGGCATGCAAACCTACCTGCCTGCCTGGGGCAAGGCCAGCTCTGCCAGGCTATCAGAAGAGCTCAGGGATGCTCAGCCACAAGTTCTGGCCCAGCAACAGGCTCTGCCCCAGTCACCTGTAAAAACTATCCCCCAGGTCCATCCACCCCATCTAGCTCAGCACTTTATTGCCCTGACCCACACACCTTGAAGATACAGGGTTAAAGTACAGACACCTCCCTGCACTGGGCACATGTGCCACAGGCCCAGGCAAGCCGAAGGGAGCACAGCTATGGGGAAAGCTTGGAGGCTTTTAAAAGTCATCACACAGTCCTGGCACTTCCCTTTGAGCAACCAGCTCAGAGAAAAGCCATCAAGTAAGGTTTCAGATGAAGAATATCAAGGCTTTGTGCTGGGAGGCATGAGGAGAGGGAGTTGCCAACCCCAAGTGCTGACAATAGCAACAGGCAAAAGTCAGGGGGAGAAGTGCTCAAAAGGAAGGGACCTCACAAACAGCCCAGAGGCATCATCATGGGGAGCAGCCTCCTCCTCAATGGCATGCAGTAGTGGTCAGGAGCACTGTGCCAGCTGCAGGTGCTCACAAGAGAGGCAGGACAACAGCTCCTCCTTCTATCCTTCACTGGTTTTTGCTTTACTTCTTTTAATTCCCAATGCCTGGCAGTGACCCCGTAGGGAAGGAGGCCACATCCTCCCCAAGACCCATGCAAGCAGCCTCTCTGCTCTCTTGGAGATCACCTAGCACATGTGTGCTCATCCAGCATCCTACTACACTCACATACGGAGACAGGTGCCATCCTTCACCTCAGCTAGCAGAGAGGAACTTCTCAAAGGCCCTTTCCACCTGCATCTCCTCCTCGGGCATCCTACAACCCAGCTTTCCTGCTCTCTGCATAGCCATAATGCACACAGAAAAAGCAAACATTTGGGAGTACATGGTCCCTTGAGGAGACTCAGCCCCACCAATACCTGGGGTTCAAGCTAAGAGATCTTTCTCCTGGGCTGCCAGGCCTTCAAGTCTCCAGAGTGCTGAGGTTGACTCCCAAGATACAACAGCTTGTATTTCACAGCAGCAATGCTGTCTCCCAAGGCAGCTGCAGCCCATGTGCCAGATGCCCACACGCGCCAGGAGCCATCGCAGACCCAGAAAGCCATTGACTACAAAGCACCAAAATTTTAGCCACTCTCTAAAGGGGTTTCAAAACATTTTGTCCTGTTTTGACATTTAGGAAGCACTCTTGGTGTCTGTGCCAAATCTCAAGTGGCAAAGGGAGCCAGAAATACAAGAACATTAAGTGCTTCCTGGAAAGAAAGGAAAACAAAAGCCAAACCAACCCAACCCCACAGCTCCAACTCACACCTGAGCCGCTCTCACTGCTCTGTACCCCGGTGACCTCTGCCACGGGATGGACCATGTGCTGATGGACTAGTGGGGACAGGGCACTGCCCAGCGATGCCACCAAGGCACGAGGCAGGTGAGAGCCGGCATGCTGGCCTCAGTGGGGAGGACCAGTGACGAGAGAGAAAACCTGGGGTGGGCAGGAGGCACACCTTCAGCGGGGGACACGAACTGCTGCATCCTGGGACGGTGCTGTTCGGGACACGGTAACAGCACAGCAGCAGCCCCAGAAGCAACGCCCAGCCCCTCACCTGAGGTCAGGACGCCCTCCCCAGCTCACCTGTCCAGCCCACGAGCGCCACTTCAGCCCTGCCAGCCCCGGAGGGCTTCGGGAGGCGGCAGCCAGCCACCGGCTGCCCCTCGCGGGGCCACCAGCCCCGACATCTCTGCCAAGGGAGCCAAAGGCCGGCGCTAACCCAGGGTAGCGCGGCCGGCGAGATGTTCCCGAGTGGGGACGCCCCCACCAAGTGCTGAGGCCCCGGTTCCAGCTCTGTCGGCCCGGTGGTGGCGGGGGTGGGGCGGGTCCCAGGAGCCCACCGCGCTGCTGGGAGGGAAGAGGGCCGCCCCCTCGGACCTACGGAAGCGTCCGCAGGCGCGGCCCCCTCAAAAGCCCC
>VXBZ01006780.1:243156-274058 GCA_013399135.1 Heliornis fulica
CCCCGCTGCCCCGTTCCCGGTACCTTCGGGCCGGTACTGCGCGATGATGGTCACCGTCTGCCCCGCCCGCTTCAGCGCCGCCGCCGCCTGCTCGTGGGTGGCGTTGCGGAGGTTCACGCCGTTCACCTGCCGGGACAGAGCGGCTCCGTTGCACCGCACCGACCGCGGCTCGCCCAGACCTGATCCGGCCCTCGGCGCCGCGGTCCCCGCTCCCGTACTCGCGGTACCCGCACTCCCTGCCTCGGTACCCAGCCCAGGTGCCTCCAGTGCCACACCCGGTACCGGCACCTGGAGTACCGGCACGCCCAGCACTGACATCCCCGGTAACCACCCCGGGGCCGGCCCTGGCACCGAAGGTGCCCCGCAGCCGGCAGGCAAGGGCCGCGCCAGTCCCTGCACCACCCAGGCAGGTTCTAAGTGATGCTGCGCACCCAGGGGTCACGCACACACTGGCACTGGGGTCCTGCAGAACCGTGTCCGTGGTGGCAGGGGACAGTGTCCTGTGGGTGCCCGTTCGTGGCTCTGGGAAGCCATGGAGGGGCAGCAGGCAGCCCCACCGACTCACCGAGAGGATGCGGTCTCCCCTCCGCAGCTCCCCGCTGAGGTCAGCAGGGCCTCCGGCCAGGATGAAGGACACGAAGATACCCTCGCCATCTTCCCCTCCGACGATGTTGAAGCCCAGGCCAGTGGAGCCTTTGTGCAGGATGATTTTCCGGGGCTCCCTGGAAGGACAGACACAGGACAGGGAGACATCAGGGTGATGAAGCTGGTGACAGAGTTGGCCCTGCCTGGACTTCCTGGCACACTAGTGGGGCTGGAGACATGCTGAGTATGCCCTGGCATGACTCAGCCCTCAACAAGGAGGAGGCTGATAAACCAGCCGTTGCACAAGTGACAAGGGACAGAGTATGGGCAGAGACAGAGCATCTGCTGTGAACTCACTCACAGAAACATCCGACTTTGGATGCTACGAGCCTGAGCACTGAGGACAGTGTGGCCACACCTGCAGAAGGGCATCAAGCCCCTCTGCCCCCACGCAGCATGGCAAGTGTGCCTGCAGCTCCACGCCCCCACCCCCACCTCACAGGACCTGTGCGGCTCAACAGAAGTCCTAAATTTTTTGATGATGACAACTTAATTCATTCACAGCTCAAACAATAGGCAGGCAAAGGCAGGGAGACTGCCTGGCATCACAGACATTTCACTCTGGGAATAAAAACAAGTCTGATGGGAACAAGGGCAGCTCCCAGCTCAAGTGCTGGATTAAAATAAGGTATAAATGACACCAGACAATTAGCACAGGCTGACTGCCAGCCCGTGCAACACTGGGGACCATCAGCATATCTGCTGTGGTGACCAGCTGGATCCCAATGCTCTGGTGGGTACAGGTAAGGACTGAGGACCTGCCAGGGAGCTATTCAGGCTGATCAATCCCACACCTACTGGGGAGCAGAGGGAGATCTCCAGGATGCAGAAGGAGATATGCTGGAACCCCAAGCATGGAACTGCCTGAGGGCATCCATAGTGAACCCTAAAATGCTGTCACACTTGTGCTAAGGGGACCCTTAGGCACAGGGGGGTTAGCCCTACTGCCTCCCCCAGCTGTTCCTAGCAGCTGGACAAGGAGGCTTGGCTGGCACGAGCAAAGTGGGGGTCCAAGGAAAGTGCTTGGCTGAGCAGAAAGCACAAAGCCTTGCGGCCCGGCCCCATGCTCCCAGGCTGTTCTGGCAAGAAAAGATGTTTTTCAGCCCCCTGGGCCAGGCTGGAGCATCACTGCTGTCACCTGGGCAGATGGAATAAGGTTTTGGTGCTTTCATAGATGCAGGTGGCAAGATCTACCGCTGGGGACACACGCCAACGCCTCAGAAAAAGTCTCCCATAATCCTTCCGTGTGGGGGAGTCCTGATGGACTGCATGTCATTTAGCTCCAGGCAACCACTTTATAATGAACAATAGGAGCAAGCGATGGACAGGCAGAAGTGCAGGACACCATGCAAGAAGGTCCTGGTGGGATCTTGCCCAGCTCAGATAACAGGCCCAACACAGTCCATCCCTCCTGGATCTCCCAGCTGCTTCTTCCCTGTACCTGCACCTCCCGCCAAGCACAGAAGCATCCCACACTTGCTCCTGTGGCTTCACAGCTGCCTGGAAGGGGACAGGGACAGCTGTCTCCTGTAAGCCATGGACAGTGAGACACGGATGGTGAACACTGTGGCGTGGCATGCTCTGCCGGCAGCGCTGGCCGGGAGGTGTAAGGGGCAGGAATGCTCTGTGATGGCCCCTCACTGTCTCTACATCTCAGTGACTGCAGACCCCTGTCTTCCCTGACCTGCACATAGACGTAACTCCTTCCTGCCCCACGCAGGCAGGGACAGCACAGCTGACTCAGGGAGAGCACTCAAGTGAGGGCAGATTCACAGCTCAGCTCTCCGTGCCTACAGCTCCAGACACATCACGCACCCCCGCAAACCCTTGCCTTTAAACAGAGATACAGCAGTCAGAACTCCAGCTACACATTTCTGATGGGGCAGAGGTTGAGTCTACCTTGTGACCTCCAGAAAATACGTGTTTTATCCTTATTGCTTCTGGATGCATTTGAGCTCTGAGCTAAGAGAGGCTCAGGACTTGGCTGGACCATAGCATGGGCCTGGAATGCACCAGGACCAAGAGAAAACTGCACAAACACCATGGAAATGCCATTTGGGTCAAAAAAGGCTCAACCCCAAGGATACCACCGGTGCTTATCTCAGGGGTGGTTGTGAGGGGGCAGAGAGGGCTGCAGTCATCAGCCCCTCTGCAGCAAAGCTATGCCCAGGGCTTGAGCTCTCCCAGGGGAAGGCAAACCCTGCCTCCAACCAGCTATGACCTTGCTTTGCCTCTGGGCTTTGCTGCTGCCCACACAGCATGCAGGAACCATCACCCCAACTTGGCCTGGGGGAAGCATCCCCAGCACCCATGAGGACCAGACAGTTTGGTGGAAGGTAGACAGGCACTACAGGAACCAAGGGGAGGAAATGAATCCCTGGCAGGTACATCTCAAATCTCAATCATGACAGGCACCCTCTCCTTCCATCCTCATCCTGGGAGGCAGGACTTGGATCCTGCAGGCAGATCCCACGCTTGGCATTGCAGCGTTAACACCGGGACTCTGGCACAGAGCAACTGTGGGGACCCTGTGGGGCTGTGCCGGGTCTGGACTGCATGGTGGAGCTCATCAGAAAACTGACGCTCTTGTTCCTTAGTCCTGGGTCTTGAAGGACACAAGGGTCACTTGGGCCATGTCCCACTCATGTCTGTGGGAGGGGAAGAGGCTAATAGTGGGTTCAGGCAAGGACCTCTGCTTCTTCTGGGAAATAGCTGGTAGGAGCCCCCTGGGAGACAACTGCTTTTTTCAGGGGAGTCGCTGCCTTTTCCCACACCAGTAAGATGCATTTGGACCACACTGGTCCCAGTGCACAGTCCTGGTGGTGCATAAGCCAACAGAGCCATGGCGATGAATTGTCCGGGGGAGGTCGGTGATGCTTGTGAGGTTGGCTGAGGAAAGTGCTGAGCCCACTGCAGGCTGTGACTGTGGAGCAGGGGCCTGTGGTTGGACCGTGACAACCTGTGGGGCCCTCGACAAAGCAGCACCATCCTCTAGCGGCCACCGACACGTGCTGCACCAGGGTCACTGCCAGGCCACTGCCGAGCCATCGCCATATCACGGCCACTGGGCCGCGTCCAGCTCAGGCCGGGCTGCTCTCTCCACTCTCTGGCCCGTAAATAAGGATGCTGGCACATGTAGGAAGGGCCATCCTGGTGGGACCAGGGTCCCTGGTGGGAGACAGATGGTGCTGGGGCTCAGTCCCTTCTGTGGTGCAATGTAAAGGCAGAAAGTACCACTCCTGTGCATGGCACCATCCCCAGTGCCTTGACAGCCCAGGACTTGCTACCGCTAGCAAGGATGCAGCGCTGGGGACATGCTGTGGAACTGGCATCGTTGCTGCTGAGACCAGGTGCGAGAGATGAGGCGTGGGCAGAGGCCACTGCTGCCCAGGTCATGGCACACAGGGGCACCTGACTGCAGCTAAGCACCAAGAAGTGAGAAATCCCTGTGACAAAGGTGAGTGCAGCCACTCTCCAGGACCTGATGTGCGATGGCAAATCAGGGTCTCCTGCTCCAGCATCCATTAGTGCCTTGGAGAACAGGACAACCCCAGCTGAGCCTACGGCATCTTCCACTGCAAATGCAAACCTGAAAGCAACCTGCAACCTTGCTCCTAACCGCAGAGCCAGCCCTAAGCCTAAACTGAGCGTCAGTCCCAAGATTACAGCCTGAGCCCCACAGCCCTGAGGATACTGAACCTAGAGCAGGCTCAGTGCTGGCCCCAAGGCTGTTACAAACAGAGGGAAAGCTGCGAGCTCGGGCAAGCAGAGCAGGACCCACTAGGTCTTGCCCTCCTACCATCCTCTGGAGATGTTTTACACTGTATTCAGGCTCAGAGCAACATCTCCTCTGTTGATCCCCTTGTCTTCTGGGTCCAGAAAACAAACCTGCTTGTGCAGGTGGTGCACTAGATGGTGCTAGTGGGGAAGAGGATGCTGTTCCAGGGCTGTGCGGGAGGCTGGCAAACCCGGGGCTGGCAGCTGGGGAAATGGCACCCAGCACAGGTGGTTTGGGATGCTGGGCTCAGGGAGCCCAGGAAGAGGAGGTTTCCTCGTACACAGAGCGGTTCTTCCTCCCCCAGCCCCTCACCCTCAGCAGAGCTCCCCTCAGGGACAGCCGCCTTGCAGCCTGGGTGCCTGTTGTGCTGCTGGCACGGTAAGGGCGGGGAGCACTTTGATACCAGGCATTGTAAGACAGTGAGAGAATGAAGCTGAAATGCAGATGTGTAAGGCTCAGGGAGGAGCAGGAGGGGAAATGGAGTGGGGGGGGATGCAGTGAGCCAGGGAGTGACACGGCAAGGCGCTGGTCTCAGGGGAGAGCAAGCACAGAGCTCACTGTGGGGGCCCCAGGCTTTGCATCATGCACCCATGGGCTTTTGGGCAAGGCTCTGCACCGGCAGTGGGGATGAGGTCAAGCAGCCAGGAAGAGAAAGAGAGGGGAGGGGGAAGGGATTGGGCATGCCCATGGCCAGTACTCACCTGGTGAAGTCCTCGTCCCCAATCATGTGCCGAGGGATGGGTGAATACCTGGACGGAGTCACCTGGGGAGGGACAGGGTAGGCAGGCTTGCTCTCAATGCTGCCCAAGTAGCCCAGACTGGAGTTATGGCTTATGTGGTTGTCAGCCAAGGCTGAGAAGGCTGCAGGGGAGGAAAAGGGCATCAGGAGTAGAAATCCTCCACAACGTGGAGGTGGAGACCAGTCCAGCATTGCCCACCGCCCCGGCGCGCTCTGTCCCCCCTAGCCCCACAGTGCCCGGGCTGACGCGCCAGCGGCTGGCAGCGTACGTACTGCTGGTGTAGTCGGGGGGCGCATACATGTCGTTGAGGTGGATGTTGCCGGGCTTGGCCACTTTCAGGTACACCATGTCAGAGGTGTTCTTCAGGGCAGCCACCGCTTCTTCGTGCCGCACGTCCTGCAGGTTCGTGTTGTTCACCTGTTGGAGGGAAGGGACAGGGTGACACAGGCGCAGGCAGGAGGGCAGGGGCCAGTGCAGCCCCGCGGTATCAGAATATTTTCCTGCAGGATGGGTTCTGCAGTAGCTCTGGAGACAGGGTCCCATCTCCATGGGTTTGGCTCTGCCTGGTGCTGCCAGTGCTGCACCTGTCCCCACCAAAACACCGTCCCAGCAGGGATCCCGGGGAGGGGCATGGGGTATGCCAGTAGGAGCGGTGCTGGGGTTCAGGACTGGCACCACAGCACAGTGGAGAGTGCCCAGCTTCACATCATGGTGGGCCGTGGGCATGGGGCTTACCGCAAGCAGCCGGTCCCCAATCTGCAGGCGCCCATCCTTCTGGGCAGCACCTCCCTCGATGATCTTGGTGATGTAGATGCTGTTGTCCCCAGGGATGTGCTGGTTCCCGATTCCCCCTGCAATGCTGAACCCCAGGCCTGAGGGCGAGTGAGAAGGCAGGTGAGGGGTGAGGGACAGGTGGACAGAGCCCTGGGCTAGCACCATGGTCCCTCTGCTTTGCTGGGCTCCCCAGTCTGCCCCAAATCTGGCAGGCAATGGGCCACCCCACTGCTGTGTGAGGACCGCCCAGCCACCAAACACTGCACCATGGGGCTGCCCCACACCATGTGCCCTATAGCATCCCACACTACTGGGCCAACTCATGGCATCCTGCGCCGTGGCAGTGCCAACTCACATTCCACATCCCCAGTGACACTACCTTCCACCTCGTGGCAACCCACACCAAGGCGTCACCCCACACTATCTCCTGGGGCAGTGGGGCACCCTGATCCTGTGAACAGAGTGAGGGGTTCACCTTTGGGGCCCTTCATCAGGTTGACCTCCATGATGGTCTCTGGTGGGGGCTGCCGGCGGCGCACCACGAGCCGCACCACAGGGCCTGCTTCCTTCAAGGCCTCCACGGCTTTGCTGTGCACCACCTCGGAGACGTCCACGTCATTCACCCGCAGCACGCAGTCATTCACCCTGTGGGCACAGGGTGGCCCTGAGCTCCCCTGGGGAACCACCAGCCTGTGTCACCCCTCCTCTAGACACTTCCGCCACCCTCCTCTGGCTGTGCAGACCCTTGTGCGAAGGAGAGCTGCTCAAGCTGGCCAGATCCTGCCCTGCCAAGGTGAGAGTGGGGTCCCTCTCAAAGGGGGAAGGCAGCAGGCTGATGCCCATGGTGCGACCCTGAAGGAGATGGGAGATGAGGAGAAAGGCTGGATCCAACCCCAGGCTGAAGGGGCAAGGATGGGAGCCAGAGCCAGGTGCGGGGAGGGTAGGAGGGGTGGCTGCAGATAGGAGGCTGGTGGCAGGGGACCACGGGCATCCCCGGACTGTGGGACCTGGCTGTGGGGAAGGGACCAGAGGGGGCAAGAACCATGGCAGAGGAGGGGGGCAGGAGCCTAGAGGGTTTCTGTGGACATTCCAGGTGATACCCTGATGGGGCTGCTCCCCTGGCCCCGTACTCACCCCAGACGGCCATCCATGGCTGCTGCTCCCCCAGGGATGATTTTGGTGATGAAGATACCTGGGTCATCTGGAATGTGGGGGTTGTCGATTCCTCCTGCTATGCTGAAGCCAAGGCCAGAGTTACCCTGTGGAAAAATCAATCACTGCATCTTTCCACTGTGGGCAACCACCTGCTGCCGGTCCTCCTGAAGTGCTTCCCCCCAAGCCAGAGCTGCCCAGGGTGTGGGAGTCCTTACAGCATCTGTTGCATCCCAGGGTGCCTGGCTCAGGGGACAGAAAGATGTGCGTCCGGAGGGGAGGCTGGTGATCATCAGCCGAGGTGCTCGATGCAGCAGCACAGAGCACCGAACAGATGGAGCAGGAGAGTGGGAGCCACTGAGGACCTCCCTCTCCACTGTGTCTCCTCCGAGAGACTCTGAGGCAGGCAGCAAGCTGGGGAAGAGGGGGTGGTCCTTGGCGGAGACAAACCTCCCCTTACTGGCACCTCCCCAGGAGGAGACACCAGTGCTGCAGCCCGCATGGAACCAGTCGCCAGCATTCCATCCCTGCCCCCTGCGCCCTGGGATGCAGCCCCAGGGTGGAGCTATCCGAGGCACCAGCAGTGCTGATGCCACAATCTGCAGGATTTGGTGGAAGGGGCTGTTAGGAGGGAGAAGGGCCTCCAGTTCTGCCCCCTCTTCCTCACGAACATGCTCGCTCGGAGCATCACTTGAGGTTCATCCTACTGAAGTCTGCCTGGAGAGGATCCAGGGGTTGTGCCACATCTCCACCCCACGCTGGCAGCATCCTAGGATGAGTGGAGCAGCCCTGTGCCACCTCTCCCGCTTGCAGGATCCCCATTAGTGACACACTCTCAGGAGCTGCTTCCAGCTCCGTTCTTGATGCAAGTGGACAATTCCTGCTTTTTCTGCTCTGCCTTGAAAATCAGATGGCTCCTTGCCTTGTTTTCTCATGCGGAAGAGCTGACACTTAGTCATATCGTATCATGCCTGCCTCTCTTGTACACAATGGGCTCAGGCCAAGCTCCCTCCCAGCTGCTCATGGCCCCAGTACTCAGTGTTAGGTGATGGGGAGCTCTGCCCTTCTGGGGGACCCACGGCCAGGAGAGGAGGGCCACACTGGAGCCCAGCATCCCTGGGATACAGCACTATCAGCAACTGAGACCTGCACTTCTCCCCAGCAATTCGGGTGCAGCATCAGCTCATGCAGCAACACAGAGGTCTCTGCTCTGACTTCATGTCATGCATGACACACCTCATGGCATCTCTGGGAGCCACCAATGCCTCTCACTACGCAGCGGTCTCCTGGCGACTGCGATCTGGCCAGCATGTGACAAGGAGGCACTCAATGGTGAAAGGTCTGAGGCTGCTCTTCTTTCTCTAAGCTGGATTCTGGTTACCCCATGCCCAGCTAAAAAAGCTGCTTACAGTCACTGGAGACACAGCCAGGCCCCAGACCATGGAAAATGGTCTCCAGCCATTCATTGTGCCTGTCTGTGGAAGGGTGTGCTCCAATGCTAGCTACAAAGCATGGAAATGATCCAGGAGGAGCTTACTTTTATTTTGATTAACCCTGAAATGGAGCTCAAGGGATTTCTTAGCTGGCATCGGGATTGACCTAGACATGGGTTCAACTCCTGCTGTGAACACGTGTATGGTGGGTAAACCTAAGGTGTTTCCTCAGTTATTGCTCCCAAAACACTGCTGCATTTGCCATTGTCTTTAAAACAAGGACAAGGATTAGTAACAGTGACAGAGCAGCAATATTGAGGTACACTGAGGTCATCTCTGAGAGCCAAACACCGCAGCAAAGGGACAGCCCCACCCACAGGCACCAGGATGCTTCTCCTGCAGGAAGATGGGTTTGTTGGACCCCACTGGGGACCGGGGAAGGACCTGGGTATGGTCCATGCTGGCCTGGCTCCTAAGCACTAGAATTCCCTCATGGTTTCTCACTGCTGGAGAGGCAGTCACTGCCTGGGCCTGTGAAATGGGTGCAGCAATGAGTGCTGCCACTCCGTGTGACCCTGCCAATCCTCCCCCTGCTCCTGCTGTGTGCTGAGGACAGAGGATGCTCTGAAGAATCCCTGAAAACAAGGCTTTTGCCTCTAAATTGGGCCTGGAGCGAGAAGCACTCAGCCCAAAAAGGAAGCATCCCCTGGGCTGGTTTCGTCAGGCACGCCGGGGAAGCAGTGGGTGAGGCGGCAGCCCCAGATAACCTTCCGTCCACCCACCTCCATGATGCAGAGCCAAGGGGAGGAGGGAGATGACTAAAGGCAGAGAGGAACAGAATAATGAGTGATGCGTCTTCCCCTGCAACGCCGGCCACGCAGCGAGGCCGAGCCAACCAGCACGGCAGCGAGGAGGAGGCAAGGTGCACCCGGGAGCACTGCAGGCAGCCTCCCACCCTAGCCATCCTCTGTCAGCAGGGCTCTGTCCACCACTTGGAGCAAACCTTGAGCCAGCTTTTCCAATCCCTCTCCACCCCTCCATCCCTGATGCTGCTGGGGCACCATGGCAAAGATCTCGCTGCCCCGTGCCATGCTGGCTTGCCCCTGGATAGGCCCCATCCATCCAGGGAGCTAATTTTAGCCATGGCCGACATGGTGTGCACCATCAGCTCTGCATTGCCAACAGACAAGAAAAGGCTCGAGCAGAAACTCCCACTGATGCAGTCTGGTTTACTAGGAAACTTGTCCTTGCTGCTTAGCATCCTTGGTCTGTGTACCCAGGAGTATCACTCCCCTGTGCCTGGCTGTGGGGTGCACCTGCCTGCATGCCTGCACCAGCACAGCTCCCTGCACCTGCTCCATTTCCCAGCAAAGACAGTGACAAAGAGCCTCCCCACCAGCTCTGCGCTGGCAGGTTTGTGGGGGCAAGGGTGTGAATGAGGGAGGCAAGGGAGAAGCCCTCCTCCCCCGCTTCTGGAGGGGTCTGCGGGGGAGGAGCAGCCAGCCCACAGCCCATGCAGGAAAGGCAAGTGTGACACCCCCAAAAAGACTCTCTCCAGAGCAGGGAGTGGAGACCAATGTCTCCCCATCAGCTGGTGTGGGGTTGCTAGGGGTGCCGGCTGCACCAGTGGTGGGAGGGTGAGTGGGAAGAAGCAGCACAGACTGCCGGCGGGTGAGTACTTACCCTTTCCAAGACAATCTCCTCGTATTTGAACATCCCATCGCTGCCATTCACCTGGGGAGAGGGAGACAGCACGTTATGGGGCTGTGCCAGTCCTGGGGAGATTGCTTTTCCCTCCTGATAACTGAATATTGAGAATCCAACCGAAAAGCTGCACCATCACCACCAGGAAAAAAAACCCCAACCTTAAACACAATTGCTTGAGCCTACCCTGGAATTAAACCATGCACTGCTTTTCTTTCTGGGCATGAGCCAAAGCCAACTGACTTTAATGCACTTCAGTGCAAAGCTTTATTCTCCTGGCTCATTTCTCCAGCCATGAAAAGGAACACAACTGAAGACACAAAAAGAAATAACGCCTTTGTTACGCAGCATGTAATTAACCTCAGGAATTCACTGCCGCAGAAAGGGGGTTGGTCCATTTAAAGGGAAGAAAAAAATGTTTGTACATAATAACATAATAAACCCCTTTAGCAGCTTATATCTTTTAAATCTTTTAGTAGCACGACTGTGTTAATGGGGAATTTGGAATAATTTATTCTACTGAATTAGCTGGGTGCAAAGGAAATGAGGTGCAGCTGTAGGGCACAGTGAGAGGGGAAAACACTGTGATGCCCAAATATACAAAAATGGTGTCGCCTGTCTCAGTGCCGTACACACCATATCGATCCCCACACTTAAAAACCCCTCATACCCAGAGCATCAAGCAGGGCTCTGGGAAATGTAATGGCCTGAAACAAAAGGAATGCAACTGCAGGCTATAAAATAAGATAAATGTACAGGTCAAAACCTTCCATTTTCCCCATAAGCAACAATGCACAGGAAAATAATGCATCAGTTTCACTCCATGTCATCGGAAACGGGCCGTAAACAGCTGCCCAGGTCTAAAATGTAGCAAGATTTGCAAAGCAGTTGGCTACTGGAACATCCCGAGCTGTTACCCTCAGCAGCAAGGGTTTTGAGGGGACTGGACTCGGCCTCAGCACTGGAGTCCCTCTAGGAAACACGGGACAGGGTGCGGGCAGGTCTGCATGGCACAGCAGAGGCAGTGGGACCCAGGGCTAGGCAGGCAAACGCCTCCCCCATCATGCAGTCCTGCTTCTGTCTGCAGTCCCTGGACAGCACACAGGGTTCCTCTTATGGATTTTACATCCATCATTAATTGACAGCTTGTAGATCATACAGAGCCACTTTTGGTATGTGCTCCGTACCCCAAACCAGAGTTGCCATGGCTTTATTTGGATACGGGTCCTCTTATCCGGCATCAGCACAACGGTTGTGTCCTGCCAGCCCAGCTCCCTGCTATCTGCCCCTGTGGAGGCACAGCCCAGCCACCCTCCAAAACCCCACCCACAGTGCTGGGTCATGAGATAGAGGGGACAGCAAAGATCATTTATGGTAAAGCCATCATCTGACACCACAGAAGGAAAGAGGCCTATTTATAGGTAGGGAGGGGAAATGGGAGTTTTTCTAGGTATGAATAATCAGGTGCCCAGGTGGAAAAGCAGTTTTGAATGCCAGGATTTGGAATGGGGCTATGACCCCTGTTACTCACATCCCCCTCATTCCATGCCTAGTTCTGCCTAGATGAGGCCAAAGGAATCCCGTGTCCTGTTGTGGGTACCACACTTCAGCGAGGATGAGGTTGGGGAGAGCCCAGAGCTGAGAGACAGGGTAGGGGTTCCAGGGAACACAGGCTCAGAGGGTTGTTCCTCCTTGTTTGTGCTCTGTGCCTGGTGCCTTTTGGCCACAGGAAGATTTCAGATCATAATTCAGGGTTAAAACATCCAGATGCTCCAGTATTGGGATGCTCTGATCTTCTCAGCACATTGTGAAAGGCTTTGGTCAGCTCTCAAACAGGACCCCTAAGCAGAAAAACACTGGGAGCAGTGGCTTAACCCACAGTGGGATCTCTGTCTCCTTTGAGGGACAGGGACACGTGTGTAGTGCCACAACACTGCCCTGGGCTGTGCTCCTGCAGCCAGGAAGGCATTGCTTCCCTTCCCGCAGGCTCCCCCCCCCCACGGATCGTGTCTCCCTCTTTGCACCCTACCATACTGACTAATCCTGAGTGGAGCTGGCTCGCTTACCCGTGCCACCCTCACAGCCTCCCTCACTCAGATGAGCCTCCCAGCTCATCTTGTCTCCATAGCTGGCAGCCCAGTGGCGTGGGGTCCGATGTTGCTTCTCCCTGGCTTTCCAGCGACTTGGATTCTTGGCACCCTTTGCTACTACACACACTGTCCTCTCCGCTTTGGCATTCAACTCAGTTGCCACACAGTCAGCCATATGCACACCCACGGCTGCAGAGGAACAGCACATACATACCTACAGGATGGGGATGTGCGGAAAACTTTGACAATCTGTGAGCTGTGGAGAGAGCCAGCAGTGCGTGAGCCTCACCAAGTGTGCCGGCAAGCACCCCAGGCACGGAGACACCCTGACACACAACCCCTCCAGGCACCCTGCTACCAGGCAGGTGAGTTTTGGAGCATCCCCGCTTCCCAAATCTTGGGGTGGCCAATGCTGAGCAGTGTTTTGTGTCGCTCCCTGGAAGTGAGCGGTGTTGGCGCTCGCCTGGTACGGTGTGTGTAAGGAGCAGCCTGCTCTGGCCAGGTTTGCCAGGGACAGCCGGGCTTGACCATGAAGTTTTAGCTCTGCTTGTATCCAAAATCCACGCAACAGAATGCCAGTTAATTGCATAAGGAAGCCAAATGGAGAACTTAATATATACCATGTAACCAAGGGAACGAGCCAACAAAGCAAACGTTCCAGAGCTGGAATATTGAACACCAGTCACTCACTGACGGCAAAGCCTCCCTGCAGCACCCACCAGAGCCACCGTGACCTGGCCCTGCGCGGGCTGTTGTCTCCCTCCTTTACTGGTGCCTTGAGCTCCTCCCCAGCTCCCATCTGGGGCTGTCTCAGTGCTACAGGCTGAGCTGGGTGATGCCCAGCTCCATCGCCCCTGGGTGGGGAGAGCACATCCCACCCTGCTCCCGTCTCGCAGTGTAACGCCTGCAGAGCTGACTGGGGTGTTGGGAGGTAATGAGCTGTTCCCAGAGCATCCTGATCCTAAGCATCATCTGATTTCTCATGGAAGATCATTTTCTCCAAAGCCCTTCCCATGCAGCAAGCCTGCCTGAGTGCTCAGAAAGAGGCCCCTTCACTGGCCTTTGCCTCCCTTTTGTGTTTCAAACAGCAGGGAAATAGTTAGCGAAGATGACATTTAAATCCTCAACAGAAGGCTGCAGAGTTAACACTCATTTGATAAACAGAAGAGCACACACCTTCCAGAGCTACTGCAAGCTGTCTGTAGGCTCTGCCGGCCAACACTGCACCAGTGCACATGGAATACGCTTTGCAATTTGCTAGAGAGTCAGGTTTGGGGTTTTTTTAAATAAAAAAGAAGGCCAAATTTAGAAGATGAGGATGGGGTTCCTCAAATCCAACCCAAATAGCCCTCCAGGCTGCAAGAGGAAGTAACCTGAGAGAAGGTTATTGTCACACTGCTGGCAGCCACTTTCAAAGCAGGATCTAGCCCACATCTTGTGGTTAGGATGTGATGGGGACGGGCAGTGGGACCTGGTGGTGGAGTGGCCACGTACCCACACAATGAAGAGAGTCTGAAGGCTGGAGAGATGCCAGCTGGACCAAGGGTGGAGGGTGTCTGGCGATGTTCCACACCTGTCCCAGCAAGGGGAAGTGACAGCAGCCTTGTGCCAGGGCAGCGGATGCGTTGGGCACCTCCCTGCTGGCATTGGCACGGGCAGCGCTGGTAAAGGAGAGCTCTCCCTGCCTGTACATGGCAGGAGGCCCAGAGAAAATAGGTCAAGAGATCCCTCCCTTCACCTCCTCATATTCAAGCATCCTGCTGCAGCACCAAGACCTACTGACTCACTTCCAGCTAACCCCTGGCCTCGACCCCCTTGTGTGCATTACCCACAGTGCTGGCCCTGTGCACAGAGTAAATAAATGCCACACTTCTGGTCAGCCTTTTGCTGATGATCTGCTGAGCCTGGGCAGATGGGAGGGGTTTGAAAGCTGAGGCCACAGCACACAGCTGAGTGGCCTCTACAACCATCATGTCTGTGGGACCTGGCAGTGGGATGTGACACTGACAATACCTGGGACCAAAGTATGAAGGTCATAGTTTTGATTTTGTGTTTTCAGGCTTACAAGCAAGTTGTGCCCTCATCAAAGGTGCTGGATAATGGCAACCTTCTCTGCTGCCCTCCACCCTGTGGTGGTGGGGACCCCAGAAGGAGTCAGTGCTACACAAGGTGGTTGTTTCTGAGCTCACTTGCAGCAGAGCCCAGGGCTCCTGAGGTGCTCACTGGGATCAGCCTTGGGAAACACTTGACTTCCTCAGACCTGGCTTCTTGTGGCAAGAAGTTGCTTCAGCATCAGTTGCCCTGAGCGGCAAGAAGTTGTTTCAGCTTCAGAGGCAGCTCTGAATTGCAAAGACCTCATCTGCTGTGGACACTGTGCTTGTGATGCTCCCACTACAGACCTACCAGACAAAATACACCAAGGGGTGACACTGAGCCACAACTGGAGCTGGCACAGGTGACCCCTCCAGCACCTGCCCTTACCCTTCAAGGGATGCTTTCAATACATGGGGAATTTTATAGGGATTTATTTAGGTTACACCCTGCGGGTGCTGGGCTCCAAAGAGCTGAGCCCTGGTCCCAGCAGTGAGTGAGACCTGGTGCTGCAGCTAGTCCCTGGCAGTGTTGCTGGTGCTCTTGGGCATGGAGGTGGGTGGACAGAGAGACTGAAATGTGGAGCAGACTTCTCGATAAACAGCCGTGGCCAAATTCAGCCCAATGCAATCAATGGAGCTAGAACAGGAAGGAACTAGACTACATCCATCTGTTTATCATTAAGAAATCATTGAATAGTTAAGCAATTAAAGGCTGGAATATGTGACTTTAACCCTTCCAAACACACACTGTACCAACAGGTTTCAACTTTGGGATCAGTAAGGAAAAGAATGCTTTCAGATTTGCCATTTTGGTGTGCTCTTCTGCAGCAAGGCCCTGGTGAGGCTCTTTTGCTCATCTGGGAAGCTGCTGAATGGGAGGTTTTGGGGGGCATTCTCTGGAATCTGAGGAGCCCTGTACCCTGGGGAAGAAAAGGATTGAGCACGGCTAATTTCTGTGCTGGTATGACATGAGGTAGAAAGCAAGATGGTTTCCAGGCTGATGGTTGAGAAGAGTCAAAGTGAGGTGTTTTCCTTCACCTGGGAACAGGCTCCTCTGGGCACCCAGCAAGAGGCACATGGCTGGGCATGGGGCTGGTAGTCCCTGTTTGGCCCAGCAGATGAGAGCCACAACCTACCCCTTTGTACACCCCAGCATGTGCTGCTGGTGGTGGGTGGATGGATGGATGGATGGATGGATGGATGGATGGATGGATGGATGGATGGGGTAGGTGATTGTCATCCCCGGAATGCTGCTGGTACCTGCCATGGGTGCAGACCAGCACCCAAAACTTGGCCAAACTCACCCCAGGGGCTGCAGGAAGGGAGCTTTCATCTAGCACAGCAAGAAGGAGCTGCAGTCAAGGCACGGGGAGGAGGGGTTGATGAAGTTAACAAGATGGAGGGATATGGATTTAATGAGATGGAGTTGGGGGGGCAGCCAGGAAGGCAGGAAAGCAGAGTGCACTGTGGTGGGAGAAGGTGACACCTGACCCATAGGTGGGCTCCCTGATACTGGCTTTGCAGGGCTTGGGAGCCTACCTGGCATGACAGAGCCCATCTTTGGTCCTTGGTCTCATCTCTCGCAGCCCTGGGGCACATAGGTAGGGAGGAAGGACAGGCTTGGCTGGAGCTTGGCAAAGGCCCAGCTGACTGCAATAGCAAGCAAGCAACGTTCCTCCAAGAGAGGGAGGGTAAAAAAGAGATGTGAAAGCAGACTTTCCATCCAGGAATACCTCCCTGTCCTGCCTGCAGCACACCACTTCCCCAATCCAAACTTGCAGTGTGTCCTTCCCCTCCAGAAGACATCACCCTGTCTCCAGTTCTCTGTGGAATGGTGCCAGTGGGTTAAGCACAGAGAGCAGGCTGCAACACGGTGCTGTCCTGAAGCTGGAGTGCCCAGCTCTCTGCAAGAAACCTCCAACCCTACAAACACCCTGCAATGTCATGAATTAGGATAAGGAAACCTTTGGGGACAGGAACTCTCTTCTGTCACCTTCATACAAGGCTGCTGGACCCAGGATCAACACACTGAGAGGCATCAACACCTTCCTCCCCAGTGCCAGATGGCTTTGTTGCAGCACCCAAGGCATAATGAAACCAAACCCCCAGGATTTCAGGTCTCAGTTGGGCTTCCCTTCCTTTTTATAGCCCTGTCCAATCGACCCAGCACAACTCCAATGCACTCTGATCCCACTGCAGCCCGTGGGCTGAGACCTGCAGCTCTTTACAAGACAGGTTCAACCACCACAAGTCACCTGCAGCCTTCCACCACGACTCTGAAGACAGACCAAGCCCAGCTCTGAGTCCTGATGCCACTTTGTCAATGTGGAAGACAGCTCACATTTGCTGCACCAGAAGAAAACCAGGTGCAAAGCACCCAGCCCTTGCAAGCTATGAACCGAGGGGGGTGCGCAAAGCACTCTGACCACCATGCTCCTTCCATCCCCCTATCCAGAAGGATTCACAAATGTTCTGGGAAGGAATACAGTGATGTGCAAACAATCCAAGGAGAGTTATCTTTATGTTATGCCAAGAGTGCCAAATGCACCGTGGCTGCCAACACTGGCAGTCACCAAGCACTGCTCAGCTCCTGGCAGCCTCCTCTGGGAGAAGAGCAGGAACTGATGGGTCCTGTGCCCTCAGGACCAGTGGGTGTGATGTCAGCAAGCACCAGAGGGTCCTGCCTCTATCCTCAGGGGCTGGAGCTGCTGAAGAAAGCTGAGGCAGTGCAGGAAGATATAGGATGCCCCACCAGAGCTTCACAGCCACCCTACATGGCACGCTGAGGACACGGCCCTGTGGGTAACCCTGAACACAGCCAGCCCAGATGTCCCTGCTCCTCTGGTACCTGCTTACCTCCCTGTGTTCCCCTCTGAGTGCCTCCTTCCTTGTACCCTCCCTGTGCTGGTGTCCCCAGCACTGTTTGCTGCTGGCCTTGGCTCTGCTTGTGTCGCCCAGCCTCAGCAAGGTTTGCGAGTGTGATGTGCTACAGGGATGTGGCACAGGTACCAGGCTCCTCTGCCACTTTTCCAGGCCCTCCCAGAACTGGAAGAGCCTTTCCTGCACCACCGAGCAGGGAAAACACACTGCTTGTTCAAAGGAAGTGAAGCAAACCCAGGAGACTTACAGAGAGCCCTTGTTCCAGCGAGTCTGTGTTCACGATAATGGGAGCAGGGTTGGCCTGTGAGGAGACAAAAGTGGGATGTCACTTTGCTGAGCGATGAACCCAGTCCTTGGTGGTGCACTGCCTCTCCCCTGGCCATGCCACCACGGATCCTCCAGGCCAGGCAGAAGAGAACAGTTCAGGAAGGGTTCTGCTCTTGTCCCTCCTCCAGGTGCCTAAGAGCCCTGGGACAGGAGTAGGGTCACAGCATAGCTCTGGGAATCTGTCCCCTCCTCGGATCTGGTGTGACCCAAACATGGCTTTGGCTTTTGGGAAAGAGACAGGCAAGACTGGAAACTATCCCAACTTCCTAGCATCCCACAAGCACCAAAATTTTCTTGAAAGGTATTAGGAGATAGGAGCAGGGAAGGAAGTCACAGAACCACAGAATGGTCTGGGTTGGAAGGGACCCAAGTTCTTCTGAGCAAGGGATATATTGCCAGCAGAGCAGCCCTGAGGCCTTCATTCCCCTCCCAGCAGCTGCTGCCACCCCTCCTAAGCACGAACCACCATGCCCTGGGAGAGGTGGCAGCATTTGGCCCCTCATCCTCCCTGCCCCTAAGGTAAACCCCTCCAAGCAGGCCTTGCTCTTCCCCATATAGTCAGGAGGGGCGTCGGATTTGTATAAGGGCAGACAGTGGTAGGACAAGGGGGATGGATTGAAGCCAGAGTGGGGAAGGTTTAGGTTGGATATCAGGGGGAAGTTCTTCATGGAGAGAGTGGTGAGGTCCAGCACCTCACCACTCTCTCCATGCACCTCAACAGGCAGCCCAGAGAGGTGGTGGATGCCCCAACCCTGGAGGTGTTCAAGGCCAGGTTGGATGGGACGCTGGGCAACCTTGTCCAGCTCCAGACCTGGAGGTTGGTGGCCCTGCCTGGGGTCGGAGCCTGATGATCCTCGGGGTCCCTTCCAACCCAGACCAGTCCTGGGATCCCCTGCACCACCACGCACGCCCAAGAGAGGGGCTGCCAGGGCAGGCGGGCACGGCGGGGTCGCACACACACACACACGCTGCAGTGCCGGTGGCCGGAGGGACGGGGGCGAGCGCGGCCCCGGGAGCCCCGGCGCTGCGGAGCTGTCCAGCGCCCTGGGCCTCCTGAAGGCCGGCGGGGCCTCCCCCTCCCACGAGGGCGGCCTCCGCAGCGCGGCCGGCGGGCGGGGCGGCTCGGGAGGGCGCTGGTCTGCAACGGGGAAGCGGCAAGGCAAAAACCAGTGACAAATTAAGGCTCAATTACACGCTGCAGCGAGTCGGGAGGTCGGGGTTGAGGTGGGATTCCCACCATCGTTCCAAGACTTGTGTGGAGAGCAGCAGAGCAAGGAGGGGGTGGGGAGGCACTAAGAGGCTAAAAGGGGTTGTGAACCCGCTGCCTTAGGATGTCAGAAACGTCGGGGTCAGGGGGAAGCAAGTGGAGGTGTGGGCGATTAACAGGACCCACCGTCTGGTTGGTGACACGGGTGGTTGGATTGCACAGCCCAATGGCCACTGCGAGGCCGGGGTCTTTGCAGGAGCAGGCTACCCCCTTCCTCACTGCCCTCCTCCGGGTCTAGATGCCCCCGACAACATCCTCACATCACAGCTACCTCCGATGTGCCTGCCCCCTAAAGGTTCTGCTCTCATATGGATGGCGCAGGAAGTGGTTAATTTGATTTATTCAGATGCTTTCTGATCTTTCCTGCAGCTGTAACTATTGGTTACAAAACCATAGTTTTTGCGGCAATTAATTCTCTAGCTCAGGCAAATATGACCACTTTCAAGCACTCCTGCCAAACCACTCCCACATATCTCCCTCCTGCTCCTCCCCATCTCAGAGATTCACAAGTTTCAGGTCTGGTGTCCTGGGATCTCCATGGCCCAGAAGTAATGTTAAGATGGGAATATCCCTTCTTTGGCAGGACACGGTACTTGTATTTAATCCAGATAATTTGTGAGATAGCATATATTAAACCTGGCACTGGCTTTTATTAGTCCCCAGTGCAATTCCAGGAAGGGATTCCACATTTCAAGGCAAAAAAAGAAGCACTTCTACTGCCAGCAATTAACAAACGATGTATATTTGAACCTTCATGTGCCAGAGGCCAGCTCTTATTAGATGAGTTTCCAGGAAGGATGCAGAAGAGTCAGCCTAAGTGAATGTAGCCCATCATGCGCCCCATGATTTATGACATGAATTCAACTCCACAAATGATGCTTTGGATCCCTCCCAAGGAGAAATGCTCTGTATGATAATGTTATAGAGGCTTTTGCAGGTCCAGCCTGGGTCTTCCACTGAGCCCCATTGCGGTCTCTTTGTTGAATTACTAATATCCCACAAATCACATGTCACATTGCCTCGCTCACACCACGGTGAGCCCTAAGGACATATTTTGTCTAGCCTTCTCACTGTGCACTGAGCATCCTTTGCAACCATTCCACACTAGTGATTTTAACATCTCAAAATACTGCTAGGAGCACAATTTCCCACTTGGGCTTCAGATGGAACCCAGGAGATGCCCAATTGTGAAGTGGCTGCTTAAAACAAAGTCAGGTCAGGAGGAATTCATACCAGGGAATCCCCACTTCCCTCCTCTGGCCAGCGATTCCAGCTACTGCAATGGTGTGTGGACATGAGCTCTGACTTCCACTTGCAAATATTCCAACGTTTATACCTTGTCTGTTCTGCTGCAGAATTAGCCAGGACCGAAGACAGAAATAAGCAGAGGGCCTGAAAATGAAAAGCCTCTGCCTCCCTCTGCCAGGCAGGCACATGCACTGAGCCCTCTGCTAGCCAGGGGAGGAGAGAGAACGTCATCATTTTTTGCTGGGCAGCAGGAACACGCTGGTGAATTAACCATGCCCTCAGTTCTATACCCAACAGTAAGTAATTTATGCCATAAGGAGCAGGGGGTTGCTGCATGCAGAGAGAAGAGGGAACAGGGCTGTGCATTCAGGTCACATTCAATGGGGGCTGTCAGATCTCTTCCATCTGAACTGTTTCATGACACTATTATTATTTACCAAGCCCTATTTGTGCTTGGGGGGGTTACAAATGGAAAGAACCCTACAGTGCTCACACCATGGCAGCAGGACCACCAAAGCCAAGGTGTCCCAAGCTCCCTCCATCAGACAGAGGCACAAGGGGCTGCAGATCCTTGGGGTCAGGGGCTGAAGGCTGCAGGGAAAGTGGGACTCAAGGAGTCCACTTGGGGAGTGTGTGTGTGTGTTGCTGTACCTTTGTGCACAAATCCTTGATCTGGGCACAAAGCCATGGAGGCAGAGGAAAGCTCTTGAGGAAATCTGAGCAGCAACAGGAGTCAAAGGGAATAGCGGTGAAGGGAGATGAGGTTTGAAGGTCAGGATTCAAGAGCTCTCTGGTCTCACGGGGGCTGAGAGAAGCAGATCCTCACGTTCACCAGCACTCAAGCACTACATCACAGCCCTGGGGCCAGGCACAGCCCAGGTGCTAGCGAAAGAACATTCCCCCTCCCCGCCCCCCGCCCCCAGGAAGGGGATTGCTCCCTGCTGAGGCCACAGCAGAGCCCAGAGCCTGTCTGCGGGCAGCTGCCTCCATGGTTAAAGCCAGGAGGAGGCTGCAGCTCTGCATGCAGGGCAGGAAGGACAGCTCCTCCTGGACAGCCATACCCCACCCAGGCTGCAGTGATTCCAGTGCAGCATGTGCAGGGAGCAGCAAGACAGTCAGCAGCGCTCAGCACCCCTCAGGGGCAGGATGTGGCCTTTAAGAAGTAGTTTTAGGTATCACCTCTGGGCAGTCATCTGAGAGGGACTGCTGCTGCGTGGGGTGTATTTCCAATGTGTGACTGGCCTTGGCAGCCCAGGGCACTAACAGTCACCCGTGGGGTAGCCAAGCCCCAAATGTCTTCACCTCTATTTCTGTTTATTATCTCCTGGGACAAAGATAGGAACTGCAAGACATGATGAGTTTCCAAAACTTCCAACCAGAAAAAAAAGCTGCAATTAAATGCAAATGGAGGAGGTTTGTTAGCTTGCTTTCAAGGGCTGAGCCTTGTCCTGTGGCATTTCCAAAGGGATTGCTCCCAGGGCTGGCACAGGGGAGCTAAGTAGGGAGACTGAACTGCAAGTTCAGTGTATTTTCTCCAAAGCTGAAATCCTGAAGCTCTGCAAGAGCTTCACATCCTCCACAGAGCCAGCACAAGGGCTAGCCTACAGAAGTCAGGAATTACATACATTGTCCAGATAAAATAAGCGTGCTGCAGACATCCCAGGCCAATGGCAACTGGATTGTGCCCACACATAAACCCATTTCCCTTGTAAGAAGCAACAGGACTCAAACACAACCCTTCAGAGCTGACAAATACCAAGACTAATGCACCGAGCTGGTCTCCATAGGAGGCTGGTGTGCCTCATATGTCACACACCGAGGGATGCGCAGGGCAGGGTGACTACTTGTGACACTGGGAAAAAGCATCACATGAGAAGCAAAGTACTAACTTAACTCCTTTATTTCTGCAACTTTACCAGACAGGATCAGAATGAAAAGTCAATCTGCCTTTTAATATCTTTGCTTCACGCCATCTGAGGTATAACAGTAACACTGAAAAGGAAATGGCTCTGGGTATAAGCGAAATTCAGTCTTTACGTCCTTTTAAAAGCTCTCAGGGGCAGAGGCCAAGCAAGGAGAAGCCCAAAAGAAGCATCTAAGCAGAGTGAATGCACTGGGTTGCTTGTAGTCTGGCTCCATCTGCTTTGTTTTGTTGTTTTGTTTTTTTCTAAAGGGTGTTAAACCATGGAGAAAGCTGTGCATTTACAGCTATGAAAGCAGTTGCTCTGTGGCAGGCACTAGCTATGAATACACAGGTACCAGCTTAGGGATGCTGAGGCTCGGTGTGATGCTGCTGCAGCAGCGGGGTGAGCTGCAGGTTGCCTGGGCACTGACAGGCTCCCGCTGCTGGGGAGGGGAGAAGGTTTGGGCTGTGCTAATAAATTAATTTCACAGGAGCGAGCCCAGGTCCTGCTGGTGCAACGCACACGGTGAGCCCACACTCACCACCACTCACCCTGATGAGCACCGACACACTCATCTGCTTCGTGCCAGACTTCCCTGTCCCTCACACCAGTGCTGGCTTTCCAGCACTGGGTCTGCCTCCCGCATCGACCCAGAGCCCAACATGTAGCTGCCAAAAGCATCACCTTCCAAAGCACCCAGGATGACACAGCTCCTCTACAGCAACCTGTAGGCACTTCTACAGGTCAAAGGCAGGAGAAGCAGGAGAGAAACCCACTGCTGAGGCTTCCTGTGCCCAAGACAAGGGAAGGAACAAGCACCAGCTCTGTCCCTGTCAGAGGGCAGGTGCATGGAGCAGAGAAGCGCTGGCACCATCCCCCTGGGCTGCTCCAAGCCTCCTTTTGCAACACCTGCATGCCTGCAGACCCCCTCAGCTTTCACCTGGCTGTGCCCAGGGAAGCCAGCTCACAGATCTCCCAGTAAGAAATAAAGCCTGGCACAACCTTTCTTTCCCAGACTGCAGCCTGGCTCCCAGCCGGCTCACGAGATGTCGGGTTTTTCCTATGTCTCAATACCAAATCCGTGCTTTGGCCTTCCTACCCCTTCCCTTCTTGAGGGGAGAGGTACCACACTGCTGCCAGAGGCTGGTCCCCTTCTCACAGCACCCTGTGCTCACCTCTTTTTGCCTTCATGGGACCTTTACATGGTAGCCAGAGCTCAGGGTGCTTGGGAGCATCAGAGGGCTGTAGAGCTGCATCCCTCAGAGCTTCCACAGGCTCGGACAAGGTGAAAGAAAATGGAGGCTGGAAACTTCTGGCAGCTGAAGAATTTAATGCCCAGAGATGTCTCTCCCTTCCCTTGACCTGATTGGCTTGAAGACCTCTCTTTGCATTTGTTCTCACCCACTGTAAGATCAGCCCTGTTTGGGTGGGAGGAGGCACACATCACCCAACAGTGTCCCTCGGCCCCAATAGGCTGAGCCTGACCCCATGCCCTCCTACACAGCTTGAAATGTGGCACAAACAACACAGGAAATGATGGCAGGGTCAACTATGGAGCTTGCAGATGCCCAGACCCCCTGTGTGGGTCTCAGCCAGCCAGACACCAGACCCTGTGCTTGGCTCCCAGCCAGCACGGTGGCCTGTGAGCAAGACCAGCCCTGCCCTCCAGGCAGCCTCTGTCAGCACTGACCCGTTCCCGCAGCATGAGCAGGCTCCAGGGTCATTCGCGGCAGCAGAGCCCCTGCCCCACTGCTGCATCTCAGCGCTGGCTTAAAGCGCCACAGCCACCCGGAACCAGGGATCGGGGGATTGGAAAGGTCCCCAGTCACAAGGATCTTTGGCAAAGCCACTGAAGTGCCCAAAGCGTAATCGCACAGAAGCAGCTACTGAAGGTTTAATCCTTGGTTTAGTGCCTTTTTTTTTTTTCTTTAAGTGTGAGCTTAAATAGGGACTGGAAAAAGCCTTTAGTCAGTGGGAAGGAAGAAACAGAGCCTCAAACAGAGGCTCTGTGGAGTCTAGTTTCCATTTAGAAGCCATTAAGGCCGGTGTGTTCATACTTGAAAGTTAGACGTCCTGTTCCAGGCTCAGCCTGCTAAAATAAATGACCCAATTTACAGAGGTGCTGGGCTCTGGTAGCTTCCCTCTGCCTTGGCGGTACCGAATAAAACTGACACAATTCCTTTTTTGACAGGAAGAGTTATTATCATCTGAAAGACTCACGTGCTTCCCCCCAAACAAATACAGATGTACAGGGGAGAAAAAGTGAATAAGGGACAATGTTAAAATTAAAATTTCTTTGGTCTCTAGGATTCAAATACCATTTTCTTCTTTTCAATGAAGTTCCAGGGCACCCCTAGTTACACAGCATTAAGAAACAAGCTTCTGTGGGACAAAAGCAAACCAAGATCCATTGGCAGTGCTTCAATAGAAGATGACGAGGGTATTTAGGGCCCGGTCCAGGGTGCTCTGAGGCACCACATGTCCCCAAAAATAATTACATTCTCTAACCGATCCCTCAGTGAGCCCCAGCCAGGTGAGCTGCCATGAACTAAAGCCATGAACTTGATTTCAAATTCAGGGATTCTGAACTTGTTAAACATCTCCAAGTCCCTGATATATGTTTGCAGCATATTGCTGGATTTGCATCAAGGGCCCTTGAGGGATCACTGTATCATCCCATCTTTGCATGTGTTAAAACCAGCTGCAAGTGTTAGCACAGCTCTTTGCACTCACTGTGCTGGCACGACCTTATGGCAAGGGTTATGCCCATTCCCGAATCACAGATGCGATGCTGAGCCAGAGACACACCACCCCTCCTACCAGCACACAGGGTTTGGGATGGCAGGCAGAGTCCCCACACCCCAAACACCCCAAGCTCCTTGTGCCTCAGCACAGACCAGCACTGGACCTGCTCTCCCCCAGGACCCAGAGACCACTGTTCCCTCGGGTACCATCCTGCCTGTGGTTGTGCACCGCAGGCACCTGGCACACACACGTAGTCATTGCTGCAGCTGATTATGGCCTGATTGGTCTTAATGATTTCCTTTCTCTAAATGAGCATCCACAAGCTAAGGAAAGAGTGGAAGCTCCTCTCCTCCCATCACATCATACGATGTGCTGAGGTGCTTACCTGAAAGAGGCAGCTCTCCAGTGAATGCAACGGCTTCTGCTTCATGTCCACCCACCTCTGCACCCAGGGTGCCCAGATGGAGCCTCTGGTACAGCTGGGTTTCCTTCTCACAAAACCTGCTGTGGGACTCTCCTCTCCTGAGTACACACTGAGGACAGCCAGCAGACCCCTGCTGAATCCCTGGCACAGGTTAGGACCGGGCTCAGGCAAGTCCCAGCCATGTAACACCCAAAAACACAGGGGAAGGGACAGATGGAAAGCACAACCATGGGGATGTGGGGAGCATCCCTCTGGCAAGGACTGAGGCTGAAGGTCTCCCTGCTACCCCAGGTTCTCCAGAAGGAGCCACCTCCTCCACACTTACTACATCCCTGCTAAAACCTGCCCATGCCTGGCCCTGCTGTCTCTCCATATGTATTCTCCTCCTCTGGTAACATGGCAGGGCCACGTCCTCCCATTTTTGGCAGGTACTTTCCTCTTCCACCTGTTGCGCTCATAGGGTCTCTCCCACTTATGTGGCTTCAGTCACTGCCTTTACAGCAGCAGCTGCATCTCTACTACAGCCAGTTTGGACCAGCTCCAGAGCTGCTCCCTGCGCTGCTCCCAGGGTCCCTCCAGCAGCTTGACACCACAAAACCAGCAGCAGGGTGCAACTCTGGGCTACGGTCTGTACGTCTGGGCTGGCTGGCAGGCAGCGGTTGGTAATCCAGCCAGAGAGGAGCTAAGCTTGGTCCTTCAACTCCCCTCTCTAATTCCAATGTTATCCTTTACAGTAGTAATGGGATGTGTCAGAGGGGTCAGCAAGCACAAGTGCACACCCCCCGAGGGATTCATGGGAACAGAGAAAAGTCTTACAAGGTGAACAAAGAAACCAAGGAGACAAATGTCCTCAGCTGCCCACTCCTAGATCAACTCAGTATGTTTTGGGAAGGAACGCTGAGAACATCCAACCCTCTTCAGCCTGGTTCAGGGGATGGGTGACAGCAGGACATGGGATGGTCCCAGGGTGAGAGAGGGGAACCAGGAGATGCACAGGGTGGAGGAGATGCTTTACAAAGCATTCACTGGGCCTTAGTTCCAGCTGGGTGTCAGGAAAGGAAGGTCAAGACCATCAGAAACACCAGCTGGCTCCCAGGTCCACAGGGCAAGGGGCTGAGAGCAGGCAAAAGGCTGGGTTTGGGGGAAGGAGAGCAGCTCAGTGCCTGGTTTTAGCGACTTAACTGGGTGATGACAGCAGGATCACCAGACGGAGAAGCCCAAGAAACAAGCTGAGAGGTGAAATCAGATGGAGGGAGATATATTAGGAACACACACGCACATTTACACATCGTAAGTGAGGAGGTGACAAACAGGTCTGTGGGATGGGAATAAAACTCACAGTGAGGGAGTGGAGTGCAATGAAAAGTGGTGGAGAGGGAAGACCCTCCTGGGACTCCAGCTGGCAGGAGGACACGCTGAAAGAGATGCTGGAGGTGGAGGGAAGTTGGGGGAACCACTGGAGACCGCAAAGCGGGGGCCAAGCAGATGGATGGGGTCAGGAACAGACAAGGGCCATGTTCAGTGATGGAGCCAGACGCAAAGGGCATTTCACTACAGTTTGTATCTACATTTAGGTTGCCAAAAATACCTTTCACAGATTGGCTGTCTTTAATTAAAAGGATGTCTCCTGTGCTCCTGGCACGATGCAGAGCTTGTCCTGCCACGTGGGGCTCCCTGTGGACCCTCTGGGGGGAAGCTTTCCCACAGGGCAGCTCCTCTGCCCGCATCCTCCTGCACTCTGCCAGCACAGGGTCGGGCAGGACAAGCTGCAGTGTTTCCCCCAAATGCCCCTCCATGGCACAGGCACAGAGAAAAGGAGGAAAGCTGTACCCCCTTCCTGTTTTGGCTTCTTTCCTTCCCTCCAAATGTGGAGAACACCTTCCTCCTCTCTCCTCCTCCACCTTCCAGTGCAAAGATTTAGCTAATTTCTTCTATGAATAGCACAGGAGTAGCCATAGCAACATCACCCTGCCAACCTCACCACCTCCACTGCCTCTGTGTCCCCAGCACCCCGTTCCTCTCACCCTCCCTCGCACCCCCCTAGGGAACATCTGGGGCTTCAACCATTTCCCACAGAGCAACCTGTGTTTGGCTCCCCTCCTGCCCCCTTGATGCTCTCCCTCCTTCCTTCTCGCCAGAGCTGCGCATTGTTCAGAAACCCAGCTGAGACCCCCAAAACCTTTCCTTCCCATTGCCCATACCTCAAGAGCCAGGACCCCCAAATCCAGCAGCATCTGAAAGCTTGGTGAAGGCCAATGCTCCTGCCAAGACATGCTGCCCTGTGCCGAGCCCCTGAGCTCCAGGTGATTCCCTGGTGCACAAGATGAACTATAACAGAGTTTGACCATTGGAAACCATGGCATTCAGTAAAACACTCACTGAAGAGGACACTCAGGGAGGACCTGTCCCCCTCCTCCACTTGCCTGGCTATGAAACACCTCTGCCGGGGGTGGAGGGAGCCATATAAACCTGGCACGGTTCAGATGCTTGCAGATGGTAAGGGACTCATCGTGATGATGCTCTATCTCCACCCTGCACACCCTGACCACCCAAGAAGGAGGAAGGGACCACAGGAAGTGGGGACAGCAGGACATTGCATTTCTGGACAAGTGGGAACTTCACAACCACATGCTGGGGCCCTGAGCTGCTCCTGGCCCCTTCCCCAGCCATGAGAGGAGGTGCCCCAGCCACCCCAAAAGCACATGAAAACACAGGTGAGACCTTTGGGAACCTCAGAGGAGACCCTGCTCTGACCATTGTGCCCAGCACCAAGGACCTTGACCTAAATCTCAGGGCTAGACCTTCCCTGCGGATGTGAAAGGTGCCAGTTGCTGCTGGAGCCTTAGTGTGGGAAGCAGCACCAGAAAATGGTCTTGGACTCAGCCTGGCAGCTCAGCACTCCTGAGTCTGTGGGAGAGGAGGGGACTGAGCACTCTGCTCTGGATCGTGCAGCCATTCCTTCCCCAGAGCTGGGAGTCCTCCTCTCATCCCACTCAGGTAGAGGAGGGGTCAAGTCCCCCACCAGCAAGTGAGGGGGAATGAAGAGGGCTCAGGACCAGCTAGAGGGACAGCAATGAGGACAAGGGAGGACAGCAGTGACAGCAAGTGTAGGGAGTGGGGACTAATGAACAAGGGATGTGGATAGATAACGGAGAAGAAATCGAAGTCATCTCAGAGGAGAGAAGAAAAGGAAAAAGAGATGAGAAACCCAGAGCTGAGATATCCCCTCCCTCCCCATGGCCAGGATTAGATGTTCGCAGTTACTGGCACTGCCTGAGTAAGCCAGTTTGCATCCTACAGGAGGGGAGAGACAGGGGGAGAGAACCAATGGAACACTGGAAGTAGAAGGAGGTAAGGGTTGGCATCAGGACTGTGCCATGTGTTGGACAGCACGTGTGGGCACATCTCACACGCCACGGAGCTGCGCACAGGGTCTGCAAGTACGCGTGATGTCAGAGAACATGCACCACCATATGCAATCACGAGCACACTTCCAATGTCACAGCATCCGCGCACGCGGCCGCGCCAGCGCACACGGGCGGCACGCGCTCGCCTCTGCTTGCGTGAAGAAGCAAGTGGAGAAAAGAAGGCTTAAAAGAGAGGTGGTGAAGCTCCCTGGTGAGTGAGCAGATCCCTGCTTTCCTGGGGAAGCCTCCTGTCCCGAACACCCCTTCCCACCTCTGCTGTTGGAAGTGCTTCCAGGGACAGACAGCTCATTTAAAGGGGCAGCCCTGAAAAATGGCAGCCCTGCGTCTAACCGAGGCTCTTGAGGACAGAGACCGGCTTCGCATCTGCAGCATCCAGCCAAATCTACTCAGAGCCTGACATCTCCCGGCCTCCCAGAGCCAAACCCATCTGCCTGGGCACAAGCCATGTCCAGCTGTTTCCATTTTAACCACCTTTTGTCCCTCTGTTCACCACTGGATGGGGAAGAACATGGATTCCTGATGGCTCAGGCACCCTCAGATCAGAAGGGGAGCATCGCTGAGGTATCTGCTGCAAGGCTTTACTCACTGCATTTGCTACACACCAGGGAGCAATCCTGCCTGCTCTGATACAGGCAGCACACATACCACACACGTCATATTCTACATGCAGACCCCACTATGCTCACATAGCTTCACATACTGGCATACTCGGTCGCTCCCACAAGGAGCTTTTGATTCTTTTTAATTTTTTTTTTCCCCTTCCATCTTTGGAAGGGCTAAGGCTGAGAAGAGATTCCCAACATGGACCTTCAGAGCAGCCCAAGTCCCTGGACTCTGTAGCAGCACCACAAAGAGATAATGATTTCTCTTCCACTGTTGTAAAAACATGAAAGGCTCCCCTGCCCAGTCTGCCACGGCAGCAATGCAGCTGGCATCGCTTCCTTCCAAGCCTGCTTGGAATCATCTTGCCAGGAACCCTGGGCCAGACCTTTCACAAAATCAGGAGCGGCAAGTAGGGAAGAGACATGCTTCAATTCCCTGCTCCCACTCAGCTCCCCAAGCGTGCTGCTCTGGATGTGGGGAAGGAAAGCGATGGCGAAGGGAAGATGGAAGAATGCTTGCCAGGAATCATCAGGCAAGAGAGAGCCGAGGCTGATTTTGATGCAAAGAGTGGCAGAGAAAGAGACAGAAAGCAGGATCAGGCTGGTAGGAAGGTGGCTAGGGTTTTGGGTGCTTTCACTGGACATGATCTGAGCATATCAGCTCTGAATCTATTTATTTAAACCAGGGCTACAGACTGAGTAATGAAGAAAAAAAAAAAACAACAGGGGAAGGGAAGAAGAGGGTTGTGTTTTCCGAGAGGAAAGGAGGAGAGAATTCCCATTGATTCCCGTGTGTCTGCCTGCTACAGCATCTTGAAATAATAATTAGAAGGATCAATAAGAAATCATGTGAGGTTTGAAGATAATGAATGAAAGAGGCAGAAGCAGCAAATTGAAATGCCTTTCTCTAAAGCAGGGTAAATTGTTTTTCAGGCAGGGTCTAGCCTCCATTTTAATGCTTTGCAAACAGCTCCAACCATTTTCTAAGCTGGCTTGTGGTTCAAAACAAGACTGGTCTCTCCATTTAGGGGAGAAAGAGAGACACAGCCTGAGAATGGGTCCTGGAGGAGACGCTAATAAAATGAATGTGTGTGGGAAGAAATGGAGGCAGTGAAATGGGGCAGAAAGCACACAGCATGCCAGCGACCAGAGCAGGGTTACGTAATAATCTTGGGGAGCAGGGACGTAGCAGCAGAGCAAGGAAACCACAACTCAATGGAGAGTGGGTGCCAGTTTGGGAGCGCTGGCAAGCGGCACCACGAGCCCATGAGGCTGCCCGGCAGGCAGCATGCCCCACGCCTCCTAACCACCTTACGATGGGATGCCCTCAACAATGCCAGTGCTTCAGGCAACAGCACTGTAAGCGACAGGGATGTTGGGTGGGGTGTCCGAACAACATCATGCCCGATGCCCACCTTGTGCTGAGCTAGACCCAGCTGGTCCAGCTCAGCCCCCAGAAGGCTGCTCCAACGCAGAGCTCCTGTGATGAGCAGGACCACAAGAAACAGCCTGAGCGACAGCAACGCCAACCCGAGCGAGGACGACGGCCAACCGTGACAACACCGGTGTCCGACACCAGCAACGCCAGCATCCACCCCGGCCGCCCACGACGCTCAACTCCACCCTACCACGACCCCTCCGCTCTTCCCATCGTATCCCCATCACCTC
>VXBZ01006780.1:275073-298167 GCA_013399135.1 Heliornis fulica
CCACCCCCAGGCAACTCCTGTGCAGCTCCGTTGCTGTAGCCCCAGCACAGCGGTGGGCAGCCCTGACAGCTCCGTGTCTGGCACCACGAGGTGCTCGCTCTGCATCAGCTGTGATCTGCGCTGGAGTATGAAACAATTTTTCCAGACCTGAATTACAGCCATCGCTAGCCCGCAGCAATACCAGCATCCCCACATCAGCTGTCACCCTGCTCTGCTAGGAATGTCACCGTGTGCTCCAGCACAGCACCCTGTGGGGCACGAAATCACACAATCCCTGGGTTGGAAAAGACCTTTAAGATCATCGAGCCCAACCCTCCCTGTCCTCTCCTAAACTATATCCCTGAGCACCTCATCTCCCTGCCTGTTAAATACACCAGGGATGGGGACTCCACCCCCTCCCTGAGGTTGATGCCATTGCCTTGTGAGCCACGGGTGCATTAGGGGTGCAGAACCCCCTCCCCAAGGGCCTTTCCTGGACCTTCCACCTACTGCCATCAGAGTATGGTAGAAGCAGAGCAGAAGTGCCTGCAGGTGCAGCAGGGCAGGGTCCTGCTCCCAGCGCGCTCAGGCAGCCCCTCACCTCTTGCACACTAGTGCCAGACTAGAAGTTCAGAAGAAAGTCACCCAGACAAACTGAAGGGTAGAAAAAACCCACATCTGCTCAGTTAGAACCTGAGCCTGGCCTCCTAATGCTTGAAGGGCTTAATAAACACTCCAATGGGTGAAGAATTATTTGAAGATATGGTACAGAAATACGTAGAAGAGCAATGAAGGGGGTGCAACAGGGTCCTTCAGGATGCGGGTAAAAGAACGAGACAGAAGCAGAAGGCCATGAGTTGTGCTGTGAGATGTGGTGGTTCAACAGACCAGTTCAGGCCACAAGATCTGCAGGCTCTTACTGGCCTCAGGTAGCTGGTGCAACCTGTCCCTGCTAACAAGCGGGACTGCGGCAAGAGGAACCATGTGATGACTGGTCAGATAAACCCTCACTTGTTTCTTCAGCTTTTTAAACCACACTGTGAAATTACTTCTGCAGCTGACCACTGTGCACAGAGGTACTCCCACAGTGCTTGCTCCCAAGTGGTCAGGTGAAATAGCTGCTTCGGGGTGGAGGGGAGAGGGCACAAGACACCCTGTAGTTGGGATCCGTGTTGTCCCCAAGCCCCAAAGCGCCCATCACACGGTGCAGAGCCTATTCTGCCTGTGCCTCACTGCCTCGGAGCTGCTCAGGTTACCTCCACCACAGGATGGGTGCTCTGACCATGTGCTGCTTCATGCTTAATGCCATGGGGCAGTGTTGTGGCTCAGATACACTACATTAAAACTCCCTGGCTCCAAGCTTAAGACAGTCACAGCGTTCCCAGACAAGCAAGTCCACAGAGCCTGTTCCCAGCATGCTGGCCTTGAGCAGCCAAGCACAGCACTGAGCTCCCCACAAAGAGCTCTGCAGTGAGCCTCAGCCTGCTGCTCCAGGAGCTCTCACTGACAGCTCAGGGACCCAGACACAATGTGGTACTAACCCAAAGACCTAGAGATGCAGTAGGATGAAACCAACAGCTGCACATAAGGAAGTGCTTCTGTCCTGCAGAGCTCAGTGTCACGGGATGCTGCTGATCCCAGGAACTCACTAAAGCAGGGAAGGATTGGATGTCTGTATCCAAAGCAAACTTTTCCAGAGTGATTTTAATCAATGAAGAACTGTGTGCACATGGAAGGAAAGCATACAGTGATGGGATTAACAGAGAAGTTTACATTTCATGCTTTAAGAAATTAAGATCATCTCCATATCTTCTACCACTCCTTCTGCCACCTCCTATAGCACATGGTGCTGGCCCTGCAGAAGTACGCTGGGCTGACAAGCCCTTTGCCCCAGGGAGATGGTGTACCTCCTCAGCAGCCAGGGTGGACCAGGTAGCTGGGGGTGTCATTCATGGGGAGAGAGCATCTTGCAGCAGTGAGGGCAGAGGTGGGAAGGAGGAGAAGGACCGGGGCAGGAATGAATCTGAGGAGGGAGACTGCTGTATCAGAGCAGAACAATAAGCCTTGAAGAAACAGGCAGGTGACCAGTGTCTCCTGCATGAGAGTAAAAGTGCATGAAGTCCAGTCTGGCTCCCCACCCTGTGGCACCTCTGAAATCTGAGTGACTTCATCAAAGAGATGTGCACAGAACTTGTAACACAACCACAGCTAATTACTGCTCCAGTCAAGCTGCAAGCGTCACTGCCAGTGCAGTTCCCACCCTAGGATGGCACAGTTTGGCTGTTGGGACCACACAGTATGAAGAGCCCCACTGGCCACCCAGTGAGGCCTCCTCCACTACCATGAGCCTCCACCAAAGCATTTCATTGGCCAAGGTCAGACAGGAGACCCACATTTGGAAGAGGCTGATTTGAGTGGGAGGAGAGCCCTGGGAAGATCACGTGAGGAGTTTGTAACCCCAACTGCTCACACCTGCCCTGCCCCAGAGATGTCTTTTCACTCAGTCCTGTGGTGGGGACAGGCAGGGACATGGCCTTTTGCTTAGAGGAGAAGTGCAAAACCAGAGGACAAGACCTGTTAGGGGGAAGTGCTTTAATAAGGAGCTGAGCAAACAACTAAGAGAGGAATTCAATTTATTTTTTACTGCCATGGAAGACTCAAGTGTGTCTTCCACAGGGAGGGCTCTGGTCCTCTCCCTGCTTGGTCTCCAGCAGCCCTGCAGATGGGGTGGCCCTGCACACATTGTGCATCAGCCCTGGTGTCCCAGTATCGCTGCCTCCACCCAACTCTGCTTGTCAGCTCACAAACTCAGAGGTGGCTTCTTCTGCTTCCCTCAGTTCTCTTACACACTACTGCCTCATCAGCACCTGCAAATGGAGGGACCTGGAGTTGTTTAATTCCTACTCATCTGAGGGAGCTGCATGTGCAGCCTGCTACCCCCAATTAAAAGGAAAACATCAAATAAATCCCTGGTTGCTGCCGCCTGTTTACAATGCTCCCCAACACTGTGTGAGGCTTGGGACATGGTACCAAGCTCAAGAAGAGGCCAAGTCCAGCTGGCCAGGGGCATCCACATCCTGCACTTCTCTTTGGCTACTGGGAGTGGCACTCCTGGAGCCATAATGGCACAGGCACCTGTACGGGGGTGCCCAGACCTGGGTTTGGCAGGGTGGGCACAGTGCCCAGCACCTTCAGGCAGTGTAGGCATCTTGCCTGGGTGATGTGGGCATTCAGCAGAGCTAAAGGAGCTGGGAACTGATTTCTGTGCAGGTGCTGTAATGGAGGAAAGTGATTCAAAGATACTAAGAGCTTTCTCATCCGCTACTCCTTTCCTACCAGAAGCTTGCCCATCTTATTTAAATTCAGCTTTGGCAGCTGCTCTTTTTTACAGGTGTTAATTTCAGCAAAGTGTCAAGAAATCCCCAGAGATGGCGTTATTTGCACAGCACGAAGGTGGCACAGAGCTGGGTTTTATCTGGAGTTGCTGGCATTTCAGCCACTTCCTCTCACGTGAAGTCCTGCGGGAAGAGGAAGGTACGTTTGTGGGATCAGGAGCGGGGGGTTTGTTGCACTTACACCCTTTCTAAGAGCAGAAAATGGAGCAGGCTGATCTCTGCCAGGCTGGCAGAGATGACAGTGACACAAGCACTGTGACACGGCTTCTTGCCTTCAGCCCAAGTGGGAGCTGGATCCTGCCAGAAGCACCGAAGCCACTTGTGAGCTCTGAGCCTGGGTGGAGATGGGGAAAGTCTCATCTTTGTCATGCTGGAGGATGAAGTGGGGGGACAGTTTTTCACAGAGGAGGTACGTTTCTCAACTGCCATCACCTGCAAAAAGCTACCCAACATCCAAAGCACAGGGGAGGCAGCAGGGTCTGAAGCCACCCAGCTGAGTTTTGGGGAGGTGGGGGTAGTAAGGAGCACTGTGAGGTAAATGCATGGCTAGGGAGCAGGCTGCTGGGAAATGAGCAACACTGGGAGGGAGGAACCAACTGAACTTGGCTCAGTCCATCACTCTGCTCCTTAGCTGAGTGTCCACAGACCCCATCCACCAGGGATTTGCAATTTGCAATTTGGTATGTCTGGGACTTGTCAAATGAAACTTGAACTTGGTCTGCAGAGCCAGCTGCACAGCTAACAAATGGGGCCAGTGGGTCCCATGAGCATTGGGGGGTTTGGACAGTCAAGGGTGAGTGGAAAGGGGCAGGATAACAAACATCTCACGCTGAGATTGCTCTTCCCTGCCACTGGCAGTGATTCACATTGGGAAATGTGCAGCTGGGATAGTAATAGTCAGGCATACCAAGGGACCGATAGCTCTCAGGGCAGTTGCCAAGGAAATTGCTCTCCTCCAGGGCAAAACCATTTTCATGCTATTAATGATCCCTGATACATCGCCCAGTGCCACTGCGCAGTTCATGTATCTTCACCTGTGGGGGCAATGGCATGGGGGTCTTCGATAAACACTACAGATACTTTTTGCAGCTAAAATTTTGGCCAACTACACGTCTTTCATGGCTGCACTGGCAGGAGAGAGGAGAGATGGAGACCTGTGGCAGGTCCCTGCAGCAGAGCCCAGGATCCCTCCCTGTAAAGGAGAGCCTGGAGGCTCTATTTAATAGCAATCAGCTGCAGCAGGCTTTATGGATTTCCTGACAGCCTCACAACTCTCTCTCTCCATCACCCAGCAGAGAGACTTCTGCCTTGCACTGGTGCAATTGAAGCATGGGCTGGCCAGGGGCTGCCTTCCCATGGCACCTCCCCTGAGCCTTGCTGCTGCATGGGCATCACAATTACAGTGCTGCTGTGTCTTGTGGTTTGTGGGTGTCCAGTCCTTGGGTGTGCTTCTTTTCCGTTAGAGTAAAGCACATTTCCAGCCTGATGGAGCAGAGGGAAGTCTGAAAACCTAACCAGGGCACAACTTCACCTCTCCAAGCCTGAGTCAAAGTGAGGTCATATGAAGTCTCATGGCTGTAAGGGAACTCACTCATACTTTTTGGTCCTGTACCTTGATCTCCGGCCTGTGTGCCTAGTATGATGCCACCAGAGATCTTGTTTTACTGCATCTTCCACAAGTACCAAGCTGTCCCAGGGTGCACTTACATAGTCAGACTTAATGGCAGCTGAATGCACCCTGCTTGTGCTGTACAAAGCCCTGGCTGTCCTGGCCAGCCCTGCTTGAAATTACATCCCCTCGGGGCCACAAAGCCCTGTGCGTTGGTTCTTGCAGGCTCCCCACTGGCAACCACCTCTGCAGCACAAGTCCCATCCGCAGTGCATCTTCAGCCAAGTGACAGGTGACAGGACAAGGGAAATGGCCTCAAGCTGAACCAGGGCAGGTTCAGATCAGATGTCACGAAGAAATTCTTCACCCAAAGAGCTGTCAGGATGTGGCACAGGCTGCCCAGGGTGGGGGTGGAATCCCCATCCCTGGGTGTATAACAGACGGGTAGATGAGGTGCTCAGGGAGATGGTTCAGGAGAGGACAGGGACAGTTGGAATTTATCTTAACGGTCTTTTCCAACCTAGTGATTCTGCGATTCTGTGAAAGTGCTGCAAGGGCTCAGCACAGTTCTGCTCAGACCTGGGGCCGCCCTGGGCAGCACAGCCCTTCCCGGAGGGCCCTTTCCTCACACCCAGGGCGCGGGGATGCCCTTTCCTCAGTCATTCCTACCCTACACAGGGTGCAGGAAGCTCTGTGTGTCCCCCTTTCCTTCACCTAGCCAGCCCTGTTCCCTCATGCCCCTTCCACACCGAGCACAGCTCCTCCAGCAGCTCCCACCGCCCCCGCAGCTCACCCGCCCCCAGGCCGCGGTGATCGCCCTGGGAACCCGCCGAGCCCCGGGGAGCAGAGGGACTGCCGGCTGCCTGGGAGCCGCGGGTCCGGTCTCTCACCCGTTCCCCTTTAAGGGAGAAGGCGCCGCTCGGAAATTTGTGAATGGCTGGCCCCGGCCCCGGCCCGCCCACCGGCCGCTCGGCCAATCAGCGTGCGAGCCGCAGGGCCGCTGCCGGCTCACCGGCCGCTCTTAAAGGCGCCGCGTCCGTCGGTCCGTCCCTTCCGCCGCCGGTGTGCCGGGAGGAGGGGCGACGCGATCGTTTCAGGAGCCCCGAGGTGACCTTCAAACCAGGTCCCAGCTGCGGGGTGAGGAGGTGTCCGCGAGGCGATGGCACCGCCCCCCTCCACACGTGTTCCTCATGACACACTGGGAACACGGGCCCTGACTGGCAGGTGACATGGATGGGCGATGTGTGGAGTCAGGGCTCGGTTTGGACATGGAACAGTCCAGGGACCCACAGGGGCCACAGCACACGGCGGGGCTGAGCTTCACCCCAAAGGAAGCCACGGTGTGGTGAGAGCAGGAGCTGGGGGAGCGGTTACACCACCCCTCTCGTGAACAGGAGTGGTAACGTGGGGGTGCTCCCACCGCACCAGACCCCCGAAGCTTACAAAAACACCCTGCAAAAAACAAAACCTACCACGGCACAGAGGGGAAACGGCTGCGCGGTACGTGCCGAGGGAGCGGGGCGAACGGCGCCGCAATGGGACTGCAACACGCCCGTGATGTGGTGGGCAGAGGCTGCCCCTGGCTTCGGCAATGAGCCCAGCTCCAGGACCAGCCTGTGTCTCCCCCTCGTATGGCGATGCAGTGCCCCCTTGTTTGCTCTGCCTCAGCTCCTCCCACAGTCTGCTGTAGCCTGGACTGTGAAATGATCTGGTCTGAAAATACCCTTAAAAGCGGGGGACAGCCTGGCAGGACATTGCCAGGTTCCCTGGACACATGCAGGTGGGAAGCTGGAGGCTGGGGAAGCAATGCCAGCCAGGCATGATGTTTTCCATGCCAGTGCTTCGGGCACAGATGCTGGCATGCCTGCATGGTGCAAGCCTGGAGAGCTATCTAGGCCACAGACCCCAGGAAGCCTCTGCCTGACTCTCAGCGCTTGGAATAATTTGTAGGTGCAGTTCTGAAGCTGTGGGTGTCCCCTCCCTGGTGGTGTTCAAGGACAAGTTTGATGGAGCTCTGAGCAACCTGATCTAGTGAAAGATGTCCCTGCCCATGGTGGGGGGTTAGAACTAGATGCTCTTTAAAAGTCCCTTCCAGCTTGGACCGTTTTATATGTCTATGCCAGCAAGACTCCCACATGGCAATTTGCTCCTGAAAGCTGCAGGGCTTTGCTGGGCACTGCCCTGGAGCAAACCCTCACCTCCTGTAGCAGGAAGGTTGGCTTGAAATGCTTGTACTGCTGCAGCCATGCATGGATTACCCTCCCCCTCGCTGGAGCAGGCAGAGCAAAGCAAGAGAAGATAGCACACAGCAGAGGACACCTTCTAAAGGGGTCTGGACTCACAAGAGTCCCTAAACCTGCGTTCATCCACCGGGCTCCTTCCCTTGCAACTCCTCTACTTCCTACCAATGCCAAGGGTAGCTCAATACTGATCCTGTACTGTGGCTGCTTTATTTATAAGAGCGCTGGTATTGCCTCTGCCATCAGAATCCTCCTTTCTGTCCAGCCTGATGTCATTCAGATGCAGTGACATTCCTCCAGCTCCAGCACTCCAGAGAGAAAGCAGCTGGCCTGCCAGGCTCTGCCCTCAAGCTTGGTTTGATCCTCTAAGAAATGGCAAGGTGAACCAATTTGTTTTGCAGAGACACACCAAAGACATTTGTCCTTAGCCTCCGGAGATACTGAGGTGGCTGTGAGGTGGAGCAGACCATGAGCAGGTGGGGGTCAGTGTGGCACATCCTGTGCCAGAGGCATTGTGGCTCTGCACTCTGAGAGCCCTTGGTTGGTTGGTGTATGGGAGACAGCCTCCAACACTTCGGTTGCAGCGGGGATGTGGTCAGATACCCAGCAAGGCAAAGCAGGAAAGGATGGACCCAGGACACTGCCTTGGGGACCCTGCACTGAAGCTGCACAAACTCATTTTGGAAACTTGATGAGCAAAGCAGATGGGGACCCAGCGGGGACAGTGCAGCAGCTAGTGGAGCTCCTGGCCAAGGTACTGATGAGGCTGGCTCCTGTTCAGTTCCCATCCTGCTGAGATGCCTGTGATGGTCTCAGTTCTTGCTTTCAGAGCCATGCATGAAACCCATCAATGTGGGTCTCAGTGTGCAAGTCATTTCAGCAGCTGGGCTCCCCTGGGGATGGGTAGACACATGCACTAGATGGAGGCAAACGAAGCTGGAGCATGAATCCGGATGGAGGATGGACTCCAGGCCCGTCTGGATGACTCTGGAGAGTGGCCATCTGCAGAACACTTCCCAAAGCTCTGCTGTCCCCTTTCCAGCACTGCATGGGAAGCACTGCACACACGTGCATCCTCACAAAATAACTTCAAAACCGGGATGATGACTTGGGTGAACGTACAGACCAACAGCCCTATGTCTGTCAGGGCTTTTCTGCACTGCATAGCCAGTAAAGCCTTGGGGTCTGACAAGGATCTTCCTTTTGCTGCTGGTTTCAAACAGGAAGCCCTTGATAGAATAGGAACAGGTGGCCACGCATAATCCTTGGCTTTGACAACCTAGTGGCTCTTACAGACTTCTTCATCCTTTGCTGAAGCTGTGTATCAAGCTGGGAGAACTGAGGTCTAAGCATCTCCTTGTTCATCTCTGCAAACAGGAGCAGCAAGAGCTTCTAGTAAAGCTGAGACCATTCAACCCCAAAACGTCCATCGAAGTGACAGCTCTTACTGACACAGCCCATGCTGACCCCTCTTTGAGCAGCACCATCCTTGGGACACAGGCAGCTGGCTGCCCAGCTGGCTGTTCATGCTGTGCAGGGCTGATGTTCAGCCTGAGCATGTTACTGCAGACAGCCACCTTCTTGGCTTCAGCGCTTTGGCTTCTGAGCCTGCATCTGCAGTGCTGAAACATAAAACTGCCAGAGAGCATCTGAATGCAGAGCCCTGAAGCGACCTCCAGACACAGAGTGGCTCAAGTGACACTGGGGGAGCAGCCAGGGCCTCTGGCCTGTGGCTTGCTGCTTTCTTCTGCTTCTCCTAAAATTAAGATGCTCTCAAAAGTGCATAGGAATGCCATGAGCTGAGATCCAGCAGTGGCCAGTCTGGCCTGCACTGATGGCTTCGGCTGCCTGCCCAGCCAGCCCACACAGAGCACACAGGGTGATGGGGACAGCGGGGCAGATGCAACCAAGCAACTTCACGGTGGGACTTCTGGAGAGGGCTGCAGTCATTGTCAGACGCTTGCCTGCACCAGGAGCATGCACCATTTCCTCAGTGCTCCTTGCAACATAAACCAGCTTCCCCTCTCATACACCTTGCAGAGAAAATGAAGACCGGTGAGGATGCAGCCAGGGCAGAGGTCACGGGTACCTTGCAGTGGGCATTTCTGAAGCTGCATCTGCCACACACTGGCCTCATCCCAATGCACTGCAGGTGCCCAGAGTTGCTCTCGCCAGGCAAATCACAGAGCACAGGAATGTCCTTCTCTTTGGCCAAAGGCAAATTAGGAAAGAGGAAAAAGCACTCGAGAGAAGGATGGGGAAGCAGACAGCCGGTCGCTATGCTGGTGGCACAGCCTGCCTCTGCCAGATCCCCTGGGGACCTCCACGAACCTTTCTGGCACTTGAACTGCGGGTTACAGGGCAGATGGACACATCTTCCTCAGTGACAGGTGTAGCAGGGAGACTTCCTAACGCCCTGCCAAGGCGTTTCCGCAGAGCTGGGCCGTGTCCTGCCTGGGATGCAGGGAAAGAAGGGGACATTTTTTGGCCTCAGCTCAGCAGAGCTAAAGCACAGCCTGCACCTGGCATGCTGCAGGCATGTTGAGCCGCATCCCACACACCCACAGCCTGCGGGAGCAGCACCATCCCCCGCCAGCCAGCGAGGTTTCCTCTTCCCTGGCGATTGTGGGGCATGCAGGAGTGTCAGTCCCCCGAAGCTTGCTCGCTCTGTCCCTCACATTGAGACCTGCTGTAGCTCAGTGTCAGCTGTTGGGCTGAGCAAGGACAGAGCTGCAATGCTGGCGTCCGTCCGGCAGCGATGCAACGAAACCCTTGGCAAGCAGGAGGGAGGGCAGGCGACCTCGGGAGGAGCGGCACGGCACTGGCACGATGACAGGGATGAAGTCAGAGTGGCTGCTGAGCCATGCTGCGAGGCAGGAGAGGGTGGCAGGGGAAGAGCAGCGCTTACTTGCAGGCGCAGTTTCTGCTCATCAGCGGCATTGTTCCTCTCTCATTTATCTTTACAGCTGGCTGCTCTCTGCTCCCCGCAGAGAACGGCATTTACCGAGAGGAGTAGCCTTCCTGCAAGCCTGTGAGTGCAGGCGAGCAGCACCAGCCACGGGAGCATCGCTGTGAGTCTTCCCACTGCAGATAGACACAAGCCCTTGAGCAGCTATGCTAAAGCAACCACAGGGCTTGGAGAAAGGTCCAAACTGAGGGTTTGGCAAGTAAAACCCCACAAACCCCAGAGCTCAGGCAGGATTGTGCCTCTGACTGCCTCAACGGGGCATTTCAGCTGTCTTGAGCCCCTTTGCTCTCATTCTATTGAGGGCCAAACATCCACTCTCCCGTGGAGGGATGGCTTCGGTCCACTAAGCCTCACCATCAGGAAGCACACGTTGCTGCTCTATTTACCGGTCCTGTTTCCTTTGCAGCAGCCATTTTCATGCTGCTGGGCTACTTGGAGTGCACACACATCCTTGCCAGCAGACAGAAAATTTCCTGTTCCTGGAAGCACTTGTGCGGAGAGGCGATTTATTTCTCACGCGTCTTCCTGGCTAAAGCACATCATGATGGCTTTCACTCTGCTATCACTCCTAGGGAGAGCTGCAGGAAGGGGAGAGGACAAAGCCAGGACAACAGAAAACTTGTTTACATTGACAGATGTGATAAGAGAATTGCACTTACTTCAGGCAGGACAAGAGAGTTCATCATCTCAGTTTTTATCAGTGTCAAGGTGTCCTCTAGAGCTCTTATTCCTAGGCTGGTAGCATCAGGGGGCAGCTGCTCTGCCCTGCAGCTGGTGCCCTCCTGCCCTGCCATTGAATGTCACCTATTATAAAAGCTTCCCTGGTTCTTCCAAGTGCTATTTGCCATCTCAACTCTTTTTCTGACACCCACTTTGGAAATGACAGAAAGCATGCACCACAGACTGAGGAGTCATCATGGAGGTGGGCAGGAGCTGGGTGCGTGGGCGTTACCCAGCCCTGACGCTGTCCTGCATATTGGGGCTGTTGAGAACTGACATGAGAGGTGATGCTGGGCAGGAGCTGAGGTGTCCTCAGTGCCTTCATGAAGGAGTGCCTTCAGGAGCCAGGATTGTGAAGCAGGGTCCACGCTGCCGTCCATCAGCATAGGTTTCCCCCAGGTACAGCTAATCCCGTGTCGTCTGGATCACTAACATGGGGGACTGCTGGAGATGCTCCCACTCAGCCCGGACCTGTGTTTGGCAGTGAAGACAATGTCTTGGGGAACAGGCTCACTGTCGTGTCAGAGGCCCCTGTAGCCCAGCACACGTGGTGCCACAGAGAATTGCTTGAGCCTGTAGCGTTCCAGCATGGCTTGGTCCCAGTTTCCAGGAAACCTGCTGAGTCTCCACTGAAGGCAGAGTTTCAGGCAGGACTATGGGCATGACCAAGCCTAGCACTGAATGCTCCCTGCCATCCCAGCAGATTTTCCCATCCAGGTCCCTGCTCTGCCTGTGGCCAGGCTGTGGGATGAAAGCAGCCATCTTCCCCAATGAAAGATGCTGCAGAGGAAAGAGCCCTGCCAGAGCACAGCCCCCCAGAACCCTGTCCTGCCCACCTGGGTCCCCTCTCTCCTGGGGCACTGCTCTGGGCCTCAACTCTGGTCCCTGTGGATGACTTTCAGTGATCCTGAAAGTCTCAGTTCTGGGCACTGAGGACCAATTCCTGACCAGTACTGACACAGGCTAGGAAAGGCGAAGGCTGGAAATAAAAAAAAGCCTCAGAAAAGAATGACAGGAATTATTTCAGGGCTGGAACAACCTGCCTCACACTGAGCAAGCGAAGAAGCCAATCTGTTTAGTTTATCTAAGGGAAAGTTAAGAAGGAACGTAGACGCATCTATAAATACCTACATGTTGGGAACATTTCTGATTGCCACAGTCCTTTATCCTAGCAAACAAAGGCAGCAAAATTTCCCGGGGCTGGAAGCTAAAGCAAGAGAAATCCAGGCTATGAGCAAAGCACAGGTTTTAATGGAAAAGCTAAATAACCATCAGGCCGGCCAGGCTGGGGACACAGCAGATTCCCTATTGCACAAAATCTTAAAATCAAAGTTAGGTGGCTGCTAAAGAGATGTAGCAACTCGGCCAGATACCTGAGGCTTGATGGAAGAGCCACTGCACTCCACAGCCTGGGATGGTTAGATAGAAAATCCATTAAAATCTTACTGTTCCTGACTGATCAGGCTCCCACTCTTCAAGGGTTTTACCCTGTGATTCTCCCATCTGTGGTCATGGTTCCCTCCCACTAGTGAACACAGACGGAGCTCATCCTTCCGTTGTCATCAGAAACACACCATCCCGCCCTTCCAAAACTGGTAAAGCTTTGGTGAATGTTTAAAGATGTAGAGAGTAGCAAGAGGAAAAAGAGAAGTTAAACAGTAAGGGGAAAAAATGGGGCATTACCCATTTTATTGCAGTCAAGAATAAGAAGGAAAACATTTGAAAAGGAGAGAAAAGAAGCAGTGCAGGTTTCATATTTAGAATATTTTGGAAGAAGACTTTGACTTAACAAACAAGCATTGTTTCAAAATATGCCAAGGAAAATAACATTTTCATATAATTTTAAATCTGTGGTGAACTCCATTCATCCCATTCACTTCTTCCCTCCCAAAAGTGCATTTTGCCCTTCGCTCATCCCTAAAATGCCCCTCAAATGTGTAGCCCAAATGATGCACTTGCACCTTGAGGAAGCTGAGATTTACAATGCACGGGCAAATAAATGATGTTTCCAGGTAAATAAGACAGCAGAGAAAAGCTCCTGGTAAGCTGAGGAATGGATCTGTCATTTAAGAGCTCGGGAAAAAAAACAAAACCGAAACGTAAATGTGCAATGTGGGAGTTTGCCAACGTTGGGGGCGAGAGAGACAGGGCTGGGAGGATTTCCAGCTCTGTGCAGCCTCTTTATTTCTGTGCCATATCCACTTGCCCTCCAAGCCCCGAGGGCTGACACCAGGCCATGGTAAACACTAATGCAAAGGGATGATTTCAGTTTCATCCAGCCCCTGGCACAGGGGACCGATAGATTTCATAGCCTGAGCATCACCGGAGTAGCCATAAGGAAACCCCTCCCTGGCACTGTCCCTGTGGTGCCATCCCCTCAGTGCCAGCCACCAGCCAGGCTGGCAGGGTGGGACACAGCGTGGGGTGTACGGAGGCTCACCTGGGGCAGGGCGCTGCAAGAGCTGAGCACCAGACTGCAGACTCTGGCCGGTGCCTCTGTTGTCCGTGCCGTCACCCTCACCAGGCGTGGTGGTGTCCCCAGTATGCTGTCCCCAGCCCCTGCAGGAAGCCTCTGCTCACCATCCCAGCACAGATCCTGAAATGAGATGCGGGTACATGCAGGTAGGGCAGGCCAGCTTCCTCCAGGCCCACCTGCTGCTTCTGGAAGAGCCAGGAGGAGCTCTCTCCCATGCAGGGAGCTCACACTGCCTTTGCTGAGCATCTCAGTGACAGCCAGTACTGGCCCCATGGGTAGCAGGGACACTGCAGACCATGGTGGAGACTTGCAGACCAGCGTCTCTGGGACAGCTCTCTGTGACATGTTTCAGCAATGCAAGATGCATCAGATGCAATTTTTTTGAGAAAGGAGGAGGGATTTGATGGCATCGATGGGCTTGGGCAGGGAAGCCTTGCATCTGCTTTGCTCATTACCCCTGCATGCAGGGCATGGTGGTGGGAGCAGGAGCACCCCTCATGCCAGCTGTGACAGGCCCACATCTGCTTCCCCACTTGTCTCCATGTTTATTTTTAAAAGTCCTTCTTCAGTGTCTCATCTCCTTGGGGTCCCATGACCACGGGGACTGGCAGCTGTTGCCAGCAGAGCTTGCTGGTAGGTGGATCAAGACTACCAGAAACCCCAAAAAACAGAGTGGGATCCCACTGCTTACAGTATAATATTACTAAAATCTCACTCATAAACAGACTAGATCTGCAGGTGACTGTCAAGGTGAATTGGGGTCAAGAAAAAAAAGGGACTAAAATGGTTCTTGAGTCAGAGGGACACTGATAGCTCCTGCACTGGTTGTGTGCAGTTTTGTCTCCCCTGTTCTTGACCATCAGGCTCCTTTAAAGTGTCCCTTGTTAGGAGACATCATTCAGTTCCATCATCCCCGTGTGCCTCTCAAATCTGGTGTCCCCACAGGTATGTGATGGGAAACCAGCTCACTCTGTGAGGCAGAAACATGGTGTTTATTTGATAGGATTGTTTCATTGAAAGGAAGAATCCCTGAATTTTTGCATTTCTGTACAAACGTTCCTGAATCCTCAGTTCAGGGGGATCCCACAGCATCTCTTGGTGGGCCATGAGGCACTGAGAGCGGGACGGGGAGAGGGTCTGCAAAGGCACGGGGTAACTGTATTTACCTTGGTGCCTGTGAGATAACCGAGACCCCACTGTTCAATTCCTGCCTCCCCTGTTGAAAATTAAAGGGAATGCAAATAAAAGAGGCAGAAGTTATCTGAGGGCTGGAAAAAAGTCCTGAAAAGGGAAACTTGAAAGACTCAACCTACTTCACTTATCAAAAGCACCCCACAAGGTGGCTCGATCAGAGAGCTGAGACATCTCTGCGGGAGACAGCAACAGACAGGAGCAACTAATCCAGCTGCAACAGCAGAGCAGGAACCAGAGCTGGAGCTGAAGCTATTTGCATGAGGATTAATTCAGTTAACACTTATGAAACAAAGAAGTTGCTGCATTAATGAGACAAGCTATGACAGAGGGGGCATGGGTGGGAGCTCGCTGGGCTGCGATGGCCAGCAGCCTCCTGTGGCCCCCGCCTCCCCCTCAGTGCAGGAGCAGGTAGGGTCTGGCCCTGCAGCATCGTGCCAGAGTGGCTCTTACCTCGGGGAGGTTTTGGGGCTCTCTGAGTGTAACTGTGGAGCTGGGCTCGCTGGCCCTATGCTGCTGCCTGGCTGTACCATGACATGTGTCCGGGCTGGGAGGCTGCAGGGGTACGGAGCGCAGTGTGAAATCGTAGAATTCATGGATATCTGCAAAACAGTGCCAGAAACATCCACAGGACTGGGGAGACAGCCCAGTGCCAGTGTCCTGTGTGGGGTGCAGCACCTGTGCCCCCACTCTTTGTCCTCAGAGCATCCTAAGTCCGAGCCCTCTGTGAGAGGCTGGCACCTGGGTTATGGACTGGGACAGGGCTCTGCTGGCTCCCCACTCTGCCATACAGCCCAGCATGCCTGCTTCCCCCCGGGGCAAGAGATGCCATGGGCACCTAGCACAGTGCCCTGTGGCTGTGGAAGGCACAGGCACTTCTACAGAGCAATTATCACGTTTCATGGGGACTAAGAGCACATCAGTCATAAACCCACCCCATCGCATTCTGTGCCAGCCCTACATGTGGTCCCATGTCCTTTCTACATCCAGAAGCCTCCTGCACCAGGCAGTCCCTACCTGCCCTAATGCTGCTAGGCTTCTCCCTACCCAGCGCTGCTCCCCAGTGCCTCTGGCTTGCAGAGGGGCTTCCTTCCCATGCATACAGGCAGAGAGGGCACGAGTCACTAGGAGAATAGGCTCACAAGGTCTGAAACGGATGGCTACAGCTATCTTATCTCAAGAACCTTCCCTGATAGACTCCCTCTTCCCACTCAGCATGATACTACCTGTCAAAAGCCAAGTATCCTCACTCTGGGTGCCAGAGACCTGAGTCTGTTGCTGTACAACACAGTGGCTCAGAAGACAGGCGTGAGAATGGGCTGTCCTAGTCCTCACTGCTCAGAGACAGTTACAGGGTGACCTGCTGCCTGGAGGTAGCTCCAGAGAGGCTGTGGGTGCCCAGACCCACTCCTACCCCTGCTAGGATACCTGTTTGGTGTCCTGTGCCCTCTCCTGGTCACACGTGGAGGATTGCAGGGAGAAGCAGGGTTGCAATGGGCTTCGCTCCTCCCTAATGAAGCACTTCCAGCACTCCCAGCACTCCCAGCACAATCAAACTCATCTCCAGAGCCAGGTCAGACACAGACTTCCAGGTCCAACACCTCCTTAGGATCATCCCGTATACCCATTGCATAAGTGTTTAATTCCAGAAAAGGAACTACATCAAAAGTGAGGAGCTGTTTTATGAAGAGAATGAAAGCGGTAGCAGAAAGGGTGAAACATTTGTGGGAGGTTTTGAGTCTATTTAGAGACCCCCAACACATCAGAGCAAATGCACAGTGCTTGGCTGGAGGATACTCTAAAGGCAAAAGGGAGGAAAGCAAGGCTAGACTGTAGGGGGAGGGATGGCTATTAAAAGCAAGGAGACATTAATTTAAACAGCAGAAGCTGTGTCCAAATGAGAAAACAGAAAAAAGATGGTAAATGCTGCCAGGTTAAAGGTGAAGCTCCACAAAGCCAGCCACAAGAGTTTGGTAAATGCTTTGCAAAAAGCGTACAGAAGTAATAAATCCCTTCAAGACCCTGGGAACCAGGAAGTCCGGCAGAACTGGTATGGCCAAAAAAATGACAGCGTCATAAATAAGCACTCTGGGTGGGGGAAGCTGCAGCATGAACCTGAGTTCATTTTCTGTTCTGGTGTCCACTCAGGGGGAGGCTGGAGACCTGCTCTCTGGCAAGCAGCTCCAAAGGCAAGTGGTGGGTCTCATCAGCTCAAGGGAGCCATGGCCGGTGCTCCCTGGGAGCAGAGGGATGAAGCAACTGCGCCAGCACTTCAGGTGCCCCTCACCTGACACTAGGCCACACTGAAGCACCACGGAGTATTAAATGCCCACTTGAAGAAGATTCCCAAAGGAAATGTGGTGAGCCATGATGGGCAGCATAAACAGGGACATGCTAAGCACTGTCTGAGGCTGTTCCCCAGGGAGGCTTCCACAAAGCAGGATGGCACCCCCAGATGCAAGTCCCCAACCTCTCCCTGCGCTTAATCACACCCCTGTACAGCGCAGCAGCACATCCATGTTCCACACAGGGAGCAGCACTGACCCTCCTCATCCAGGTCTGAGACACTGCCCGGTGGCCTTCCAGCTGCGGGGAAAAGCTGCTACGAGTCTCAGCTGCTGGTAGAGTGGCTTTGTGCCCACAGGGAGCCCAGCCAGGCCATCTGGCCACCCGAGTCCAGGGAGCACCATGCCACTGCCTCACATCAATGCCTCCTTTGGAGCTGCTGATTTGTGCTGCATCGGTGGCAGGCTCTGTCCTGTGCTCCTGTGACATGGGGCAGCCAGCAATGATGGGAGGAGTGGGAGCCCCCACATCCACCCACCACAGTTGGAGCATCCCCTCTGCAGAACCCCAGGTGCCGAGCACACTGCTGGCTGTCTCAAAACCCCTCCCAAATCAGACATAAGGTCATGGCAAGCAGTCATCATTCAGCCAGACAAACAGGACTTTGTTTTTGTGCAAAAACATCTCTCCCTCTGCTTATGAAAATAGTCCTTGCGTAATGGGATAGCAGGGGCTGCTGGTTGTGAGAATTAGGCTTGGAATGCACAAAACTGCAAAAACAAGACCAGGATTTGAACAGTCCTGTCACGGGGCTGCACCACTGCTGATGTCCCTGTTTGTCACCCGTCTCCTGCAGGAACAGAGCCTTGGGCAGCCAAGCTCACAAGGCACCTGCAGAGCAGGCACCTTGTCTGCTGAAGCAGCTGCTCTCCACCTCTGGAACCCTCAGCCTACTCTACATGCTTGCCAGGAGAGGCAAAAGGAATTCTTGGTGTCACCGGGATTAGAGGAGTTTCAGGATTGGAAGATGGAGCTCAGGCAGCGAAGGGTGTGGCCATGACAGGAGTACATTTTAGGATACAGGTGCACGAGGCATTAAAGAGGATGTAAAGATACACTGGTTTCCTTAATTTCTTATGGGCATCACAAGCTGCACACAAGTCTCACCTGTGCAATGTAAGAGCAGTGCTATTCCAAAAGCCTCTGTAAAAGACTGCTGTGGTAGTAAAAAAGTCTAATAAGGAAGAGTAACTAAAGATTTACAAAGTTAGAATTTGTCTAATAATTTCTTCCTGGGGTCAATACGTCAAATAAATATCATTAAATATTTCTATAGCACCAGGATCCATGCAGCACCCTCGGCCAGCTGGCACATGTACTTTCATAAAGCGACATTTCTTCCCTGAAGTGTGCACTGCCATTACCTGTGTCACTGCAGATTTACCCCACGCAGAAACCCCACCCTCATCCCAGCCCCACTGCCCCAGGGAAGGTTCCCACCTATGGCTGTCACAGCAGGGCTTTCAAGCAAACTATGAATTTCCATCCTTGCCTAAGGGATGATTTACAAGAGGAGGAGTCCTCAGGGCTGGGAACCCTCCAGATTCCTCTAGTTTTCCACCCTGGCTTCCGCAGCCAGCTGGTGAAGCCATGGCTGCCATCCCTAGCAGTGCTGCGGGAGAGCTGGGATCCCAGCTGGAGTTTTGCACCCAGGGGACACTGAGGGCCAGCACTAGCCTGTCCTTCCTTGTGTCTCTGCAGCAGCAGGGCTCTCCAGGAGGAACCTTTTTGGGGGTAAAAAGAACTATAGCAAAGGGCTGGGGGCTTCAGCAGATGACAGGACCTCACTTGGGTCAGTGAGAGGCAGGAGGGCTTTGAGGAGGAGAGCTGTGGGATGCTGGCAGCTGGGATGGCCAAGCACACGCAGACCCTGCCCTGTCCACCCTGCTTCACCCACGGCAAAAGGCACAACAGCCCCTTTGAGGCACAGCTCTGGGAAGGAAAGGTCAGGGAGCTGCTGCTTTCTCCATGCAAGCCCCATCCTGCCCAGCAGCACAAAACGAGGCCAGGCATCTCCCCAAGGGGCTCTGGGAGGGGAAAGAAGGAGAGCAGGGCCACAATCACCCCAGCCCAGCCAGCGACCTGAGCCCAGGCTCCTTGAGAGCCCTTTCGCTGGGCTGCTTCTCAGCAAGTCACATGTTTGGCTCCATGGCCTCAGACAGGGAGAGAGGGGCCAGGAAGAGGGAGACCAGCAAAGCCTGTTTGCTTCTACACCGCCAAGGAATTTCTTTTGTGCAGAGCAGAGGTTGGCGCGTTCCAGCGCGGAGCAACTCCCACATTGCTGCACTGTGCTGATCCAGCTACGGCACTGGAGCCATCCTGGCAGCAGTGGTGTGCCCTGGGACACAGGCAGCTCCTCGGGGAGGGAGTGGAGTCTGGCATGGTGTTTACAAGGATTTAAGGGGCTGTGCTGTGCCCAGAGGAGTCTGGAAGAAAGTGGTGCATGTGTAGAACAACACTGGGTGCATTCACGGTGACAGGTACATCCAGCACTGGGCACGACACAGCTTACTGGGCAGAGACTTCTGGAACCTACAGAATATCTTACTCTTAAAAAAACCCAACAAATCCACCCATAAGGAAAGCCACATCTCTGGCATTTTTCATGCAGACCAACTTGGAAAACACTATGATGTTTGATACTTCTGGTAGCTCCACCTTGGCATAACAAGTTTTGTTGTTCAGACTCAAGGTGGCCAATGCACGCCTTAGGAGATCATTACCTGTAGGATCTGAGGGCAGGGATGTACCATGCTCAAGCATTCATGTTCCCCAGGGGTTGAAAAAAGCATGCCTAAGTTACTGAAAGGCTGCAAGAGGAGGGACTCTGCCATCTGAGACCTCTCCAAAGCCAGAAGCATCTGACATGGCATGGGGCAGTGAGATGACAGCCTCTGTGCTGGCAACTGTACCCATGGCTCCCTTGCAAATGCTCCTCCCTCCAGTAAACTCTGAACCAACTCTGTGACTCTGAGCAAACTTCAGACAGAGACAAGGCAGCCTGCTGCGAAAAGGGAGGGAGGAATGGTGGGGTGAAATAAAATAGAGATACTCCACCACCCTCTCAGAGTTGTCACTGTGCTCCAGTGGTCTGGGCTGTGGGCATGGAGTGATCCTGGTGTGTGCCAGCAGTGTGCAGGCACAGCGAGCATTCAACTGGACACGGCACCGCTCATGTCTGTGCAGGGACAGAGGAATTCACAAACTCAGGCTCTGGGGGAGCGGAAGTAATTAATGCAAATTCTTAGTTAGGTAAACACATCTAGAAAAAGCTCGCTCTGGCAAGGGGAACTAATATCCTGTTAAACCAGTTGAAAAGGTCACCAGCAATCAAGCAACACTCCCTCGTGCCAGCACTGACAGGACAGACAACTTAGAGCAGGGAAATCTGTGCAGGGTCCATGCGCTCGACTGCAGCCAGCTCTGCACGCACACCGACTGTGCTCTCTCCAGCTACGCTCTGCACACTTCTGCGTTAGTATGAGCAGCTCCAGGGCCTTAGGAAAGCTGTTTTGGTGCCTTGACAGTGCCAGGGAGGGCTAGGGGAGCACACAAAAGTGGCCAGGGGCAAAGGACATCCCTTGGCATGTCCCCTCTGCTGCCAAATCCCAGTGAGAGCCCTGCACAAGGACATGCTGGGGCTGAAAGCCTCCAGGTGATGCCTGGACAGCAGGAACAAGAAAAGGACACACCCTTCATCCCATGTCTGTATTTAATTTTCAGTGGATAATCTGAAGCACAGAGCAGCTGCTGGCAACTCTGCAAGCACAGAAGGGGATGTCTGGCTGCAGAGGTGAGAAGGAAAGGTGAGAGCTGTAAAGAGGGAAGAGCAATGGTGAGGGAGAGTGCTAGAGTTGAGACAGCCTTGGGTCAAAATGCACCAAGAATGAGGAACATGTGATCATGTGTGGACCTCTGCACACCAGGGTACAAGTCCTCTTGTGTGCTCTCCCTTCCTTCTCAACAGGGAAACTCAGGTTCTCTTCTGGGACACCCAGGAACAGAAACCACCAAGGTTGTGCATGCTTCCCCAAGGCTCACAACAGGTAGGACCTAAGGAAAGGAGCTGAGTGGGAGCTCTTGCCTCTCTTGGCACACTGCAGCTTCTGCCAATGGCTCTCCGGGATTCCCTCCACATTTAGTGCCTTAAATGAACCTGCACAGCCAGGATCTGGTCTGCTCTGACAGGGAACAAAGCTGAGCAACTTCAGAGCCCCAAGCCATCAAATTCTATTTCTCTAAAAAAAAACCCCCAAAATCAAACAGCAAACCCCACAAACAACCAAAACTACCCACAACTTTACAAAGTGCATTTTCAAATGATCTTGTTCAATAGAATAGCTGTGATTCTTGCACAGAGAAGCTGTGTAGTCTAGTGAGACTCCAGGTATATTTGTCTAAATCCACATGGAGAACTTAATGCTGCCCTCAGAACGATGTTTTCTGGTGCCCAGCCCCAGGACGAGCCTTGCTGTCAGGTTGGTTTCTTGTGTGAAATGGAGCTACTTGCACAATGTGTTTGTGATTCTAAACGAAGAAAGGCCAGGATACCCCAAAAGGAGCTTAGGCACATACACGTGGGTTCTATCTCAAAGAAAAATTTCCTTTTCCTTTGGGTTGGCAGCAAGAATGGAAAGGAGCAGAGTGTGTGAGGCTGAGGAATGCAGGGAGGAGCAAGGCCCCGCAGCAGGGTGTCCTCGGTATGGTGGCAGAGCTGGAAACTCAGTGGGGACTGCAGAACAGACCACACCTGTCTATACTCATGACACTTCAGCATCCTTTAGCATGTGCTGGGCACACCTGGCATGGCCTGAGGAAGAAGAGTTAACCCCTTGTCCACAGTCACCTGGCTGAAGAATCCTGCTCAAGCTACAAATGCACAGTGACTGCAGCCCTGACCCTTGGTAGTTCCTGCCCAAGCCCTGGAGATGAAAGACAGCCCAGTTCCCTGGTGTTACAGACACCCATGTATTTGCCTGGGATGCACCCTGCCCGGTCAGTGCCAGGCACCTGTACAGAATGAGGTCCCCAGGAGAGCCCACTGATGACAAAGGCCCAGGGACTGCAAGGGAGGAACTTACCCAGCAAAGCCTGGAAGAGTTCACTTTGGAAGATGTGTGAGACTTTTCCAACAGAGGCTTTTAGCTCCTGCTCCTCCGGGGACTGCAAGGTGCTTTGGTATCTGGTCAGAATTTCCACTGCCCGTTCAGTGTCTGCAGAGATGATGCAGGAGTAACAAAGCATTAGCACTGAAGGATGGACAGACATCATCAGGGAAGGCTTGAGCACTGCCTTGGAGCCAGGGCTCACCTGGATAATGTCTCAAGTTGCCTACCGGCTCCGGACTTTTGAATCACAAAAGCAGCCTCCTTACCCTCACATGTACTCTGACGTAAGGGGGTAGAGAAGGTCACAGCAGATAGGTGGGCAGGGGCTCACAGAGGGGTCTGTTGGTCCTCCTTGATGCTGAAAATCAGGGGCTAAACCCTGGTTGACTCACCTCTGAATCCTAGGGCACTGGGCAGCATAAACATCTCTGCCACCTCCTAGGCAGAGAAGCTGTTCAGTAGTTGGGTACATCCTGGATGCTTTGGGAAGTGAGTACTACCACAGGAGTTGCAGTCTCCTGTGTCAGGCCAGATGGCTGCAGCAAAGCTGAGTGTGGCCCTACTCATTTAGTGCAAGAGAACACAAACAGCTCAGCTACACGAATGGCAAAACTTGAATTGCCACAGGCTAAAATGTAAGAATTGCTCCACAAAGCCTTGGGTCAGCAGGAGACACAGTGGGAATGAAACATGATGTCTTGGGGTCACAGGGAAGGAAGGATTCTGTCCAGGAGAGCTGGAGGCTGCCAGGAAGCAATGTTTTGGTTAAGTGGGCTTACCAGAGCTGTGAGACAACCTTGGATCTAAAATAGTGGAGCTGTGCCAGGGCACCTCAGTGATTCCCTGGGCAGATGCCCAGATGCCAGCTCCAGCCCCAGATGTGACCCATCTGTCAGGTGGGTGGGAGATTGCATGGACCTTGAGCTCGTACCAGCCCCATCAGTGAGTATTTCCCCTCACCACTCAGGCAACATGTAGACAAAGAGTGTTTGTGTGAGGAGGCAGGGGAGCCATCCCACCACTGTTGGGGACTCATCTTTTAACCCATGAACTCATGCAGAA
>VXBZ01006780.1:299471-401068 GCA_013399135.1 Heliornis fulica
TGTGCCCGGCTCGCCTCTTCGGGGTCAGTCTACCGCTCCGCTGATTTATTGACATAAATAAGTTGGAACAGGTGAAACCGACCTGATTCCCTCTCTCCAAGTTCAAGGCTCTGCTGCAAAGTGACCTACCCGAGCGCCACCGCTGCCCCTCTCTCACACCTCTGTGGCCTCGCAGCAACAGGAGCGTGACCACGGTCCTGCCAGCCCCAGGCACCTTCCACCCCAGCCCCTGCCCCCTCTCTCCCCAGATCAACAGGCACAAACTGCTGCATGGGGTGCCAGCGTCCCGACCCACGAGCATGAAGCCAGCAGAAGGGGCAGGACATGTGTCGGGCGTGGGGGTAGGAAGAGCACCGCTCCCCCTCCATCTTGTAAAAAGCCACCCAGCGCATCCCCTTTCCTATTCCTCAAGACACGGGGCAGGGCAGCAGCTCCTTAAACAGCGTTTCCCATCACTGAGGAACTGCTGTTGATAGGCAGAAGCTGCCTTTCCCCTGCACCAAACAGTGACTCGAGTCCCCACCAGTCTCCAAACCCCAGGGCAGAGAAGTACTCAGACCCCAGGCACAAACCAGCCCCAGGAAAACCCTTGCAAAGTCTCCAGGTCCTCACTGCCAGGAAGAACCCAGTTCCAAGTCTTTTCAGGTGAGGGCAGCTGTGCACCACGAAAGGAGCCAGGAAGGCCATAGCGACAGGAAGCTCAGGAAGAAGTCCGCAAAGGAAAGGAGCCCCGAAGCTGGCCTGAAGAGTGCTCCCCTCTTGAGCTGTGCAGGGCTCTGGCTGCCCCTCTCTATGGCTGATGAAGGCTGGAGGGGTCATTCTTGCATCAGGCTGTTGATCTTTGTGAGCAGCACATCCGTCTCGGACTCTGAGGAGAAAAACAGTCATAGAAGGCAGCCACCAACAGGCGGAGCAGCCTGAAAAGCAAGTTTGCTTTGGGAATGTGGGATTCCCCAGTGCTGTCCCACAGGACTGTTTGCTAAGGGCAGGACAGGAACTCCCTGGGCTGGGATTCCCTTCCCCCGCACCGGGCAATCCCAAATCACTGTCATGTTAGGCTGGAGAAAGCTGCCTGCCTGCCAGAGAGTCCTGCAGGCACAGCCTGGCTCCGGGGGAGGGTAGATCACATCTGTGCATACTCACCTGCTGGCCGTCTTCTCTGGGAACACTTCCTAGGAGATGGAATAGGATTGATGTTAGCATGTCAGTCTGGCCTCCCCCTTCCCTGAGCTCCCAGCTGGAGACTGTGGAGCCCCACAGAACACAGTCCCACAAGAATCTGCTCTCTGCCTGCAGAACTGGTCGAGGAACAGCCTCAAAGGCTAAAGGCCCCCAGCTGCAGCACACCAAGCCCTGGGGCACAGAACAAGTTAGTAAATGCAAACTAAGGTGTCCAGCAATTCCGAGAAGGACCAAGACAGATTTTTAGCTGCAACCTTGTGATAAAAGCTGCCTCCAGATGCTGCTGTCCCAGCCAGCAGGAGAGGAGCCCCCAGGTTCTGAGTCCAGAGAGGGCTGTCAGCAGATATGTCTGGGTTTGGGTATGTACCAGCCACCCAGGGCATGCTACAGCCTCCCGCCCAATTTTCCCCAGGAGTGGAAAAGGGATGAAACCTACTTCAGCAACAAGAAGGCCCAGAGGATGACAAGGAAGGAAGCACAGTCTACAACAATCCAGATCATGAGGTATGTGCTGCTGGGCTGCAAGGCAACAAGACAAGCCATANCAAGAAAAGCCATAAATGCCAGGCAGAGGTTGTGTGCTGGTGGAACAGCCCAGCCTGTGCCATCAGTTCCTTCTGCATGGTCTCATGTTCCCATGCCAGCACAGCACTGGGAAAACACAGGCAGCTGGACCCACAAGCATCTGGGGCATGGGGCTGTGAGGCAAGGTGAAGGATGGAGGGGTCACTTACGAGCAGCCAGATAGGGTGTTTCATCTCCTTCAGCACCTGACAGGCGTTGGTGGTGACAGAGCTCACCCCAGAGCACCACAGCACGGAGAACAGCCAGGGCTGGTTCACCACATACAAATTGACAGAGATGTTGTCCTGGCGGTACTGCCTGTACAAGGACAGTAGTGGTCAGGACAGCAGACAGCAGGGTGCCAGCACGCTCAGCGTACAGCCAGAGACGACTGTATATCTGGGATGTGATCCAGCACTTCCAGACACATGGAGTAGCTGTCTGGGCTGCCAGACACAGGGCAGATTTGCTGGCAAGGCAGAGGACTGCAGCCAGCTGCATCCCTTGCACTAGCACCGCCTGATAAGGCATGCTTGTCCCACAGCACACACCCTGCCCTTCCCAGCCTCAGCTGGACCTCACCTTTGCTGGTCCTGGGACAGAGTTAGGACACTGCCCAGGCTCCACAATCCACAGCTGCCAGGCTGCTGGGCACAGGGCTCTCACCTGATCTCCTCAGAGCTCATCTCTTGGTAAGGCAGATTGACATGCAGCAGTGGCTCCTTCTCATTCTGGAGTCTCTTCCGGCCGTAAATTTGCTGAACGCCAGGGGCTTGCTGTTTGACCTGTTCCCTGAACCCATCCGGCAGCCAGAGGACCTGGGCAAAAGACAGAGAGCATATGCAGACAGGCTCCAGGGAGCATGCTCTCTTCCAGCATTTCCTTGCACATCCAGGCACACTCAGGCTTCTCAGACAGCTGCTTCCTGCCCAACTCTTCATCCTCAGCTTCTCCACGAGGAACTCATCCAGGACAGTCTCCTAAGGAGCCCACCCCAGCCAAGAAGTAAGCACAACAGACCCCACTGAGGGGAGAAAGCAGTTCTAGCCTAAGAAAGCTGCAGGGGTTATGTCCTTTCTGGGATCAATCCGTGCATTCTTTTGGCCCCAAGTCTGCAGCAAGAACGAACCCTCTATCTGCACTATGGTCCCTTCCTGCTCTGCATTTCCAAAAAGCCAAAAGGGGAAAGTGGTTTGGGTGTTAATTCATCCCCTCAGGGTGGCACGTGTCCTGTGCTGCAGAGATTGGATGAGGTGCAAAGGCAACAAAGCTCTTGATAACAGTCCAAGAGCTGCAGGGAGAGGTGTGGCACACTATAAGGAGGTAGAAGCTTTACACTGTTTTCCTGCTGTTCCGAGCACTGCTGGTCCCCTCCCTAGACTGAGTCATTATTTAACACCAGGGTTACCAGTGCTGGCAAATCAGAGTATTTGGAGAAGTCTGAAGCAGTAGGCATTAACCCTTAACTATTGACAACACAGCTAGAGAACCCCACTCCTGGACAGGACTCCCCAGCACAGATGTGGTGTGTGGGGCGGCAAGATGCTCACTGGGGTTGGCAGGGCATCTCCCACCATGGCAGGGGTGTGACGACAGTGGTGGGTCAGCAACCAGCTCACCTGATGCAGCGGGATGCCTGACTCTAAAATCACTTCCAGGGTGGCATTGACAAAACTCTGGTAGTCACTGTGGTTCTCAGGCCGGAGGTCAAACATAATGGAGATATTGCTCTGCTTGGCTGCCTCTAGAGCCTGTTCCAGGGATGGGATCCTCTGTTGAGTCACCTCGTTGCGATCGACAGCAGAAAGACTCTGCACTGTGGGAAACGGCCTCCGCTGCAAGGGGGAGAGTTAGCCACTGGTAGACATCCCCGTAAGCATCCACCTCCCAAACAGGTGCCTGTCTCAGTTTCCTACATCGGCCTCTCCAGTGCAGACAGGCAGAGGGGATTCTTCCCCTGCACACTAGGCACCCCTATCCTCCCAACAGCATGTTCAAGCAGCCCCAACACCTGTGGGCATTCAGAGCAGCTCAGCAGTTGGTTAGTCACCCTTTGGGAAGAGCCTTGCCACAACTGCCTCCAAGTCCAGGTAGGCTGTGCAGCTCAGAGCAAATGCATGAGACATCTCTCCTCAAACCAGCCTCCTCCATGACTCAGCTGAGTCAGAACAGACCCCAGCTTGGGGCATAACCACACCCAAAGGATTTGAGCAGGCATGGAATTGCTTCTGCACCCTGTCCACATGCCTGCCAGGACCAGCACTCTGGAGGGAACCTTCCCCAGGGCAGGGCTTGTACTTCACCCACAAATGCACCCATCCCTGACCAGACAGCCTAAGGGCATCCTGACCTCCAGGAACCAGCTGCCAGCATCCAACTTCTGTAGGTCTGTCCAGTTGAAGGCAGTGCTGTTCAGGGCAGCCCTCTCAGGGAACACAGCCTCCACGTTGGTGGTCCTGGTGAGTTCTTCATCATGCATGAGGAATGGGACCCCGTCAGCACTGGCAAAAGAGTGGAGAGGGAAGTTCTGTGTTGCAAGACGTTTCTCTGGCATTTCTTCCCCCTTTCCCTGGCATTTCTGCCCCCTCCCACCCACACTGCTACAGTAACCCCCACCCTTATGCCTACTTGCAGTCCTCTACACAAAAAGGTGAGTGTCTGGAAAGCACAGAGTGCTAGGAGGCCAAGCCAGGAACCAAGTAGTTCCTGCAACAGCAGGATTGCAGGAAATGAACTACAGCCAGGACCTATTTTCCAAGCACTTCCTCCTTCCTAATGCCCTGGTAGGCAACCTGTGTGAGGATGACAGAAACCCAGTACCTCTTGCAGATCATTAGGACACCAAGCTGAAGCCAGCCCTGTACTGGGAAGGTGTGAATGGCAGAGCCCTTTGAATAGGGCTGCCTCCAAATGCAAGCAGTCCTCCAGTGGTGTTCCAGATAGCCCCATGTGGGTGACACCCCAGGATACACGGGTCCATTCCTCCCTCCCTCCCTCTCAGTCCCAGTCCCTGATGTCCCTTTACCTCACCATGACGTCTGTCTCAAAGACTTGCACATCACAGTCCACTGCCTTGTGCAGTGACATGAGGGTGTTTTCGGGGGCCAGCTGTAAAAGGAACAGTGTTACTGCAGAGGGGACCTCACCCATCCTCCAGCCCTGTGCTGTCCTGGCTGGTGTGGGGGCCCCTCTCTATGAGGCTGTCCAGAGCTTGTACAAGCCTGCAGCAGCAAGATCTTATGCTGGTGCCCTATGGCCTGGCACAGCCTGGCTTCTGCTGCTGGAACAGCCTGCCCTGTCCACCCTGACCACTATACCTGGATGCTGCCAGTACTAGTCTCTCACCATAGGGGCTCCTCGGTGGCCAACCAGGGCTGGCTTGGGGGGCAACTGGTTCTCCTCCATGATGCAAGGGGAAGTGATTCCCAGGGGAGCCAGATACAGAGTTATCATCACCATACAGTACACAAGCAGCAGAAACACTGTGAGACCTGCAGGCAGAGACAGATAGAGGGGTAAGGTACAGCACAAGTATTTTGAAGGCCTTTAGGAGTAAGCCAAAAGTAAGACTCAGTATGCCACCCACAGTCCTTCTTCAGCTGCAAAGCATCAAAGGCTAAAGCTGCACCAAGGGCAGGAGAAGCAGTGACCAAGAACAGGTGCTACTAACAGACAGTTCTGGGGACCTGTTCCCACTGCACCTACACTCTGTCCACCACTGCCACCAATACCACTTGGTTAGGTGGTAGGAAGCAGGGTACCAGCTGAGGGGGAGGTGGAGACCTTAGAGGGGAATTACCTGTGTTACGGGTGCGGTAGATGAAGCTGGCCAGTGGCCAGGCGAGGAGTGTCATCCCCCCCACGATTCCAATGTGCAGGAAGGGACCTGTTGCCTGGGGAGACAAAGGCAGGGTGTCAGCTGGAACCAGCCCAGCCCCTGTCCCCAAAATCCACATGCTCCAATGCCAGGGATCTGTCATTGCAGCCAGCCCTGCTGAAAGAGCCACAGTGCCAGGGAGGGAAGGGCAGGCCCCTGAGGGGACAGAACAGACTCTCTGCTCTGGTCCCATTCATCACGCTGACTGGAGCTGCTCCAGGCAGGACTGCAAGAGCAAAAGGAGCACTTTGGCCGGCCAGCCAGCAAAACCCCCACTGTATACTGGGAGCACATTTACCCTGTGGTATACATGCTGGGAGCTCCAGTCACCACCCTTCAGCTCATCGCCACAGGCCAGCTACTGGGTAGAGAAGAGTCTCTGGTACCAAGGTGACTCACCTGCAGGGAGACACGTGCGCTTCTCCATTCTTCCGCCCACTTTATTCCCAGCCCAGTGAAGGCTGCAGCCACCACCAGTGCAGTGAAGATCAGCAGGATCTGTGGGATAGGGCAGTTAGGGGAGCCCACAGCATTCTGCAGATGAGCAGGTATCTGCTCTGGCAGGGCAGGCAGAGTCCTCATCCCTTCCTCCTGAGCCCCTGCAAATCCTGAGACCCCACTTCCACTATCTGGGTTTGCAGCTGAGCTCTGTATCTCATGCTTTGAGCAAGGGGAATATTTACATCCCAGAGACATGTGGCTAGAGTACTAACAGCCACAGCTCAGCAGGGATACAGAGCTACTCAGTAGGATCACAGCAGCTGTACACAGCCCCAGTAGGGTGGCTGCAGCTTCCTAAAGTGCAAGGACAGCCAGGGCAGACACTGTCTCCCTGTACCACCAATCTCTCACCTTGTGCAGCCAGTGTAGCTTCAAGGGTTGGCCACAGAGCTGCAAGCACAAAGCAAGGACCTGTGAGAAGAACAAGGAGATATCAGAGCTGGACTCTACCTCACGCCTCTGTCCTCTAAGGGACTGAGCTTCAGAAGCTCTGTTCCCCTCACACATGCAGGGTCCCTGGCCATGCTTGGGTTGATACAGCTTCATCAGGCTGGATGCTGCAGGGTCCACCTGGCCCTGCACAGGGCACACCACCCTCAGCACAGCTCTGTACCCTCACAAACCCAGACAGAATCACCAGGGCTTACCACCAGTACAGTCGAGTAGGTGATCAGCACGGCTGTAGCTATAAGCAGGACCAGGGACCAGTCTAGCCACAACTTCCTCTGCTTGAAGATGAACCTACCAGCAAAGGGGACAGTCAGAAGGGGAGGGGACACATGGGGAGCAAGGCTGGGCATGGGATCCTACTCACTCATTGAAGTTGTGGAAATCATTGAGGATAATGATGGTGAAGTAGAGCCACACCAGTGTGAAGAGGAAGACGAAGAAGAGGAAAAGAAACCAGCTGCAGTCGCACTGAAAGCCAGAGATAACAGCTATACACACACCTGCAGGACACCTAGCCCCTGGCCAGGTTACTGACACTCCAGGAAGCACCCAGCCTGCAGCAGAACACACTGGGGGTCACAGCAGGTACTGGCTCATGGGTGCAGGCATCGAGCTGCCCCATGGAGAGGGGACAGAACTTCTCAAGAGAGATTTTTTGGCTAGACCCATGCTATAGGAAAACGGGTCAGCATCTCTTACAGCAAGGTAAAAAGCTGCCTATGCCAGGTTGGGCAGGACAGCCCCTGCGGCAGGACCACCTCCTTTCTGATGCAGCAGCCCCTGGGAGCAGGCTGGGACTTCAGACATGGGAAGGGGTAGGGAGCCAGGTCCTGTTCCTGGGCGCTCTATAGGCTGGGCAGAAAGAGGTGCTATGCCTCAGAGCTGCCATTGCAGCCACGAGCCTGCATTCTGCTCCTCCTTGCCCAGCTGAAGCCAAGTCCAACTTCAGGGTCTCCAGCCCCCATTCCCACGTGCATAGGGAGATGAAGGGTGCCACAGGTTCTTAGTGGGACAGCTGGCAGCTCAGACCAGCTCGCACATTCCAAGCAAGATAGGACAAGCAGTGGCACAGCCACTCCCATGGGAGTTGGAAACCTCAGAGAATCTCAGGGTCAGACCCCTCCCAGATTACAAATTGCTGGGGACACCCCCTCCAGCACCCCATTGGCAGTAGCCAAACCCAGCCCAGGCATCTGCCTCCCACGTGCTTTGCCAGGCACTCAGCGCCCCAGGACCTGCTGGCCATGCAGCACTTTGCTCCAGGCACACGTGAGCCCTGCCACAGATGTATGTTTGGATGAGCAGGGCACAGCCATGGCTCAGCTTCACTGCTGCCAGTGCACTGCTCTAACCTCCTTGCCACCCAGAGGGAACAGACAGCTCACTCTCAGGGTCTCACTGCTCCAGGCTAGGGCAGTCCCTGGACAGAGAGGGTTCCATGTAGCACACCAGCTCTCTTGGAGCTCAGACCTGGGGAGCAGGGCCACTGGCAGGGCGTCAGCAGCCCAATGTATGGGCTGAGCCCCCCAGCTGCAGCCCTTCCTCGTCCTAGCTACCACTCTAAGCCTTCCACAAAGGGCCTGGCCAGCCCCAGCTGAGCATCACCCGCAGTGTCACCTTGGTGGTTTTCAGGCCCTTCCTCTTCTCTTTGGCAGTGATCCACCGACAGCTGTAAAGGCAGAGCAGGCAGGTGGCACAGGGCTGGCAGCAGACAGAGGGGTCTCCCATAGTGCCGGGCTGTCCCAGGCCAAAGGTCAGGCAACCTGTGGGTGATGTGCACAGTGTATTGTCACTGCCCTCCTAACACACACTGTCCCCTGCCCCGTGGGGATGGGGCACTGTAGCACCTGTTGCCTGCCTCAGAGTCCTGGGACACAGCTGGGTTGCTGGCCATGTCCTGAGGCAAGGCATGGTGCCAGGGAAAGTGGGAGCATAGGGAGCAGTCCAACCAGTTCAGCAGGGTGCCCTGGGACTGACTCTCTGCTCAGTGAGCTGGAGCAAGCCCAGAGCTGACAGGGAGCAGGGCCTGTCCCCAGCCCAGAGTTAGGTTCCGCCTGAGAGCCAGGGACACCTTGCAGACTCCAGCAGCTAGCAGCCTTGCCATCCAGCTTGATGCAACCTTGCACTCAGGCTGCTTGGGGAGCAGCCCAGCTGCAAGGACCACACAGCCCCATGTTGGAGCCTGGGGCTCTTCCTAGAGACTGAGAAGTCCCTGTTCTCCTCCCTAAGCCCAGGTCCTTGCTGAGGGAGCACTGTCCTGGTGGCCCTCCAGCTCAGCACAACAAAGGGTCCCCAAGGGGGCTGGAGGAGCTGCAGCTGAGCAGGTGCTAGGTACCTGTTGGTCCCAGTTCTGCAAGGGAGAGCAGCAGTTATGGAGGGAAACCCCATTGCTACAGTCGTGGACATCCAGGGTGGGTACAGGCTGCCACAGGGTTCCCCATGCACCAGAAATGGGGGAGTGCAAGGATGCTTTGTGGTAGCTCCTGTATTGCAGGTGCTTGGCTGAAGGAAGCAGAGAGCCCCAGAGAAGGTCTCCTTTTATCCACGCCAAGAAACCTTATGTTTATTACTGCCTGCACTACTGCAGAGCTGCTCCCCCTCCTCACCCCAACCTCCCCAGGCCATGCACCCCATGCAACGCTGTCAATTACCAGATTAAACCTGAATCTCATTTCACTGCAACCACTAAGACGGGCATGGGAGACAGCTGACCACATCCTCCCAGCCACATCCTCTCCAACATTGGGAGCAAGGGTGTGCCTGGCAGGGCTGTGTCACATCCCAACCTGGGCCCAAGAGAGGAAAAACACAGCTAGTCCAGACCTTCACAGGACCAGTCTGCCACACCAGTACACAGACAGAGCTCTGGTGCCAGCAGCTGTTCAGGGAAACCCTGCCACCCACTTGGCTGGCTCCCACGCATGTAGTACAAAGTACTGAGGAGGAGTGGTTGTGGGCACCGGCCAAACTGCAGCACTCAGCTGTTTTGAGAGGCTGATACCGCCAGGACTGCAGCTTGGCAGAGCAGTGGCACAGAACTCGCTGCAAATCTCTGTCAGTGGTGCTGTCTGGAGGCTTCAGACTAAAAATGCCACCCAGCTCAGAGTGGGACTGCAGCATTGGCACCAGTGCACACATCTGCACAAGTCACAGCTCCCAAACAGCTGAGCTGGGCACATAACAAACCCTGCCCAGCTTCTGCTCCAACTCCAAAGGGAGAGCTGCACAGCAGGAACTGGGAGTCCATAGGAAGCCCTTTTTCAGCTCCCACCAAATGACCCCCATGGCATGCCCCCAGTCCTATTGAGAGGGGCACAGGGGGCTCAAATGGATGACAAACCCATCGCTACAGTCCCCGGTCCTAGTGTGAAGGGCACAGGGGGCTTGAAGGGGTAGCAAACCCATTGCTACAGTCACTGACACAGCAACATGCGTTTGTTGCCCTGCAGAGACCTTTGTGCCTCCGGGATACTGGCACAGGACAAAAAGGAGGTCACAGGCAGGGCAAGATCCCCTCACCCTTACGGAGCTAAGCCAGCCCAAGCTGTGTGCCACCAGGCAGGTCAGCAGGAGGTGATGCCCTAACCCCACAGAAGGAGTGCAGAGCTCCTGGGTCAGCACAGGGAGCAGGGCGACCCCAAACCAGCAAGACCAGCATAGCCTAGCCCAGACTCCCCCACCCTCACACCCCGCATCTCTCTCCCCCGTTCGATCAGCCCTGGGCTCCCTGCGCCCACACTCTGGAATGTGGGGGCAGCCCCCTCCCTTCCTCCCGCTCGGCTGCGCGCAGGGTCAGGATGCTCGCACCCCCGTCCCTCTCCCCCTTAGCTCCTCCGCCAGCTCTCCCGCAGCGGCACGGCCTGCCACCCGGGGCAGCGAGCCCACGGCGGGCGAAATACCTGCTCCCCGCAGAGCTCGGGTTGCCGCAGCTGGGACGCCGGCAGGCCAGGTGAGTGCTGGGGCTGGCCCGTCCCGCTCCGCTCCTCCGCCAGCACACACCCTCCTGGGTGTGTTCGCGGCCCGCCCGGGCTGCCGGTGTCGCCTGCAGGTCTGCACAGGCCGGTAGAGGCGGGCTGCCCACGGCGGGGGGGGGCGGGGGGGGGNCCGCCGACCCTGGCGCAGCCTCTGCTTGCGGCCGCAGGGGAAGCGGAGAAGGGGCCCAGGGGGGGCGTCAGGCGCCGCGGCCCGGGGAGTTTGCAGGCAGCCCACGCTCCAGACGGATTAAGGCTGCGGGAGCGGGGAAGGCAGAGGCCGGTATTTGTGCCGTGGGAGCTCCTCTCTCAATGGGAGCGTTTTGCCTCCTTTGTAGAGGAAGCCTAGGACAGACCGACCCGGGCCACCAGCCCAATTCACGCTCACTGGGGCACAGTGCAGAAGGGGCCCTTGTGTTGTGCCAGGAGAGCTGCTTCAGAGCCAACACATCCAAACTCTGTTAAAGCAGCAGGTGGAAGGAGGCTCCTAGACGTGATCTGGATGCCACATCCAGAGGGATGGGGTGGCAATGCCCTTCCATCTCCCTCAGTGTGGCATGGCACAGCTGCATACCCTCACCCTCCACTTCAGGTGTCAGCTGCGGCACAGCCCCTGGTGAGGCAGGATGCAGAATGGGCGCTTGAGCCTTTCCACGTACGAGTCAACCCATCATTCACTGGCTTCTCAGGGGACTTAGGTGATGATTTGCCTCTTCCAAAGGAGTACAAGCTGATTTACAGGGTGGTGATGGCTTTCTGCAGTGACACAGCAACTGCTGGGCTAGCTAGAAGCTTCAGCACTCACCCCTGCAGCTGATCCTATTCCACACCATTGCTAACAGCTTTGGCACAAGTCATTGAACAGCTCCAGAAATGTGCTGATCAAGCACTTGAGACCTTATCAGTGCAGGGTCTGGAGTATCGCAGGGGGGTTGTGTATTAACACCCATTGCTCTGCACCCAGCAGAGCACTGTAAAGACCTGGAATGCCCCAGGACAGGTGAGCAGCCCTGCACCCCAAATTCTCAGCTGTGAGCAGCTGATGGCAAAGTTCACTTCCCACATCCCTGTGCTCTGCCGGCTCTGGCACAGATCAACTGTGGTGCTACAGGGCAGAGCAAACCCTCGATGGGGGTCTTCCAAGTTGGGCTGTGCCTTGGGAGAGCACCTGGGATGCTGAGAACCTGTTTGACCAGATTAAAGATACATAGGGTTGGAGCTAGGGTTGTAAGGAGATGAAGAACTGGTGAGGGGTGAAGGACCACTTAAGATACAGCTGAGGCAGAAGGGAGGGGGGAAAACTCAGCATGAAGAAAGAGACCAAGTCATACGTGAAGAGAGAAGGCTTGAGCAAAGCTCCTGGAGACCCAAAAGCTGGGGAAATGAGGTGAGACAGGGAGAGCCCCCCTCCACCGCAGCCAGATGGAGCCGTGGGACCCGCGACTCCCCTAAGGACCCTCCAGGGGACTGGCCCGGGCGGGAAGCCCCCTCCTCTTTTGAGGGACAAACACTGAGAACCCCGGCACTACGAGGGGAGCAAGCCCACCGGGGGCGCCCCGGGACCTCGCCAGAGGCGCCCCGCGGGAGACGGGCACGCAGCCCGCGCCGCCTGCAGCGGCCGCCTCTTCCCACCAGAGGGCGACGCCCAGCCCGCGGTGCCGCTGTTCCCTCCACGCTGCCTTGAGCACCCAGCTTCTGCCGCGGGGGATGGGGGCGTTCTGCTACACCCCCCACCCCGCAGCGGGACGGCGAGAGGCCGCCATATTGAGCGAGGGCAGCGGCTTCAAGAGCCGGAAGCCATGCTGGCACGTGCGGTGGGAGACAGCCGCCCGAGCCCTGCGCGGTCAGTGCCGGCGCGGGGCCGCCAGGGGGCGCGCTCTGCCCGCACTGCCGCGGGTCGGCCCCACCAGACGCTACCTCCCAGTGCCCGACCTCCGGTCGCGGCGTGAGGGCTCTGAGGTCAGCCCGCCACAGGGCGTACCACTGCTGGGCAGCTCACCCAGGAGGTGCCTCGGACGGGACTTCCACAGCCGCACGTCCCGGGGCACAGCTCCCGCGAGGTGCTGGAAGCCACCTCAGATCGTTTGGTGCTGTACAAGGCCAATGGAAGCAACGTACGGTGACGTCCAGTTTGCTTCTGCCCGCATGTTAGGTCTTCGTGTCGTTGCCACCGACACAAGAGCAGTCAGCAGCTCCAGGAGCTGAAGGGCAGGTGCTCTGCGGCAAGGGAGATGTGCCTGTGCTGCCTCTGCTCTAAGGGAGCTGCACTGAGCCGTGGGTCCTGCCTGCCTGCGCCAAGCACAGCACTGGAGCCAGGGTTTCCCCAGAAGGAAGGGGCCAAATGTAGGCAAACTTCATGGCCAAGGCCAACTGCCACAAACAGTGGCATCCTAGGCATGAATGGCTGTGCCAGCTCAGATGTGGTCTGAACTCCAGAAGCCAAGTTCAACAGCTAAAGTTAACTACAGTCAAACTAATTTAGCTCTACAGCCATCTCACCTTGGAATCAGAAGGGCTAGAAGAAGGCTGGCAGATAGAAAATAATGCCCCTGTCAGCTCATTTGAATAAATGCATATAGAACATAGTGCTGCATTGCTCTACAGATTGTGTCCTACCTTGTGAATAGTCTCAACTATAAGTGTTCTTTTAAATTCCAGTAAGATTTTAAAAGCAAATTCACAGAGGAATGGTCTAATTGAGCAGGCACAGTTATGCTACTATATTACAGTTCAACTGAAGTTATCTCCTTAAGCTTTTAACTTGGGAGCAGAGACTGTGTTTTCAACATATGGAAGTAACTTAACAGATTTATGTTAGGTTCTTGTTTGTTAGCTGAACCAGTCACAAAGCAGTCTTTTCAGAAAAAAGTGCTCAGTTACTCTTTTTTTTTTTTACTATATTGTGTGTAATCTACAGGAAATACAGCCTTTAATTTTGACCAAGGGCATGTTTTCCTTCATGTAATCTCCCATAGGACTCAAGACCAGGGATAAAAGGGTAAGGCAGCACAGGTTTCTGCAACCATTATTTCACACTCTCTCTGCTTTTATTGGACAAAAATAAAAGTGTATCACCATTCCTCTGCTGTCAACACATTAAAAGCCAATGGCACAGACTGTGCTTCCACTCCAGCTAGTAGCTGACCTGCATGAACTGATAAGCCAAGGCATAGATCTCAGTGAATCTAAAAATCAGTGCTATTATCTGAAGTGATATAGAACTTGATACATTTTGGAGCTATCTTGCATAGGCACATTAAAAATTAGAACTAATCAGAAGGTAAAATACCTACTTAAGGGAGGATATATGGATCATGACCCTCATCTCGGTGGTAAAATTTACTTTTTTGCTAAAGGCCAGAGCTTTCAGGAATTAAAGTCTGTAGTGAATAAACTGAATCTGTGTGTGTCCCCATGCCCCCCACAGAAGCAGGCTAGTTAAGAAGATCAGGAAGGCAGATTGAGAGTATTGTTCAGCATGAGAAAAACCTCTGTGGAGAGCTGTATTTACTTCAGCTCTTACCACTAAGTTTATATGATACAGGGGAAACCACTTGATCCAAATTTTTCACCAGTAGTCCTTAGGGTTTTTATTTCCCAAGTACTTGAGAACAACATGGGGCTGATTTTCAGGAGTGCAAATTATTCATAATTGTAATTGAGATGAATGCTAGTAGTTCTGAGGATCAAGTGCTAACTAGTGTTAAGAGATAAAGCTGCACAGTAACAGCAGATCTCAGTTTGGGCACTGTACCAGTGCAGTTTGACCGCCGCTTTTCACAGGAATGTAGCACTCTTAAAGGATTTATGGAGATACATGTGTTAATGTAGAGATAACATAGACTTTTGTAAAAGAAAAGCAGAAGAATTTTCTGTAGCTCACTGAAATTTAAACAGACAAGTCTCACTTCCATTAAAAAAGTTGAGTTAACCACATACTGATGTTTCTGTCAGAGAACTGTCCTATAAGATTTACATGCTATACTTCATTCACGATTTCAAGGGTTGAAATAATTGGTTTTTTCAGCTGCAGCTTTTCCTGATCTAGTTTATAGTTTGAAGAGGTTTATCCTTTGCCATTTCCCAATTACCTCATAATTGCATACTTAACTGAAACCACATAATAACAAACTGAAGCCAAATCTTCAGTTAAGATATGATACAAGGGATCCTCACATGCAATTTTGCATCTTAAACTACATTTTTGGGGGTTTTGTATCATCTACAAAGGAAGCTGACTAATTTAATTATAGCAGGTTTTTTTTTTTCCTAGTTAGTCTGTTTGCTTTATAGAGATAATTAGCTTTGCTGGAATTTTAATTGTAGGCATAACTTACTGAACAGATACTCTGCAGATCTGGTTCCACTTGCTCTGCTTTTAAAAAGCATGCTTGAGCCATACCAGAGGTTTAAGTTATTTTTACCATTATTTGTGTTTTCCAGAAAACCCCACAATACTTCCCTTGTCATTAAGCATAAAATATCTTATCTGCCACTTGCTTCCATTGTTCTACCATGGAAGTTTTTGTACTTAACCTTGTTAGGGTGTTTTTTTTAAAGTCTTCTAAAACATACCATTAATTATGCATTAAGGTAAGCCTTTGCTCCTGTTATATCTCTAATCTTCATTCAGAATTATAGTTACTGTAGGACAACATTTCCCCACCTTTTCAAGATAGAAAAGCAGCAGTGAGATCACTATGTTAAAGCATGATATGGAACACAAAATCTGTTTGTTACTTAAGCTGCCTTTCTTTTCAGAAAGCTTCCTCAGAGTCACTGCTTCTCACAAGTACTACTAGTAAAAAACATACTTATTACAGCATTACTGATGAGCTAACAGCAGACAGGCTAAAACTCTGAATAAGCATTCACATCAAGAACAAGCTTAAGTACTTCACAAAGAAAAGTACCAACATAGACAGTGGTTCAACTCAGTCCTTGCTCAAGGATTACCATGTTTGATCCCCTACTAGCCCTATCACTCATAGGATTTTATCCTCTACTTTGTAAAGCTAGGCAGAAAGAACAAATCCCTCTTGTGTACTTATTTCAACATCACTGCCTTAGCCTTAAAGAGGTTACTTAAGGATAAATAATAATTTTGAGAGTCATGACATACTATAGCCAATAACTCTATCATTATAGTGCTACTACATTTTTCTTCCTATTGCCTGCAAACTATTGTTATCAGGTAGCTCTACCAAATTATTAGAACCTTTACTACATTTTTAAGACAAGCAATTCACTTATATTAGGTGCTAGCATAAAAGCAACTTTCCCGCATATGTAACTTAGCTATAGCATATGCTTTACAACTACTAAAAACCATCAGCCTAAATACTAAAGAAATACTAAGAAAAGGCCCCAAACTAGCATGCTTACCAGGCAGAAACAGCTTCTTACTTCAGGCTTTCTAGTATACATAAGCAGCAGCTGCTTGCCATTCCCAAATTTATAGGAGTAACCTCAAAAGCAGTGTGCTCAGGGTAGGTTTATATAAAGGGCTCTTGCTGAGGAGTGGTGACTAATTTGGTGGGGGAGGGGTATGTGTGTGTTCTGGGGGAGCTGTGTTGTAGTGGAGATAGCATGTGTTAACAGGGAAGTAAACATATGTCAAAAGATAATGTTCTGTGTCTGGGATAACTTAGGTTTCTTTTGTTCTTTGAGCTTTTTAACCATGTTAATTTATAGCTTGTCTTCATATACCTACTTAAGGTTTTTTTTTTGTCACAAATATATTTGAGCTAAGGGTCTGTTAGGTTGCTTGGTGTAGCTGAAATATCATAGCAGTTAAATAAAAAAGGGTTTTAGTGCTACCTATGATCTGTTTTCTTTTGGACTGTGACAGGTATTTGTGAATGTCTCTAAAGGTTCTGTTACAGTAACCTCTGTGAATTTTTCTCTAAGCTTGTACAAAGGGTTGGGGTCTGCATTAATATTTTTCATTAAATAATTTGTTATTAGAATAAAATGTATTAGAGCTGCTCTGCAATTAGTACTTCCAGGGCTTGGTGTCTAGCTGTCTGTAGTTCCTCATATTCGTTGTTTAGAGAAAAAAGTGTTTGCTGTGGAAGATGTTTCTACAGTTTTCTTGACACCATATGTTGAGGAAAAAAGGTGGGTTTTTTTTTCCATTGAAGTTAGGAAAGTACAGGCAGGTATAATAACCCTTTTTTTCTTGTTTCTTGTGAGACCTTTTCTGGAACCTTGGCTGCAAGAGACACTTGCTACTTTTTCAGGTGGATTGGTTGATAGCATGGAGAGTCTTGATAGTGTGGCTGAGTTTTTCTGATGAATGGTTCTTACCAGAAAGTATAGGGAAAAGTGACTTGTTTTTCTGTTGTTAGTTTTCTGATAATGGCAAACTGACTTTCCTGTGGTGCTGTAAAGGCAGAACTTCAGAATGTAAAAACCTTAGGCTGCCAAAGCCCTTTCAACAACATGTTGGCTTCTGTCTGAGGGATGTGTTGCAAAAGACTGCTGCTGGCAAGGTATGGCTAGGTCTTGTAGCTTGTACAGGTAAATACTATCCAGAATTGGTGTTTCTCTGCTCTCAGCTTGAAGTGGCTGTGCCTGTTTAAGTCTTTAGAATAGCTAAATACCCTTTCAAATGAGGAGAGTGTGCTGTAGGAGTCAATTAACAATTTAAATAACTTGTGCTATAGTATCTTTAGTCTGTAAGGGCTATCTCTGTTGGAAGTGTGTTCTTAGCTGTTTGGGAAGTGATTTTTTTGTCAAGTAAGCATGCATGTGATTTTGTTCTAAGATTATTAGATAACAGATTATCTGGAAATCAACCAGTCTGTTCCTGCTAAGTTTTAATTGGCGATTGCAAATAATGCTGCAGTAAAAAAGTCATACTTTAGGCTGTCCTCCTTCTGAGTCAGGAAAATGCATCACGGATTTAGATGTTACTAAGACCAGATAAATCACAGAATAGTAAGAGTTGGAGGGGACCTTGATAGATCATCTAGTCCAACCTCCCTGCCAGAGCAGGCTCACTGTAGGTCACACAAGAATGTGTCCAGGCAGGTTTGAATATCTCCAGAGAAGGAGACTCCACAACCTCTCTGAGCAGCCTGTCTCAGGGCTCTGTCACCCTCACAGGGAAATAGTTTTTCTTAGCATTCACATGGAACTTCCTCTGCTCCAGCTTGTATCCATTGCCCCTTGTCCTATCACTGAGAAGAGCCTGGTTCCATCCTCCTGAAACTTTCCATTTACATATTTATAAACTTTAATAAGGTCACCCCTCAGTCTCCTCTAAGCTAAAGAGACCCAGCTCCCTCAGCCTGTCCTCATAAGGAAGGTGTTCCACTCCCTTCATCTTGGTGGCCCTGTGCTGGACAAAAAGTAACTTTGGAGATGCTGGTACTTAAAACGGTATATGTATATCTCTGGAACTCAGTAAATTCAGGTGTGTTGGCTGTATAGGCAGGAATATGATGCTAATGCCTACCTATGAATTGATACTTTTTTTTTAGTTCAGCTACTTAGGTTTTGCTGTTGAACTAGGTATTTGATCCTGTGTTTAGAACAGGATGTAATTTGCCTTAAGAAATCCAAATGGACTTGTAGTTCTTGTCTCCTCTGTTGTAGCAGACATGCACTAATACTCATTGAGAGCTTCTAGGTATTCCTGTGAAGTACTCACAGGAGTAAGAGTAAGGAGTAAGTTTTTTAATGTCTATTCACAGGATTTACTCTAAGAATATGTTTGAGTGTTCAGAAAAGGTTCTGTTCTTTTTTGGCAAAACTGGACTGGTCCATGACTTACAAGTGCTCAGTGGGTGTAGAATTTGTGAAGATCAGGGAAAGGGTGCTCTACCTTCTTGGTCACTACAGGGTGATGCTGATGTGGGGGGATTTGTTGCCTAAAGCCCTTGTCTTAAGCACTGGGAAGAAAAGAAGCACACCTTAAAAAAACAAAACCAACTTAAGAGCAAGTCTTGAGAGGACATTCAATTGTTTAAATGGATATTGAGATGAAAAACACCACTTTAAAGTTTGCAGGTGACATACTTGAAGCTGCCATCGCAGACTGTAAGTAATTGCATTAGACGTTATACAGCTCTAGGATGAAGGTGATTGTTGCCTCAGGTACTTGTACTTGCTTGCCCTGTCGGATACAGTTACAGACAGATGGTCATGAGGATCTGAGAATATGCTTAGCTCAGCATGAAGGGCATTTGTCTTGGCACTCCTGTTTTGTCCTTGTCAAGCTTTTGTTTCTAGGTTCTGTAGAGTTACACAGAAGCTGAGTGTGTTAGAGGCATTCCCCACGTGTGAAGGCTAGCATGGGAGACAACAAAACATCCTTGTCTGCATAAACAAGAGTAGTGGGGAGGGAGGCAGGCATAGGAGAATGTGTTCAGGATGAATTGAATGGAACAAACCCAAAATAGGGATGCAGCAGTGACTGAAGATTACCCTGAGAGTTCTAATTGTGTGATAATGTTAGGATTAAAACTGCAAAACATAGATGGATATTGCTGGGGCCTTGTGTTGAGACTGGCATTATGCTCCTAAATGCTGCTGGAAATCGGTGGTTTGAAAAATAAAATAAAATAGTGGGAAGCTGGCAGAAAGCTTTTTGCAGTACTTAACAGTCCTCCTAGAGACTTGGGAAAACCCATAATTAGATGCAGCTATGATCAGTCTGTGGGTAGCAGAGCCTGCTGTGTGATTCCTGCTACAGTGTGGTCCAAAGGGTCCTGCCTATGCTTTGTGGTGCTACAGGGGTGCCTGGTATGTTCACCTTAACCATCTGTGTTCAGTTTTGTGATCAGGTATTGCTATGTTTGACCTGGACACCTGGATACAATCTGGGGAGTGCTAGATTAGGCTAAGAATCACTTAAACTCTACTAATTGCCAGCTCTGACTTCTGTCCTGCTGTAGTGCAAATGCTTGTACTGATTTGTGCTGTTTTGACAGTCACTTCTGCAATATATATAAGCTAATTTCTGATGCCTAATTAAATATTTAAAATATCCTGACTAGAAATACTTCAGTAAGAGTACTACTTGAAATACATTTCTGGTAACAGCATCCTCCTGGAGCTATTCAGTAACTGTTGTAGTAAAATCAACAGCTGGACTGCTAAATGCTGTTAATGAACCCTTTTTCTAACTAAAGCATGTTATCACATCAGTCCTACTGAGTATTGAGAAACAGAGACTTTGCAAAAACATGTTGAATACCACAGACACTACCAAAACATAATAGCGTTATTTGAATGTGTGTTTTTTCTTTTTTTCTTTTTTTTTTTTTTTCTGCAAAGGCACAAATGTTTAATGATTAAAAAGGAGTGTCAGAAGCAGCTTTTCAGAAGACCACTACCTGGTACAGAAACAGTCAATTCACTGAAACACAAAGGTCAGAGGGATGAGTGAAAGTCATCAGCATCTCATTGCCCAGACTGCAAGTATAATTCCTTTGGGAAACAGTACTGCCCTGTCCTGGGTAGTGGTGGGGAAAGCTACTCTGATTATGGAGCCTTGCTGTACTGTTATGGAGCATATAAATCTTAACCTTGATTTAACTGGTGAAAATGACTGCTGTCCAAAGGAAAGAAACCTTAGTACCTTGCACTTTAGGGATAATTCATGTTGATATTAGCTATGCATGGCAGTGTGAAATGAGAATTGTGGAATTCTTAGAGGATGGCATTTGGGTTCTTTGCTTGGGTTATGGATAGATGTACACAGCAGCAGATTCAGCAGGCTAAGTAAGATCAGGTGGGTAAAGGCATGTCCAGTCATCTACTCATGCACTGAAGTAACTTCATAAGAAAGAACAATGCAATTTACCTTGCTAACTTGTAAACAGGTGTCCTGATTTTGGCTGGGATAGGGTTTATTTTCTTCACAGTAGCTGGCATAGTGCTGTGTTTTGGATTTAATAGGAAAATAATGTTGATAACTGATGTTTTCAGTTGTTGTAAAGTAATGCTGATTTTAGGACATGGACTTTTCAGTTTCCCACGCGCTACCAAATGAAGTTAGGTGGGAGCATAGCCAGGACAGCTGACCTAAGCTGGCCAAGGCTTTCCATAGCATACCATATGGTGCCATACCCAGTATATAAACTGGGGAGTTGGCCAGGGATAGAATCACTGCTTGGAAATGGGCTGGTTGGTTGGTAGTGAAAAGTTGCATTCTGCACCACTTGTTTCATATATTCTATTACTGGTTTATCTTCATTTGTTTTCCTATTATACTGACTTTGTCTCAATCCATGAGTTTTACTGGGGTTTTTTAAGATGCTTTTCCTCATTCCACTGGGGTGAATGAGGTGATCTAGTGGTTGTGTGATGCTTCATTGCTGGCTGGGGTTAAACTGGAACATGGAAGTCATGGAACCAATGGAGGCTATGTAAAGAAGCAGGGGTAAGAGTATTGGACTTGTCTGAGCTGCTGTAAGACAGGAGCTTCAATGTCCATGATCCAGGAGGTAAGCCACACTTGAGTGCCTGTGGGCTGCTTATCAGTAGGCTGATTTGAATAACTGATCTTTGTTGTACTAATGCCATGCTTGTTTTATTCAGTTACTTGCTTTGATAGATGGCTGAAAGCATTGTGCCTAAACTCCTGGTGAGGCATAACAAGTCTGCTGTTTGCTAATGATTTTTCTCTAAATTGTCTGTTCATATTTGTAGTGTTTCAAAGTGAAGCTTTTCATATGTTCTAGTGTGATGAATCAGTTTTGGTTTTAATGCCCATCTGTGCAACTCCCCTCCCATAACTCCACTGTCACTGAAATCGCCAAAGCTCTAAGTGTCTGCCCCTGAAGAACAGACAAGATCTAATGGTAATAGAAGGAATAACTAACTAACAATTGCTAGGCTGTACTAAGCTTACTGCACAAAAATGTCTCTCCCAGTTGCATCTTTTCTGTTTCTCTGATAAGTTTGGTGGTAATTGAAAAAGAGATTCCATTAAGAATGGCAGATCTCATCCTTTCTGTGTGTGTGCATACACACATCAATAGGGAAGGAAGAAACTCTTTGGAGCAAAGCTCTTTCTGCAGCAAATATTTAATTTACCTGGGGGAGAGTTTACCTGAAAGGGCTGTCCAGAACAATGGGCTGTGCAGGTCATATTCTTCTTTTTAAGATTTGAAACACTTGCTTGAATTGAGCAAGAAATGTCAACCCCATATCACCGGGAGCAATGTTTTAATTGTCAGCATACTGAAGACTACGCGCTGGTCGTGTGCAGGTTTCTTTGCACCTCTGTTGTGGTTTAGCTCTGACTAGCAATTAAGCACAATGTAGCTGCTTGCTCACCCCATCCTCCCTGCCCACCGCCCCCCCTCATCCCCATCAGGATGAGTGAAAGCAAAAGAACTTGTGGGCTGACAAAACAGTTCAATTTGACGCACAAAAAAGGGACTGTAATATATACACATAAAACAAGTGATAAAGGATGCAGTTTTTCTCCACATGAAGTTGGTCCTTCATGAGACCACCCACCCCCCATCTGCTGTGCATATCCCCCCTGACTGCCCATCCTCTCATGCCACAGGTGCAAACAAAGCAAAACCAGGGAATTAATTCACCTCTTCCCATTTCTAGGCAGGTATTCAGCCATTACCCCAAGGCTGATGCTGCCCCTCAGCCCCTCTCCAGTTATGTACTAAACTGATGTTGTATGGTATGGAGTATTTCTTTAGCCAGATAGGGTCACCTGTCCTGGCTGTGTCTCCTCCCAGCTTCCTGGGTGTCCCCCACCTTCTCATTAGCAGGGCAGTGTGAGAAGCTGAAAAGTCCTTGACTGCTTGGCAGCAACTAAAACATCAGTGTGTTATCAACAGTGTTCTCATACTATAGCCAAAACACAGCACAACACCAGCTGCTAGAAATAAAATTATCCCTGCTGAAACCAGGACAACCTCTCCTGTGCTTTGGGAGAGAATGTTGTGTATGAAGTTGAGTTAGACTGAATAGTTCCTAACTGTGAGCATTTATTCACCCTACGGTGCTGCTCCTGCACAGAGGTGATGTCATTAGGCTTTGCTTCTACCCCTAAGGTACAAATTGGAGAGCTAGTATTCTTGGGTTCTTGCTCTGCTCTCCAGTGGTGGTCATCTAGTTTAGTTATTATTAAACCATTTATAATCAGTGATCCATATTTCTTGCAGGAAGAACAAGGCTTCTTCTATGCACATCTCTGTGGGAAAGGAAATAGAAAAAGGCAAAAATGGGAATGTTTCTACTATAGGGTCTTGCTCTGAATCTATTGTGACTTAGATAGTGGTGGCAGATAACAGCCTGACAGCAAATGCTATGATAAGTGTTTTTTTTTAAAATTATTTTAATTTTTTTCCCATTTCAAGAACATAGTTGCATTCAGTTAGAGGAGGGTGAAGCATATGGAATATCATCCTAAATGGCAGGAGACTGGTAACCCATATGGTTCTTTCTGGCTCTATTAATTTCCTACCCCAGTGTCTTGTGTTAATGAAGTTCAGAGTTGTCCTTTCTTGTTCCCTTTGGAGAAGGGCCTGACTGTCCTTTCTACAGACCTTGGAGGGTATGTAAATTAGGAGTGAAAATGGGATTGTTGAGAACAGAGGTGGGTTTTTTTTGTACAAGTGTGGGCCATTCCTGGTGGCATTCCAAGTCAATGAAGTGTTTTTGCCAACCTGTGTTGGCAGTGAATACACTAATTTTCCCTTGCTGCCTCTTGAAGTGTGTGGTATGGATCCTCCTTGTGCATCAGGCACCTCAAATCTCTTAGGCACTTGGTTATCACCTCTGTATGTATGAAGTTGTATGTGTGTGCTTGAAGCAATGGTATCTGCATACTGCAAATTTCAGTCTGTTTGGGCATATTCAACAGAAGTTGCCTGGGATTAAATGGAATGTGAATAATGTTTAGCTGGGAAATACATGGAGTGACTGCTGGTGATCAGAATGAAAGCAGTGTCTGATAATAAAAATAAAGCACCATGTTGAGGAAACTTAAACAGATAATTGGTGATGCTGTATACAGTGTGATACATGCAAATGAGGTTTCCAGATGGCATGAGGCAAGTTTGCATAGATCCTAGCAAAATAAGTGATACTTCTTGAAATGAAAGGCAACAACAAGCAGAAATACTTATAATGCATTTTTGTACAGTAACAGAATGTTCATAAACAAAGAATAGATTCTAGGCCAATGTATCACTTCCAGAAGGAGTAACAGCATGTCAAGTCTTGACAAAACTTTTGCCCTGATTTAATTTTTCAATTCATCATTAAGCAATAGCAGTAATTCCAGCCCTTATTTGCAGGAAATTCTAACTTCTGTTCACTCTATTTCAATAGAAGCCCTTTAAACAAACATAGATAGAAAATTTCAGACATATGTAACTAGAAAGTATTATAAGTAATTTGTGAGAAGGAGCCAGGGCCTGAAATTAAAGAACTCAGACTGATGAGATACTTATTCCCTAGGTGTCTGTACAACATCAAGTCAGATTATATTGAATCTTCTGACTTTGAAAACTTTTAATGATGATTTTCTTTTTTTAATTAAAGTTTCTGTACTTAAAGGAGTAGCATGCATTCTTATTTGCTTGCAATATCATGTATGCACTTGATTGCACTTGCCTGGAAATTAACAGGATGAAAACATTTAAAATTAAGGAGGGTAATTTCTCAGCTCAGTTATTACACTATGAAGGAATAAAGTATTTAAGATTATTTTTAATAGAACGGCCTGGTTTTGGCTAAGATATTCAAATGGCCTCTGCCTGGGGCTGAACCACAACATCCTATATAAAATTCATGTTTTTTCCACACTATGTGTATGATATGCTGTTGAATTCAATGCTATATTGTGTGGCTTTTTTTTTTTTGAGAGAGAAATGAGTAATCACAGAGGTATTTGGTAGTCTTCTTTCAAGTTAAAATCTTCCCACCTTCCCACCCCATCCCTGCATATGGATGTTTTGTACCATTGAAATTGGCAGGTCAGGCCTGGTGGAAAGCATTGCTGTACATACAATGTGTCCCAGCTGGTGCTGCTGGAGAAGCAGAAGTTGGGTGAGACTCAAACTGTTCTACAAAAGACTGGAGTGGCCTTCATGCAGGAAAGAGCAGGCTTCTGAGAAAAACCTTAAGAATGAGAGAGTTTGGCTGACACACCAGGGCTGGGGACGCAGGAGTAGGAACTCTGAGCCACACTCAGAACAGAGATAGCACTTGCTGTAGGCTCAGATGGACTCTTCATCCAACCTCTAACGGATCTTGATTCTCCTAAGTACTCTGAACACTTTTTTACAACTTTGTGGGATGCCTTGTCTAACTCTTGCAGCATCATTATCATCACACTGGGGATCTAATTCTCCTTTTTCCGGAAATGGCAGTAAATGCACCTTAAGACTTTAAAATGTGAATAATGGGAAGACTCACAAACTGGAAATAGATTTTGTGGCAGGGAGCTGCTGTGTAGGAGACCTCCTCAGGCAATTTTTCTATCATGGAGTCTGGCATCTCAACGCCAGTCAGTGTGTAGCCTTTTCTGAAAGAAAGTATCTACCCTTTTCCTGCAACAAGGGAGTATTTCATAGAATCATAGAATTTTTAAGGCTGGAAATGACCCCTAAGATCATCCAGTCCAACCATTAACCTACCGCCACCAAGTCTACCCTTAGACCATGTCCTCAAGCACCGCATCTACCTGTCTGTTAAACACCTCAAGAGATGGGGACTCAACCACCTCCCTGGGTAGACTGTTCCAATGCTTGATGACTCTTTCAGTAAAGAAGTTCTTCCTAATATCTAACCTAAATTTTCCCTGTCGCAGCTTGAGGCCATTACCTCGAGTTCTGTTGCCTGTTACTGGGGAGAAGAGACCAACCCCCACCTCACTGTAACCTCTTTTCAGGTAGTTGTAGAGAGCAATAAGGTCTCCCCTCAGTCTCTTTTCCAAACTAAACACCCCCAGCTCCCTCAGCCTCCTCGTAGGGCCTGTTCTCCAGACCCTTCACCATCCTCGTTGCCCTTCTCTGGACATGCTCCAGAACCTCAACATCATTCTTTGTGCATAAAGACTTCAGGTGAGATAAGCCTCAGCAATGTGTAATTAAACAAGTGTGTAGGCAATCTAGAGGGACCTGGACTGTAGAGACCAGCTTGGGAGTACGAGCTACTGTTGATAGTATGCCTGTATGGAACTGCAATGCCAGGGGGTGGCTTTTGGAAAGGATATTACTAGCAGGTGCAGCCAAGTGTCCTGCTGCAGTGGGCAGATGGTGGTGATTCACTTCACAGCTCGAAGTAACCATTGGGGATGTAGGCATTATCTGGGATTTATGTGTCAGCAAATGGCCAAGTGTTTGATCTTTAAATCTGTTTAAATGCCTGAAGATCAAGTCTTTCTAATCAGATTTTTAAAAATCACTTAAGAACAGTGTGAATTTTAGTCACTGTAACCACTATGACCAATACCTTTTGGTATCTTAGTCTAGTCCCTAAGATGTGTTTTTAGCACCATATTGTGCTCCTTTCCTGTGGTCACTCTTTGAAACAGTGGTGCTTCTTAATATTGTTCTCCTTGGCAGTGGCTGTCATTTTTCTCCCACCAGCATGGTGATAGTGCAGAAACCCAGAGTGAACCAGAATAAGGATACTGGTTGAACATTGCACGAGTGCCAAGCTAGCTAGCACTACAGCATCTCTGAAAGTACTAGTGCAGCTCAGCACTGTGTATCCTCCTCTTCTGCATGTGCTGTGACAGCCAGCGACACAGAGTGATCGCACTTGGCTGGGCTCTCGCATCAGAACTCTTCCATATGCATGGAAAAGTTGTTCTACTGAATATTTCAATCCAAACTACCTAGGAGCTACCCCCTCCTCTGGAAATATCCTGAGACAGACAAAGATTGAGGTTGTTTCACAGTGTGTGTGTGGAAATTGGAAGGACCAGGGCCAGAAATGGAAGCTGAAGGGTATGATGCTTTGCAGGGTGGCTGAGTTATGCTGTTTTGCACCATTTTTCCCTAACTGTGTCTCTTCCGCTTTCATATGTGTCAGATGATCCTAGAAACATATCCCTAGGAATACAGTTCTGTAGCTGGGTTCCTTCCCTTGGGTGAGTCAAGGTCCTTGAGATCTGTATCATCCACTAGACTGGAGATAGCTGCCAGCACTATAGTTGCTTTCATACTAAAAGAGCACCTTTCTAATACATGAATATACTACACACAAATTAGCATTGCTTTCTGCATAGATATGACTGTTACAGAGATAAGAGGTATTACTGTCAAGTTCCCTGTATATCCCTATACTTTGAGTGTATATAGTAGGCAGACCACATATACATACATTTTCTTGCAGCCCAGGAGCATGCGGTCTACCTGCCATTAGGAGAATGACCTTTTCTGTCTTATTAAACTGGTTTCATGTCAAGCCACAAGTTTTACTTCCCCTCCTTAATTTTCAATTCTTTCCTCCGTCCCACAGGAGTGAAGAGTGAGTGAATGGCAGCGTGGTGGTTTTAGCTGCTGGCAAGGTTAAACCGCGATGCTTTATAAAGGCCAAAAGTACCTGCAGTGTATTTAGCTTATAAAGAGGCAGCAGAGGGAAGGTAATAATAAGGAAAAGGAGCATGCTCTGCTTGTTCCTCTCCTTGGATTTGGTGTCAGGGTTATGATCAAGCACCAGGGCTGGTACTTCTTGTTTTGCCAGAGACATCAGGCCCACGTGAGATTCCCTGCTGTTTTATTTTCCTTTCATTTGGCTTTTTCTTGATTTGCCTTTTAACCTTACACATCACACCTGCTATTATGCGCTGTTACTAAACTGCTGTTCAATTTACCTCATTTTTGGCAAAATGTTTTGAATTATATTGAAATGTTCAGCAAAAACCCTGTGGCTTTTAGCTTTTCAGTAGTGCAAATCTCTGACTTGCAATGGGAGCTAGGTTCAGAGAAGTATTTATATGTGTTTTTTTCCCTGTTTGAAAGGCAAAGAAGACACAGCCAATAATTTTAACCTCTGTTCTATTAAACCATTGTAAAATGTCACAGACTATCTTCAAACGCCACTGGTGAGAGTGTCTCAGGAGTTTCTTGAATATATTGTTGTTGCAGGAGTCTCCTGAGTAAATTATTGAACAAATCTCATTCTTACATTACGTTGCTGGACTACTGAATAAAAAGGGCATAACTATGTGCTATTTTGTTATTTTATTAGGATTAGCAAAAGATTTTGGAGTATTTACTTATTTTTCCTTTGTTCTTTATTGTGTTTTTGTTGCACCATGCTGTGCTAATTCAAAAATTCTGAAGTCAGTAGATAATAATTTACTACTTTTGCTAGAAGAGTCATTGTATAGGTACTGGACTGCTCCCACCTGAGATCATGAGCGGCTCTGAGTCATGAAATTATAATGGAAGTGTTATAAAGGTGCTGAATTTACAGAACTAGTTGCATAGATTTTGCAACACTGTAATTTACAGACTTTTTTCCCTTTGAAATGTATGATAACAAATGGAGAGGTTTTCTTTGGCTCTTCCAGCAACGAGCAATTAAGTTTACAGAACTGCTTTTGCCTTTCTCAGCTCTAGTTGCTATTATAAAACTTTTTATCACAGACTGGGGGGGTTCTCTGTGGTACTGAGCTATATGACAATTTTGAGTAACAGGCTAGCTATGGTTTTTATTTCAGACTGCATCTTCCCAAAGTGAGTAGTGTGTAAAATTAACAGTTTCTGGTCAGGGAATTTGGGAAGATTACATAGGCTTTTATTTTAGTCCTACAGTAATATATAACTTGGAATAGTTAGCCTGAGAACATAGTGATGGACTGTCATGATTGATTATAGCTCTGCATCAAAGAGTCTTAACAGCTGGTAGAGAATGTGCATACCCTGAAAAAGATGCTACTGTGAGCTGTTCCATTGGATAAGGAGGGATTTCAAGACTGCGTTTTATTTTTATTTGAAATGTTGCTCTTCAGTTTGCTGTTACTAGAATGTGTCTTCTGGAAGTTCAAGATACCCACCACAACCACCAAATTCTGTCCTAATATTTTTCTTTTTTCCCCAAATGAATTATTTTTAATGAAAACTTCCTCCATTGTCACATACTCCAGAAGCTCCACTGTCTGTATCTAGGAGCTGGTGCTAATGGCATATAACCATTATATAAACACAGTGTGTAGCATAGTATGTTCTCCTGCTGCGAGTGCATGGAATCTTGAGGGAATGGACGAGGGAGTACCTGTTCACATGAGCTAGGGAAAGGTCCTGTGTCTGGTTTACAGCTCTGGATGTGAATGCAGGAGAAACTGTCTCTTAGGGGATCTTGTGTCTCTGAGAAGCAGTGGCGTCTTGTCTATAATTCCATTTCTAGAGAAACTGAGCAGATACCTACTTCTATACAAAGTGTCTGTCAACAAGTAATTCTCAGAGTCTTTGCAGAGGGTTGAGAAAGGTGAACAGGATTCTGAGAAACTGAGCTTTGAGCAAAGCATTGGTCCTAAGGAGAAGCAACAGAAGCTTCTTGGAAATGAGATTTTCTTTCAGAATGTTTATTTGGTGCATGTCTTTCCAGCTAACCTAAGACTGCAGTTCTATAACTCGGTCATAAAAGTCTCTCTTCCAAACACAAAAGTGAAAAAAAAGAGAAGTAAACCCCAATGAACAACAATTAGTCTGCTTTCCTTTAAGGCATTTGTGCTTTAAGTGACCCTGGGATAGTCTCCATTGCCCAGCAAGAATATGTAGCCAGACCTCATGTCTCAGTGCTCTGCCTTCTCAGCTGGAGTAGGCTAGGAGTTGGACCCTTTGCTGATCCCTTGCCCTTCTGTATTACTGTGATACAGAGCAGGACAGATTCTCTACCAGCTCCTTTGAGGGGCCCTAGCCCTCTACACACCTGGGGAACCCAGAATGGTGTGAGCAAAAACAGTCTCTTAGGGGACTATTGTAGTTGAACCTCAACCTGTACCTGAGCACCAGGCAGCTGCTTGCTCACCTCTTCCCCCACCAAAGGTATGGGGAGAATGGAAAAAAACCCTTGTGGATAGAGATAAAGGCAGTTTAATAGGATAAGAAGAATACAAGTGATGCACAAATGCAATTGCTCATCACATGCAAAAGGAAAACAAAACAATGTCATGTGCAGACTGTTTCCAAGCAGGAAATCTGTCTTGCAGCTCACTTTCCTGATTATATACAGAGCATGACATTATATGGTATGGAGTATTCCTTTACCCAGTCTGGGTCAGCTGTCCTACTTGTGCTGTCCCAGCTTCTTGTTCTTTGCAAGTCCTTGAATTAGAGTAGACACAACTAACCAGCAACAACTAAAAATATCAGTGTGTTACTAACATTATTCTCATACTAAATCCAAAACACAGCACTGTACCATCTACTAGAGAGAAAAATTAACTCTATCTCAGCCAAAACTGGGACAGGAACGTAACATTAATTAAGTCACAGTGTAGTCTCTGTAATAACTTTGTGAGACATGTGCATAGCTGCTTTGTTATTTAGACTGATATGTGCCCAAGGGAGGAACTAAAAACCACAGAGAACAGGATGCTTAACTGCCCCTATGGAAACTGCCTAAGTGATGTGCTGAGAAGCATAGTAAAGTCTGAGTGTATTTATCTAGAACAAGGTTTCTTTACTTAGTGTGAAGTGGCCGTGCAAGTAGGTTGCTGTAGTCCATCAGCTGGGGTGTTTCCACTACACTGTACACAATGATAAACTCTGAATTTTAACAGGTACAGAGAAAGATGAATGGGGGAATGGGTTGCCTATTTCATAATTGACTGGAAAAGCTTGGCCTGTACAACTTAGCAAAAAGAAAGGCAAAGAATACAGTTGTTTCCTTTCTTACATCAAGGAGTTAAGAGAAAGAAGTCAAACTAGAAGGCAGCATTTTGACAAGTACAGGTGGGTTCTAAAAAAATATCATGATTAAATTTTCTTCCCCTAATAATAAGCCTAAAATAAATTAGTCCAAGAAGATATGGAAGAGTTGTATAAATGCAACAGGGACACAGATTTTAAGTGCTTTTGAGATGGTATTTTGATAGTCCATAAAAGGGAGGGTATAATATGGTGCCTACAATAGCAGGGGCTGATTCTCACGGTCTGGGAAATTCTGCAGCTCTTTACTGTGACAGCCAGTATCTGTTTAGGATCCGTAGGCTAAAATGCTGTCTCTTGTTTCTTGATCTTTGGATCAGAGCGGAACTTCAGCTGGGGGCTGGGAGAAATGTGAAGTTTTAAGTGCCTTGCAAATGCTTCAGTTACTATTAAAAGTAAAAGGCAATAAAAGATTATTGTTAACAGCATCTGGCCACAGCAACTGTGGGAGATGTTAGCATCTTTCTCATTCTCAGTATTTTTTTGCAATACCAATACAGAATAATGCTACTTGGAGCCACATTATTCCTCCCTCATTAAGCACAGCTGGAACCAGCTGAAGACTTGCTGTGGAGCCAGTAAGGCTTGTTGTGTGATGGCTCTTTCTGAAGTTCTGGCAGGAGACTCAGATTCTGATATGCTCCCAAGGCTCACACGTGCTCTCTGAGCATCTGACGCCAGCACTTTGTGGACTGTGAGAACAAAGGGAATGTGGTGGCTTGGCCAAGTGAGCTTACTGCAGGCTTTGGACAGCCATGATGTCACTGACTGTTCAGGGTCTGTAATGTTGAAGATGACCTATGAGAGAGAGGTTCCCCCCAAATATTTTATGGTTGGATGGTGAAATGATCACAAGAAAAACAATGGCCCCAGTGTATGCAGCAAAGGAAGGCCAGGAGTCCAAGGGAAGAAGTACTACCCGGCATAGAATCATAGAATATACTGAGTTGGAAGGGGTCCATAAAGATTGTTGAGCCAACTCTATGTATTCTGGTTGGAAACTAGTTTAATGTGCACAGAGGCAGAGGGGAATAGCCCAAGTGTCAACAGCTCTGCACTGGAAGCGGCTAATTCTGGATTGGCTATGGCTAATAGTGTTTTCTCAGAGCAGTGTTAAGGGTGAAACCTCCAGTAGCTTCTGACCACATACTTCTGCTATATAAGGACATAGTTTCAGGTACAGAGTGCTTAAATGTTGTAGCCAGAATGAGTAATCTGTACTTCATTAAGTGTTTTTGGTGCTCCCTACCCACCCATGTGTGTATGGATTTTAGACAAATAAACACTGATGGTGAGCATCCTTCATTGTGGATTTCCTGGTTGGTTCACAGCAACGAACCACCCTTTGACCATGTTTCTCACCAATTAACTAATTCTTTAGAAGACAAAGGCTGTCACTCCTAGCCTAGATCTCTGAATATTCTTATGTAACAAAAATCAAGAAGAGACAGAAGTGATTGAAGACATCAAGCAGGAAGTGAAAGGAAAACACTGATCTACAAGTTTGAAACCCTTATCCAGGATCCTGTGCATCGGACCATGACCAGTGGAGGTGCCAGTGGCTAGGAGGTGCCGGTGCTTAATGCACTTCTCAGGTACTCTGTCACAAAAAAAGACAAACACAAAGACTTTGGTTCCTAATTAAAAATTGTGAGTTTTATAGTGAGAAGAGATGTAATCAATACAGAAAGCTAAAAAACATTCCTATGGTCCAAGCAGTGACTTTGCAGAGTGGATACCAAGAACATGGCTACATTGAATGTGCTGCACGGTCTTAGAGGAGAATGCATTTCAGCTACTTTTGGCCCTGCTGGTATTAGGAGTTAAATTATTTGTTATTGAAGGATTTTTTTATGTTTTAAACCTGCTTACAGGCTTACTTTTGAATCAGTGACATAATACAACACAATTAGTGATGACATGAAGTTGGAACTGTCCTTCTAAAGCATGTGACATGAAATTTCTGGGTTTTATAGCTGAATTGCATCTTAGCCATTAATTGCATGAAAGTTGCTTTTAAATATTTAAAGACTGCAGATCCTACTTTTCTAGTGAAATGTTTTTGCTGTCTGCAAACATGCAGATTCTCTGATTACAATGATCACTCATCTACACGGTAAAAAGCTGCTACTGTTTTTTTTTTTTTAAAGTAAATTGAATATATATATATCTGTATAACTCCCCCATTTCACAGTCAGACCAGTGTCATGAAGCCTATTTGAACAAACACAGATGGAATTAGAACAATATATTGATACATAAAATTTTACTAACTTAAAATCTCAGATTTATCCACACAAAATAATTTCTCAGTGCATAATATCTATACTTGCTCCATATAATATGCACTTTTTTCTCAGAAGGTCTGTTGCTCTTTACCTCACAGCAGGTTTGTTCAGGTGCTTCCAAAGGGCCTCAAACTCCCAGGACGTGGCAAGCTAGTAGTAGTGGCAAGCCCAGTGGTGAGGTCCTTTGTATCACATGGATTAAAAAGAGGTATATTTACTGTTTGTGGCTTTTGCTTCTCATATCAGGGAAATATCAGTAAAGATCTTTCATATAACAGGGATGTTGTTTCTCTCCCTAAACTACCTGGGCTTACACATGTCTCCCTTGGCAGGTACACTGCTTGTGTTAAGAACACTTCACAATGCTTTGACAGGGTTTGCATATGATGCCAAAGACATGAGCTTTCATTGTTTTCTTCATCAAATTTTTGGTTTTGAATGTGGCTAACATTGTTCTAATAGGAGTGTGTTCATATTGAATTTTGTACTGAAGAAATCATAGTTTGAAAGCTACAGCATATTTTCCTGTGTTCTAACAACTCCAGTTTTCCCACTGATAATTAGTAATAAGCAGTGGGAGTCTAACATTATAATTTTCCAGCTGTTGTGCCAAATAACTTCATACATATCTGATAGAAACAATTAGTGAAATAGCAAGGAATAAAAATTATGCACCACAATTGCAGAATTTGTGAACAGAACAGTAGGTAGAAATTGATGGATTCTTTTGGTTTGTTGCCACTTAGTGTAAATGAAAATCTGAAAAAACCTGTCAGTGGAAGAACTGTGATTATTAGCCTGAAAGTTGTGACATACTAATAGGGGAGCTAGCTGCTCAGATGTAAGTGGAGAGAACATTTTCATGGGGCTTTTGTGAGCCAAGCTGTTTTAGCAGCTTCAAGGCATTGTACAAGGACCTGGGTTCATTTGGGTGGATAAATCCTATTGCTTTGTGCTGCCAGGGGTGTGCTGGAAAAGATCCTGCTGTGATATGACACTCTGTCACAGCTCCTAGTAATGATATACCCCTTGGGCGACGAATGGTTCTTTTCCCAACTCCTAGTGGACATCACTTGATGTAGTAAAACAGCTACAGTAGCAGCATAACATGGTGATTTTTGATCAGTGTACTGGAGAGTTGTTCTGCTTAAATACTTGAAGACTCTATACTACAGCTCTCCTAAACCCAGCAGTTCTCTCTTACCTCTAAGCTTGTGTAAGTTGCAGATCTCTATTTAGTACTCTAGCTTCATGGGAAAGCAACTGAAATTCTTTTTCAGCGTAGCTGGTAGTATTTAAAACCATTGCATGTGTCAAAAGAGATGGGATCAACAAATGAGGTTAAAATATGTAATTTGTAAACAGAATTGTTTACAGGCTTTACAAAAGAACTTGCCTTTTAGCTCATCTGGATTGTGCCATGTGGAACCATATGTCATTTGACCTTTATTTCCTCTGGCTAAATAGGTTCAATTCTGATGAAAGCAAGTTCAGAAGAGAAGATTGCAACATAGCTTTGGTTAGAAAAATAAACAAAATTTTGGTTATTCTCTGAAATGGTCTTGTAACTGCATTTGTGCTTTTTACAATGCTAATAATGTATTTTCCATGGCTACAACCTTCTGCTTCACATAAGATTTGAGGTTATAGGTGCATATTGGGCTATTCCAGTAACTTGGGATCTGCAGGTGAAGTGGTTGAGCAGCATCCCATGATTACAAGCCATGTATTTAGATTACTAAAGATGTTCCTGTTATGTGACATATATTCAAACATATAGCCATCTTCTATGGAAACCTTACTTTAAACATGTAGTCTGTTGTATGGTTTGTGAGAGTTCACTGAAACTCATGCAGAATTCCTAGTGTGCTCCTTATAATTTTGTTACACAACTTATCCACAGGCATCTTGGCCAGGGTGTCCCCCAATGTGTGTTTTGTTCTTTGTGCTTCTCTGTATGGGCCATTCAGTTGTGCTCCAAACACTTCTGTAATTGAGTATGTAAGTTGCAGAGTTCCCAAAGCATCATGACATAGCTATGGTTTATCTATCTCCTGAATTGTAAGAATACTAGAAGAATAGGCAAACTTTCCTGGGTTTTGCCATTGCATTCTTTTTTTAACTTAAATGCTAGTTTTCTGCCTGTATGTTTTTAACCCTACTTTATTTCACTTTGCTCTCAAAGCAGTGCTTTGTCATAATAAATGCTGATGTTGTATTAATATAATTTAAGGCTTCTAAAAGGGACTGCATAATTAGGAAGTTCTAATTAGGTAGGTAAGTCCTAATAAGTTTTGCCTAGTAAGAGAAAAAGTCATACCCACCAAAAAAACCTTGCAGTTTTCATCAGGAAAGGTATGATGAAACGATGAAATTCCACTGCCACAGAGACTGCATTGCCTCTGGATGGGCTCCTACCTGTTTGTTTGTGTGAAGCTGCTGTGAGATTTCTCAGTGTTTGTTGGAGCACTGTTGGCTGCAGAGGAATCACACACATTCTGGGGCTGAATCCACCTCTTGCATTCTGTGTGTAAGTGTCATTACCTGCCATTAACAACCCACTGATTCTTCACTGAACTGCTGTCTGGATAATTATGTTCATGGGACAGAATCTGTCACCAGCCACAAATACCTAGTGTTTTGGTGAGATAGATAATGCAGGTTCTTACACAAGGACAGTTTAAACCTGTGTGTGATGCTTTTGAACTGCTGGGAAGCAACCGAAATGTCAACAGAACTGCTGTTAGTGGTGCTGCCTTGAGTCAGCATTTGTCAGGCTGGAGGGAAAACTCGTTTGCTGAAAACTTAGTGCCTTGCAAAAAGTAAACCAAGTGGTTGGAAACGCCGGCTGAACTGCTGGTTGGAAAGAGTTGTGATGAGCAGCAGAAAATCCATGTGGAGGCCAGTTTCTAGTGATACACCCCAGGCAAGGGTCAATAATGGGGTCAGTAGAGTTTAGCATCTTCAGTAATAAACTGGATAACATGATGGAGTGTACCTTCTGAGAGTTTGCAAATGATACACAATTGAGAGAAGTGGATGGTACACCACATGGTTGCAGTGCTATTCAGAGGGACTGGGACAAACTTGAGTAATGGGCTAACAGGAATCTCCTGAAATTCAAAGGGAAACACAAAGTCCTGTATCTGGGCAGGAATAACCCCATATATTATTGCCAGCTGGAAAGCAACTTTGCAGATGAAGTACCCACACTTCACTGGACAACCTGTGCCAGTGCCTCACCACCTTAGAATTTCTTCATATCTAATCTATCTTTTAGTTTAAAGGCATTTCCTCTTGCTCTACCTCTACACTCCCTGATAAACAAACCCTCGACATCTTTCCTGAAGGCCCCTTTAGGTACTGGAAAACTCTATGTGCTCTAGTAATCCTGCATTACAGTGAGCAGTTATCTCCATTTACATTTGTAGCCCTTTATGTTCCTGAGTGACATTAGCCTATTATCCTATTGCTAATTGTTTCTTGATAGGAAGCTATTAAACTTATTTAATTGGTTACTAGCTAATGAGCATTGCAATGAGGATACCTCTAGCACAAGAGAGCATAGCTTCAGCGTATGTGATACACAATGCCAGTGAGGATGCAAAATCAGAATTTCCCAATATAGGGATGGTGTGTTCTGCAGCTGAAATGTGACCACTTTGAATTACTGTGAATCCTGATGAAATTGCATTTATTCTTCTTGCTGGTTTTTTTTAATAAATTAATTAGATATTAGATATAAATAGATATTAAACTGCTTGGTTTATATACCCTGCTCTGCCTTTTTTTATTAGCAGTCACATATTTTTCTGTGCTAGTTAAGAATTTTTCAAGGGCTTTGTGGATGATGAAGAAGGAACCATCACATCTTCCTGGTCTTCTGGTTGTAACTGTAATTACACACACTCTCTGAGCATGCTGGATGTGATGAATTTGTAGCCCTGGGTGCCTGCAGGCTATTGAGGAGCCCCAAGAGGAGCAAGCCCTTATGTACTATTAGGTTATTGCTTATTAACCTGGGCTCTAGCATTGCAGGTGCACTAGACTAGATGAAATCTCGTTGATTATGTAGTTAAAACTTCATCAGTAGCTGGCAGCTGTGCTGCCAAGCGGCTTTGAGAAATGTGTGTATTGCTGTTGTGAAGCTCTTTGGTTCTTTGGCACCTCTACTGCAGGAACCTGTTTTTTTAAATTAATGCTAATGAAATTGCTTTTTCTGCATGCTAAATATCATTACAGATTTGAAGCTTAGGTCCTAGCTTTTTTTTTTTTCCCCATTAAAAAAGACCTTTACAGGTCTCACAAATAAGGTTGCTACCATCCCAATTAGTGACTTTTGAATTTTTTTTAGAATATAGTTGCTGGATGAAAGGGGCATTTTCTTACATGTAATAATCAGGAAGTAGACCAGATGTACATTTTAAGCAGGTTCAAAAGGTTTCACAGTCTGTAGGATTGCATAGTCTGTGTATTGTAAGTAAATACATGTACTCACCTTCTGGTTTCTACTCAACTTTTTATGAATCTGTACTGCAATTCTTAGCACAGATTCAAATTGAAAGCTCTCAATTTTAATTAGTGAAAAAGTCTTTAAGTGTTTCAAAAAGAAAGCTGACATCTAACTTAGAAAGCTCTTAATCTTGAAAATGTAATGTTAAACTTGTCTAATTAAAAATTCAGGAATTGGAATTTAATTAAAAAAATCCCCAAAAGAGCATTTAAACTCTTTTAACCTAGTGCCAAATCTTAAACCTAGATTCCTCAGGCAGGATTTGGTGTGTAGCTGGGTGATGTGTCATCCACTGTACTTTGTCACCCTAGAGGGAAATTAGGAATTGAGCTTGGTGAAGAAATATACATCACACCATCTTCATGCTCCCTTGTTTTTGTGCAGGTGCTGGACCTGGGCACTAGACTACAGTACTTTGCATGGTCACACATATGTTACAACAACCACAAACACCTTCACTGGGAGAGGATTTAGGGATGAGCTAACATGCTCACAAGTTAAGTACACATCCCTCCTCACTGCCTTGGAGAACTGGTGCCCAGAGTTAACACTGAGTGTGGAGATCTGCCTTCTAACCAGGGATGTAACCTGGTACTTCTGTCTGAAGACACCACACAGCAAGAAAACCTGGTTTTGGTCACTCCATCAGCTGGTCTACGCATCTCATCAAGTAACAAGGTTTTGCTCTCTGTTCACAGCTGTTCACAGCCTTGAAATTAGGCCTCAGGGTATTTCTTTCAGCATCCACGGGAGCTCAAGGAGATGCAGAGTCCAAAGCAGGACAGAGAAAAGGCTCCAGCAAGTGGAGAATGGTACTTTCCACTTAGCTGTTTTGGGAGCTGAGGCTCTTCCTTTGTTTTTCTGCAGCTGGGTGGCAGCATTTCTGCAGGGATTCATGTGGATGGTAAGTTAATTTCTCAAAGATTTTTTTTTCTTTATTTTTGAGGAATCAGATGTTATTTGGTTAATTCTCTCAACTGTGGTTGTCCTTTTTAGAGCAGTATCTCACTAAATCTTCTTGTTACATGTCTGTAATAGTGTGTCCTAACAAAGCTGCTGCAGGTATCAGTAGGTGTAAGATTTAACAAAATACGCAGGAGTTTATAAAACTGTAGCAAAGAGATTTGTCTACCGTCCATCCTTTTTCTCATGGCATTTGGTGTCTTCCCTTACATTCACAGTCTGTGTTCAGGATGAAAACTGAAACACCAGTTTGGTTCATTTATATACATGTACGAAGATGAGTTCGAATGAAGTGACTACCTCAAAGATCTGAACTGATATTCTTTCCTCCACTGCATTTCCTGTTTATCTGTGCTGCTGTTCACCTTCTACAGTAACTAACTAAATCTTAACTTCAAGGTTGAATTTTGAAAACTTAAAATATAAGACATTGGATTATGTTAATATTTGCATCAGAAGGAAAAGTTCCTCACCATTGTATTTGTGAAATTATCATGGGGTAATCATGTATCCTTTTAACATTTTGTAAGGGTTTTTTTTGGGTTTTTTTTTTTTTTTGTTTCTCACCATGAAATTTGCTTTTCTGGTGTTTTTAAACTCATTCCTGTGTTCCTCTGTCCTTTAAGTAAGTTTTTGAATGGATGTGGTTTTCTAGCAGCAATTTACTAGTGCTTTATATGTAACTGCTGTCATTACCTAGTTTTTAATGGTTATTTTCCATGTCATGAAGACAGCTCCAGACATGCCCTGAGACCAGGTGGGGCCAGTTACTGTGTCTGTGTGATGTAATTCTACTACTATCACCTGGTGCTTGGCTCTGTTAAAACAGATTTGGTGGGGTTGTGACTATTCAGTAGGCAACTTGAATGGTCAGTGAATTCTCTTCATTTATTGCACTACACAACTTTGGATTAACTACAAACTGTATCAGGAAAGACTTTGTATCACTTGTATTACTGAACAGCACTTAATCAAGCACTGATCTCTGGAACAACCATCAATGATATTCACATTAACTGAAGTTTCTCCATTAGCATCTCAATTAAAGACCCAAGTCAATTTTAATCTATTTTATGTAACTTTTTAGTACTACTTTGTATTTTTGTTGGAAAAGGAAAGAAAGCAAAACAAAACCCCCAAAATTGGAATTATAGGGAATGAAATCTAACAGCTTGAAGAGACGGCTACATTGATCTACCAAATGAGTAATCTTGTGAGCTGTAACAGGTTTGTTTGAGAAGGCCTAGAAAGACATAGTAAGATGATGAAACCAGATTGACTGTCATTAATTGCATTTTATCTTCAAAATCTTTTTTTTTGTTATGAGACTCACAGTAATTGTTCTGTGGGAGTAATATCATGTCATCCAGACCGTGTCACCCTGGGTGTCCATCTTGCCATTTTTAAATCTTGAAACTGCCCAGGGAGTCCTTCAAGACTTGTGAAATTCCTCAGTTTGTAGGATTTGTTAATTGTAGGAGTTTAAAAGGCTTCTGTGTTAATCTGTGTGTTGCTTTGCAGATTCATATATGCAATCCTTTGATTTGAAAATGCATAATCTAAATGAGTTCTTCCTTCTGCTACAGAGAGTAGTCTTTGTATTGCATGTATGACAGTCAGGATACACCTGTGTTTAAAAAAGACAGGTTCACAAGTATCTACTTTTCCTTAGTCTATATCCCTGTTTAGGACAATATTAACTGCATTTAGCAACAAGTTGTGTCTGACTTGAGATTCCTTTTGTTCTCACAGTGTTTTAAAATGCTTTCTTTCCCTTATGTGCACCAGTTTCATTTTTGCTACCTATATTGGCTACTGAAATCTTATTGGTTTACTTTTAGCACAGTCATTGGTCACAGCCAATGTGGTTTCAGGAGGGGAAGATCCTGTTTATCCAACTTGATTTCCTTTTATGACAGACACCCTGCTGGTTGACCAAGGGAAACCAGTTGGGTGCCATTTCTGGTGCCAGAGTATGAGAGACACACAAAACCACTGGAGAGTGTCCAGAGTAGGGCAGTGCAGATGGTGAAGGTCTGGAGTGGAAGTCTTATAAGGAGAGGCTGAAGTCCCTTGGTTTGTTCAGCCTGGAAAAGAGGCTGAGGGGAGACTTCATCATGGTCTGTGGCTTCCTGATGTGGGGGAGCAAAGGGGCAGGTGCTGATCTCCTCTTTGGGGACCAGGGATAGAACCTGTAGGAACAGTATGAAGCTGCAACAGGGAAGTTTTGAATTGGATATTAGGAAGAGGTTCTTTACTAATGGTATTCTATGATTCTATTTCCTGTCTTGGTTACATGTGATTGAACTCATAACTTATATTTGGTACCATTAACTTTCCTGTTCTACCATACTTAACAGGTTTTTTTTGTGTTTTCTTTGTCATTTTACAATCCTCTGTGAACAGAAAGATCAAATTTCCAGTTTCTTTCCTTTTACATTGGTGTATTCATGGCTTTCTGATACATCTTCTATGTTTTGAGTGTTGTTTTAAGGCAAATATATGACTCTTAATGCACTGCAGAAAAATACTCGATATCCACAGCAAAACTGAGAGCTCTCTTAAAAAAAATAAAATCTCTTGCACATGGACATATGACTTATTTTTTTCTTGTACTAACCCAGCAGGCTAGGATTGTGCTTTCAATTAAAATGGCTTAGCTGAAGTAATTGTTGCAATCAGCAAGAATAAACTTGGTAAAAAAGGAGACTAAAGTATTTCATAGGGTTTTGTCATGACTGTTTTTGTTAGCAAATCTAGCTAAATAGCTTGGAGCCATTATTGCTGAAAAGCTGGTTAGTGGCTTCATCAAGTTACAACTGAGTGCTGGCACCATTTGTACAGTGTTTAGTAAGCTAGAAAACACTGCTGTCTCAGTGATACACTGGTCATCCCATGGCCTGTGGTTTAATACAGGATGCTTTGGATTATTATGGAATTAAATGTGTAGTTTAGAGTGAACCTTTTCCTCTGCTTCCAGGATGTAAATATGATTTTTCCCACCCCCCTGTCTTGGTAAGATCAGATTTCTGTTGCTTATTCTTCCTTCACATGCCTACACAGGAATGACCACTGCTCCAGCTGCTTGCCGGTTCTTCCCTGGCAGAGCAGCTTTTTTGCAAAATGGTTCATTTAACTACTTTCATCTCTCATCTTTAATAGCAGCAAGATGCTGGGCATTCACCATCTGCAGGGCCTGTTGTGCCCATCAATGCACCCAGCTCCGTGAGCAAGAACTGCTCCAGTGTGGGTCCTTGTTATGGCTTTTCCCCAGCAAGAAGCTAAGCACCAGGCAGCTGCTCACTGCCGTGAAAATATCGTGCTTGTGACACTTTCCTTTTTTTTTTTTTTTTTTTAAAGGAATCTGGTAGCCTTAGTACAAAATCTATCTTAATTAAATTTCCTGGCTACTTAGCTCCCCAGCTTTCAATTTCAGCTGGGTGTGACAGTTGATTTTCTGATGAAATTACTGGGCAGTGTTACTGGGGTGTTACACAACCATTTCTACCCCAAAGGTGGCTGGGTTTCAATAGCAGGATCTCTATAAAAGGATGTTTTGTTTCTGAAATATTTTTCTTGAATGGTCATTGTGTTAAATAAAAATATAGCTAGCAAGTTATTACAGAATTAGCCTTGGTGATACGTTATCTGTAATTCAAGTTATCTGTGGTTTGATGGGACATGAGATATAGTCCCTCCCCTCTTTCATGTCTGTAAAATGTAGAACTACCATGGCTGGCTAGGGAAGTGGTTAACAAGGAAAGATTTATGGAATGCATGTGCTGTTGGAATTATCCCACTTGGCTAAGTTTTAAGAGTCAGTGTAGTTTCTGTAGGAGTGTCAGCTTTGTCAAAACGTTACATCAGTGATTGATATGAATGAGGTTTAATAAAAATGAAAAGATTAAATGACATTACGGTTTTCTTCTGTTTATTTCATGTTTAGCCCCAGCCAGCAGCCAAGCGCTACTCACTCGCGTCCTCCTGCATAGCTGGGGTGAAGAATGGGGAGGCCAAGGCAAACCTCATGGGTTGTGATAAGGACAGTTTACTGGGACAGCAAAGGAAGGGGGAAATAACAACAACAGGGCTTGTTACAGAGTGTACAAAGCTGGTGATGTACAATGCAGTTTTCACTGAACCATGCAACTCAGACCCATCCCGAAGCTGGACCATCCTGGAGCTGTGCCCTCCTGCCCCACCAGTCCACCTTTATGCCAAGCATGATGTTCTGGTATGGAATACTCCCTTTGGTTAGTTTGGGTTGGCTGGCCTGGTTGTGTTCCCTCCCAGCATCCTGGGTGCTCCTTTGCCTTCTCATTAGCAGGGCAGTGTAAGAAGCTGAAAAGTCCTTGACTGCTTGGCAGCAGCTAAAACATCTGTGTGTTATCAACAGTGTTCTCATCCCAAATCCCAAACACAGCCCTGCACCAGCTGCTAGGAAGAAAATTAACACTATCCTAGCTGAACCTAGGACATTTCAGAAGTTGGTTTTTGCAACAGATACCTTTAAATTCCTGTAGGATTTTATAGGGAGAATAGAAAACATTCTTTGCAAGAAAAAAACTTCTTTTCAGATGCTGTGATATATCTTCAATATTAAAAAAAAACAGCATATTGCTATAGTCATCCTAAATAAGCTTACTTTTTAAAGAACTAAAGAAATGTGCAGTTGGTGTAGCCCAACCAACATAATGATGTTGAAAATATATAAGGTAAAAAATATATATTAGAAGAGAATTGCAAAAGAAACAATTGAGGTCAGCTGCAGTAAAATAGGACAGGGAGAAAATAGCTCTACTAAATTTAACATGGATTTAAACAATAAACCCAAAGATCAATAGATGCACCTATTTAAATGAACAATAGGTGTATGGTACAAAGATTTGTGATTATATTGGGTAAGATGCTCAGCAAGTTGTTGAAATACTCATGGCCATTGATTGCCAAACCAGCAATGAAAAAAACAATGAAGTCAGACCTCTTCTACCAGTAAGGCTCTAATAATTCAAGAGCTATTTCTGCTTCTTCATTGGTGGAAGTGATGGAATAGATATAGAATATTTTATTGAAGAAGTGGAGGCTGAACCTATCAACGTTCTGAATGGTTTGTAAATGTTTTAACTACATCACATAATCCAATATGAAAAATCCAAAGTCCTCTATCCAGTATAAATAAATGGGCAGATTCTTCTTTACCCAAAAATGTCTGATAGCTTGACTGTTGTGTACTTTTAACTCTTATGAAGTTGCTACTTCCTGCACCCTTTAAGCAAGGGAGAATCCTTCTGATGAAAGGAGTTTAAATTAGTGATGCTGTTTTTCCTTTCACAGTTGCTCATTCATGGAGCTTTGAAAGCTTATAGCAGATAAATGCTTTCTTGTTTAACTTTTTGTCCTACTTTTGATGATAAAGCTTTCACTGTTGTCAAAAGCTGTTTATCCTCTGTCTTCTGTTATGAGATCCCATGGTGAAGTTGTCACTGGGACATACCAGTTCTTGAACTGACCCTTTCAGCTTAATGGGAGATGCTCTTTAACTTGTCGACTTTCCAAACTCATATCAAGTTTCTGACAGCTACAGGATGTCCTTATATCGCCTTATGATTAGAATTTATTTCTAAGATATAAAATGTCTTGCTAACAGTTTAAAAATCAGACCAGTAAATTTTATTCTAGTGAACTGGATACAAAGTTGAACTAAATTTAAAGGACAAAAAAAAAAAAAAGGCATGAAATAAAAGCGGCAGTTCTGCAGAGAATACAACTGGTATTAAGCTGTTACCTCACATTGTGTTTCTCTGCAGTGTCTCTTGGCAGTATCTCAGTCCTTTGCCTCTGAGGCTCTGTCTTTCAAAATGTACTCTGCTCTGGTACTCCTCTTTAATTGCACTTGAACGTTATCAGGATGCTGTTGAGCACTAATGAGTCTTCAAAGCAGTATGTAGGGACTTCCACTTCCCTTTTGTTCATGCTAATTAAGTTAGGGAAATTTTAAATCGCGCCTTGATTAATACTGGGAATTTGTAAGAATGCAAATGAAGCATTGTTTATCTGGGGCTGAGTTATCTTTTTATATGCAAACACACGTTGCTATGCTGATTTTCATTGCCGGGATTACCTTTCTCTTTGGGAAGGCAGTTAAATTACAACTCAATCTGACTCCTCCCTGCTCTGATGATGTGACTACCATTGCTCACACTCTTTACAGTTTCTTAATTGCATACAAATTCCATGTTGTAGCACTTACCTGAACAGCGTTCCAGTTAGTCTAGCAATATCAGGAATTCACCTTCTTTTCTGCAAGTCTCTCTCTGATCTATATTAATAAAACAGATGACCAATGTGGTCCTGGATTCTTCTTAAACAAAAAGTATGGTTATATAACCGAGAAGTTACTCATCAATGATTCTATATAGTCTTATAGTAATATTATTTCTTGGACACCTTTGAGACTAAGTGCATTCTACTATGTGCTAAAATGTTCTGAAACAGTAAAGAAACATCAAATTAATGAAGTAGGAAAATGAGGAAGAATTCAGTATGCAATGAATTTTTTTTCAGGTTTATAGTGCTGAGGGACATCTCTCCCGGAATAGAGGTCCACACTTCGCTTGCTGTGAGGACAGTTGGGTTTTATGCAGCACTCTGCAGCTCCAAGAGAATATACTTCAAAACATGGCACTAAGCTCACATTATGTTTATTTCTTCTTTCATTATGGTTGTATGTAGCTCATGCTTTTATTTGGAGACTTACTGGAATCTTGATCTGGATTTTTTTATTATGGTCTAAGGAAACTGTGAAGATGTCACATATAGGTTTAATCTGCACAGATTTAAACTGCAGTTCTGCTGAATCCGCATGGCAGGGTTTCTGCCTAATGGTAGCTATCTTCTCATTCATTAAAATACTGCTGTGCCATTTTTCTTCTGTCTATCTTGCTGCGGTTACACAAATAGGTCTTCCTTTTCTGAAGTCTCTTGCATTTCTTTTTGTACTTTGAATTGTGCTCTGGTGAGCTGCTCTGGTGACAGACACAGCTAATAGGGACACAGATTCTCAATTTGGCCTTGGGCTACTCTGACCTGCTACTGTCTTCCAACCTGCGTTCATTTAAGGCAAAGCCAATTTAACTTGAACTTCCCTGTTTTCCACTGGAGCCAGAATCTGCTGCCTGAGGCTGGCACTGGTGCAGCAGGGAGGTTCCTGGCACCAGCTGTGCTTTGGGTTTGTTTGTGGAAGCCTAAAGAGGTGAAAAGCTCTGATACAATGAATTGAAAGATGGTGCTTCTCAAATGCCCACTGGGGCTGCGCATACATGAACTGAAGGCTTGACCAATTCTTTCTGGGGTTGCACAAGTTGCAATGGTCGCTTGAGTGTGGTTGCACTTTCCTCAGTTGCCTAACAGAGTAAAATGTATGTACCTTTGTACATACATTTGTACAGTACAAGTGTATGGATGTGCCTTTAGGTCTTGGCATAGCAAAACAGTGACACTTAGGTTTGTTTAGTAAGGCTTTTGTAAATTTTCTGCAGAGAATCTGCTAATGTCCAACCTGAGTATTTTCTTTTGGATATTTTCCTTCCCTTTACTCCTCCACAGCTACCATGGTCCCAGAATATATATAAAGATGATTTACATTCTGCAGACCTTCATCTTGACTGGTTTGGCTCAATTATGCCCAACTCTTAACTAGTTTTCTAGTGGAGTCTGAGTAAAATAGTCTATGTACCTATATTTAGTGGACAGAGAGTTTTTTAAATGCTCTCTTTAGCATATATATTTGTTTATTTTTCATGAGCAAGATGCTGTTAGGAGCTCCTAAGGGATCTGTTTAATGTTTTCTAAACCAGTAACACAGAATTTATACATGAAACATATTCATTTGGTTTCTTTGTAGCTGACTTGCCTTTGCATGGTGCTTCTTGCTGGAAACACATATGGAGGGCTGTTCCTGATGCTATTTCAATTCTTTGTTTGTCCTTTAGTGTATGTTGAGTGTTCTATTATAGGGTACAGAGCTAGATAATGTGTTCAGTGTTGTGGATATAATCAAAAAAGAATCTTGAAAAGCTTTTGCTTTCTAATTATATTCTATCTTAGCCCACAATGTGTCCATACATCTCCTCCTCATCCTGAAAGACACCCTAAACACTAGAAACTGCCAAGACAAATTAAAGCACCCCATCTAAGTAAACAACCACTTGGCAGAGTCTATATGTTCTAAAATTAGGTTTATCTATGTTTATAACTATATATTACTTCTGCATCTAGAAAAGGAAATCAAACCGATTCCCTTGTGTGGAAAGAATCTGAATGCATTCTGAATGACTATTAGCATGTGAATCACTTCCTGTGCTATTTTTCAATTTAGTCTTTTAGAGTCAGCCCTGGAAGAGGATTTGCTCTAAAATAATATTATAATTGACTTTAAATGCATACTGCATTCAGTCATGCTGATGTACTTTTAAATTGTCTCTTAAGCTAATGTCCTGGCCCAAAATGAATTTGTATGAAAAATGGGACACAAATGTCGCATGCTTTATGGAAGTGACCTGCTATGAGTCACACCTTGTGACATGAGTGATTCCCCATACATTCCTCTTTGCTGCCCTTCAGTCCTGATGTGATGTGTCACCGCTGGTCCCAGACAGTGGTTTGTGCATTTATGGGGTGAGACTGGTGACCAAGGGAACTAAGGCAGACATTGATTCTCCATGAATCAATGTCCGTGTTTGTGACAAGGCACTGGTATATGCTTGTTTTGAGGAATATACTACAACTTTGATGGGATTAGTTACATCTGAGACATGGACATTTCCCATAGGATGAATCTGTGCCAAATCTCACTAGATTGCTTCTGTAATCTTTCTCTGTGGGGTTAAGAACCCCAGTTGCTGTTCTAGTGCTGATAGTTGCTGGGGAAGGCTACATTGATGTTATTCATGTGGAAATGATGGATTGATATTGGTTTGGACTCCAGAAGAGCAAAATTATCAGTGCTGAGAATTTTAATATTTGTGCTTGGATGCCAAGCACTTGGGTGCATTTGGACTGATGGTAGCTAGCTGTGGTAGTGATAGAAAACTCAAGGCAATGAGAAATATGAACTTGACTGCTTATTTTTGACCAATTTTGTTAGAAAGCCTGTTATATTTGGACTTAACTTGCTCCAGGAAACTAATTTTCTGACTGTAGGACAGATTAATCCGCTGTAGATCAAGAATAGTTTGGCCTGAACAGCTGATGCCAGTGAACAAGTTAGGTGTTCTGGGATTTGGAGAGATCTTCCCAAAACAGTTAAACCTAAACATGTACCTGCCCATAAGCCTTAGCTTTATGGAAAAATAGTCTGTGACTACTTTTGTATTTTGACCAGTTCTATTACTGTGACTTCAGTGAACATAGACCTTTTATAAACAGGCTTTTTGCTGCCCCTTGTCCTGTCACATGTTTTATTCAACTTTTAGGCAGTGAAAGTCTCAAAAGGCTTCAGTTTTTCAAAACACATATACTCTTAAGGTGAAACAGCATATACATCTACTCGGTTGTCCCGGTGAAAAGTGTTCTCATCCTGAACCACATATTGGTTGCCATATTGCTGGTGTGGGTCTTCTCTGTGGAGCTTGAAGTTTCAGTGGCAAGTCTGACATGCTGAGCAGATGGCAGCTGCTGGGCAGGAACCTAAGCAGCAGGGCAGAGTTTTGTGCTGGGAGAATGGATTCGGAGAAGTGATTCACAGAAGTCTGCACTTGGAGATGGGAAAGGAAGGGTGTTTGTCTTCTAATGGCACTTATAAAGCCAAACTAAAAGCCCTGCTCTTTGTCCTGAGCTGCTTGTATATTTGCTTAAAACTTGTTTTCTCTGAGAAATGTTTACCTAATGGGTAAGGAAGTGTTACTTTGTGGGACTACTGTTCTCTGTGCATGGCAGTAGTCCCAGTAGGAGTACTCTGTAAAAGCCTTTAATATCATAATTATTAGCTTTCTCTAGACTGGAGTTTGAGCCTGGAAATGTAGTGAAAGACAGATAAAGTTTGGGGGTCCTAGGTGACAATTTTGTGTTTCTCCCGTTTTTCCCAAACTTTTCACACTGCAATAATTCAGGGCAAATGAGGAATAATGCACTGGTGGGTTATTAAGTCTTCTGAGAGTAATTCCTGTTTTGCCAAGTCTTTGGAAAGCAGTTGAGAGCCCTATGCTTGGCAGGGGCCAAACAGGAAAATTATGCCTGCTCTCAAATAGGTGATGCTGTTGCACAAAATGCCATTACAGAAAGACTGCCTTGGTCACGTTGTTACACAGCTTCTGTCAATAGTGTCTAAATTTCTAAGATGATGGCTCAGAGTGCTACAGGTTTGAACTACAAGCATATCTTCTAAAAATAAATTGTTTCTGCAAACCAAGTCCTTCTTGAAATGTTGTTTAAGACATCATAGGTAAACTGATAGACATTTACTGAAATGGCAAAGTAGTCACTGAGAGGCACAGAAGCACTCCAGAATATAAATTGCACCTAGTCACTTAGATCACATTGATGTAAAACATGAATTGCTTGAAATAAGGTAGAGCTGTTATTCAAAAAGCAATTAATCTTACAATCCAATGCTTCTCAAAGTGTCCTGTTGCAAAGCAATGACATAGTACAAAGTGAAAAATACTGACTAGAAAGTGATAAATTTTGATGTCAAGTAATTTTTAAGGATGTATTTCAGCTTCTGCTTAAATGTCTAAACCAAGAGGTTTTAACTGCTATTTGACATAGTATATTTTTCATTTTAATTTTTCCTCGTAGCACAATGTTGTAAATGCAATTAATGCCTCAGTCAACCTATACCTGCAAAAAGCTTTTTAGCATATGTAATCTATCTGTTTGAGGTACTTAATTTATGTGCTGAAATGCTCATGTTGTGATATAAATTATGCTAAGAGGAAAAGTACAATGGTTGAAGCAATCAGACTAAAAGTTGGTCTGTGTATTGAGCATGCTGCAGAAGGTAAAAATCTGCTTGCTTGTTGAATATTTATGTGATCAGATCAATATCATTCTTTCCCTTCTTGCTGAGGGCAGCCAGCAGTATATTTGACTTCATTACTTGAGAGATTTTCCAAGTGCTCGACAAACATGATCAAACCTCAAATCTAGTTACACTTTCACCACCTCGTTCTTCCTGTGTGTTTTATTTCCAAGTCAAAAGGAAGGGAAGGTATAGGAACTGTCAGTGCTAGTGACAACAGTTGGATTTACCACTTAAAGCCAGCCAGGCAGAACTGAGTTTCCAAACCTGAGTGGTAGGTGAGTAAAATATGCAGAGATGCTTCTGGTGCTACCACTGTTTCTGGCTCCACCGCTGCTCTTGCAAGAGGAGGTTACTCTGACCACTCTTCCTCCCCCCCCCATGCTATAAGCTGTACCAAAGTGAATGCACAGTTACAATGTGCAAAAAACATACTGAAGGCTGGGTTCTCTTGCATCATGTCCCTGTTTTCCTTCTATAAAATGTGCCAGGAAATCAGATTTTAATCTAAGATTTCTTTTGTGTCTTCATCTATTCATTCCTTAATTTTTCTAACCTGACCACTGGATGCTCAGCCACACTGGCAGCTTGTGTGACATGCATGATTATCCAAAAGAACCAGGTAGATATTGCTGAATCCTTTCATAGAGTTTTCTGATTAGCTGCCTGCTTAACATGCATTTCCTCATGATTGAAATTACTGTGGTGCTGGTGTTAGTGTAGAAACCTCTGTGGAATAGAGGCAGATTCTGCCATGACTGTTTAGATTTGATCTGTGGAGCTGTAGGTACAGCACTGAGCTAAGAAATATTTGGCTAATGAACAGCACATATATGTGGTTGGGTTTTTTATTTTTTGTTTGTTTTTTATTTTTCCATGTAATGTTTGCCACTTGTTTCACTTGGGCTGTAAGATGTCAGCAAAATTTGAAGTGGAGAGAAAGAAATGTTTGAATTGAGCCCCAGTTCTAAAGCCAGTGTTGATATTTTCGAGTTTGAATGAGTAATCCCTCTTGATTAGGAAGAATTTATGTAGTTATAGAGGAAAAAGCATATTCATAGTCAAATAAAGTGTTATAGTGAGCAATGCTCCAACCTGATTTTCTTCTAGTTTATCTACATCCCAAGAGATTCCATGAGGATAAACATCCAAAAGTGTTTGTACGCAGTATGCTTACAAAAACACAGAAACTGGAATATTCTCTTTCATATTGTGTTCAAGAAAGAGAAATAGTTGGTTGTTGTAGTCAGTATATCAAATGAAGCCATTGTAAAAAATGTTGTGATATGACTTCCACATTTATATCAGGGAATGCAGATGAGATGAGGATTTTCTAGAACTGGCAGATTGTAACGGACACAAGGAATGTCACACCTGATTGTACATCACACACTGAGCAAAACAGGGGACAGAAGTGTTTGTTCATCCCTTTGCTACTGGGAGTCTGCTGATGGGGTGCACTGGTGTTTGGCTGATTTGGGGTAGTTCTGTTTGGTGTTTTTTAAAATTTTATTCACTTCTGAAATTCTTCCTACAGCTTTTCTTCCTGTAGGTTTGTGAGAACAGTTAGTGACTTTAAAAGTTTGTGCTACCTCCCTGTGCCTTAGTGAGCCATTGTGGTGTTTGTTCCTGATACCTCCCATCTGCATGCAGCATCCAAGGCTGTTATCTCTGAAATCAAAGCAAAAAATGGCATTTACTTTTTTTCAAGGAAATATAATATTGTTCTGCTTTGTTTGTGTTTTAGTCATACACAATGTATAAAGCTAAATACGTATGAAGTATCATCATGTAGGGAAATAAAATTCAAATACAGATTGTACTACAAATAGGACAGCTTTGATTATGAGATGAAATGCAGGTAATCTCTTTTGGCTTCCTCTGAAAACTGAAAATGATTGTTCCCTACTTGAAAGGCGTCAGCTGAAGAGAAACCAGAACAAAAGAATTGTTATTACTGTCTAAAATAGAGAATTACTGTAAGACTTTTGTGATCATCACGAAAATCTGTTTTATAAAATGGTACAGCTGTCTAGATGATACACTAAGATCTCTTCCTTTGGTTTTCTTTAAGGAAAACTTTTTTCTTTCCTTTAAAACTTTTTTCTTTTTCTCAACAATAAGAATATTTATTTTGGTGTTACTTTTTGCCTGCACTGCAGGTGTTAATGGTTTGGTTCTTATCTTGCTTAATCTGTTTCACACAGTATTGAATGGATTTGGTCCCAGTTTACCTCACACCAAAAACTCGTTTGTCTGTGTAAGAATGGTTATGTTAGATCTGTGATGGAGAAATCTGAATACTAAACCAAACACAAAAGCAGATGCAAAATTCATTGACTGTAATCTGACAGAAGGCCTGTCACAGGCTTCAGCACTGAACTTACTTGAATAATACCTGAAAGTTAGAAGACCTTTTGAGTACTGTGGCTTACTTACTCTGTGATAGAAGTGCTGCTACTGAACCATTTTTTTTCTAACTTGAAAGGAAATCTGGATCATAACCAGTCCAAAACTGCATTTTGTTTCCTGATGAAAACTTATTTGTGACATTTTAAGTGAGCATCTTGTTGCTGGGAATTTGACTTGGGGTACACAGTGAGTTGTAAATGAACATCTCGGGGAAATCTGATGTTCTCCACTTGCATGTTAAAACTATTTTCAGTGAGTGTTCAAGCCAGCACTGAAACTTCAATAGTTTATGCAGTCCTGGAAACAGGAGGAAACTACTGACACACACAGTCATGTTCCTGGTGTGATATTTCACAGGAAAGCAAAGAGCTTCTGTTATCTGCTATATGTGAAGTAGTTTAAATGAGGAAGACCTATGACAGCCATGTCTGTAAAACTTCTCTAGCTTCATCCAGTATAAGGAAAGGGAGCATTGCTGCCTGTTTCCACTTGGTGTGTTTTGGTGGAAAATAAAATATTCACTTAGTCCATGTAAAAACCTGAAAACCTGCTTGTCTTCCCTATGCAGAGAGAGTTGGCTTCATTGCTACTGACTCTACTCCTCATATGGCTAAAAATTAGTTTTCAAAGCCTTGGTGAGTTGTATTCAGACTCTTAATTTGCCGTTTCAGTCCCAGTGTAGGAGGCAAACCTACATTTCCATCGCCTTTTTCCTCTCTCCAAGTGCTTTCTCCCCAAATTTAGTCCTTGTGCCTTTTTCTCTAGAGGTAAAATTTTACAATCCTGTACACTCGTGTAAGCCAAGAACCTTGGTAGTTGGTGATGCAGTAGGAGTTCAGCCCAATCTTGCTTCCTCTGCTTGTATCTTTTGAAAATATTTTGGCTAGTAGAGTGTATCTGATGCTGTCTGTTGTGGTTCAGCTTCAGGCAGCAGCTGACCACAGGAGAATGGGAAGAGAGAGTGGCTGTTGGTGAGAAACTGCATTGTGTATGACGAGTTTTGTCCATTCTATTGTTAAGTCCTGTTGTTATTTCCCTCTCTTTGCTGTCCCAGTAAACTGTCCTTACCTCAACCCACTCTTTATATCTTTGTCTTCCTATTCTTCTCTCCATTCTGATGGGGAAGGAGTGAGGGAGCAGCCATGTGGTGCTCAGCTGCCTGCTGAGGCTGAACCATGACGTCCTACATTAAAGAAATGTAAGAAGGGGAATTTTATTGTAACTATAAACTCATTGTAAAAAATAAAAACTGAAGTGTGGCTACAGATCTTTCTTTGCTGGAAAAGTTCTGCCTGCATGAACTGCAAGATAGGTGCCCCAAAAAAATTTCTAGAAGGAGTTGTTTCATCCATGTACTTTAAAACCTGTTTTAAGCCACTCTTGTGTGTTTTGCTTTTTATGCCATCTGAAATTTTACAGGCACCTGTTGCACTGTTTACCGGTATAGGCTTGTGTTAGTCTCTGAGAGCATAGCAGGGGCAATATGGGATGTCAGTACTGATGGAAGTGGGCTGCTCTGTGGAGCTGGACTACAGGTGGGATATGCAAAGGGCACTGTTGACCTCATCCTGTGGCAGTGTCAGACAGGCTGGAGGTATCTGTTGCTGTGTGATGCTTCCTATAGTTCAGCAAGTCTGTGTAACTCATACTTGTGCAAAAGTTTCAGGTTCACTTTCCAGTGTATTTATACATTTTAATTAGCTGTGAATATAATTTCCTCCCTTATCAGTTTAACTTTCCTGTAGAGAATGACAGTGTTTGACTGGCCATGAAAAGTAAAAGGAAACTGCGTCAAAAGCTTGTACTGCCCTGATCTCACTTGAAATGTTTGTACCTCTCAATCAAGTTTGATGGATGTCTTTGGATCTCTAGTTTAACAACTTTGCATTAGGCAATTAATCTTCAGGTTTTGCAGGGCTGGGAATATATTTTACAGTTCTCATCTTGTACTTTTGGGTCCAAGTAATGTCCATAGCAACCAGTGAGAAGACTTCTGTTGATGCTTCCTGTCAGATTTTGATCCCTACACTTGAGCATACACAGATTTTTAGGCCTCGTGATTCCTTGGTTTTAGGATTTTATAACATAGGAGTTATCACACAAGATAAAAACATCTCTGCACTCTGTGTCTAGTGATAGCCAGGACCAGCTTTTTAAAGGGAGAATGTGAGAAATGTTGATAGAGCAATACAAGAATAGCTTGTTCCAGAAGATTTTGTTTCCTCTTTACGTTGGTGAGAAGCTGAATAAAGGCTTGAATCCAGAGAACTTACACTTGTCAAAGTTTTAAATGTTCTTATTACTAAAAATAATTTTTTTCTCATCTAACTGGGGATAGTTTTCCTTTCACTCTTCTGCTGCTAATTAAATCCTCTTCATCTGTCAATAGCAGAATGTGAGTTTTTCTTAGTATCCTACATAAACTGGTTACGTTCTATTTATTTTATCGTGTCCTGAATTGTGCAGCATCATTTGCATTTATATCTAACTTGTTTAGTTATGCATACTTTCCTTAATTACTTTTTGGGCTGTGTATTTTTTCATAAGCACTTTTTTTGATCCATCTTAGCTTATATTTACAGATCTTTGTGAATCACAACATGTTTCATGCAATCTGTCCCTGCTTCTGCTGAAGAACAGTTAAGAGATTTGATGAGGCCAGCACTTTTAAAGTGGGTGATAAAGTCAGGCTCTCAAATCTATCTATAAGTAGGTTGGCTACTTTCTATCCTGTTGGTTTAGTAGTAGCTTTGGAGGTATGGAGGTTGAAGGACTTCTGGTCCTCCTGTAGGTAATGGAGTTTAATTTAGAGAACTAGAGCAGAAATGCCTGCCCTGGCTTGCATGTGGCCAATGCTTGAGAAGCCAATATTGTGCCTCCTCACCAGCAGCTGCGAGAGAAAACCTGCAGCTCAGTGTGCCCATACCGTAGCTCTTGTTCATGAGCATCAATTGATTTAGTGTGCTATACTGAAAGAAGAAATTTATTTATATGCTGCTTTGTATTTTTAATAACTGATCTTTGAGAGTGATCTGAATCCACCATGTGGGTTCACCTCTGGAAGTCCCTTCCAACTCTATCTATTCTATGATTCTATGTGCTTAATGGCTCAGGTCACTGATAAACCTAATGAAACCTAAGGTGTGATTCACAAAAATTGTAATTTTTGTGCAGTGGAGGATGCTAATGGGAACCCAGTGGTGGCCCTGAGAAGTAAATACTACATAAGTCATTGTTGTGGCCACTGCAATGTTTCAGTGGGACTCCTTGCTTTCTCTGAGTGCTGCTACTCTTTGAGTAGACCACCTTCTGTCAGATACTCTGTAGCAATGGAAATGTGCTTCTCGTCCCTCCCCTTTCCTTTGTGCTGGCTGGAGATGCCTCCTGTGTTGCACTTGCCTATGCTGCCATCTAGCAAGCAGCAATCTACAGATGAGACACTTTTTTTGCTGTGCTGAAGGCTGTTGTATATTCTGGATATATCCAGCCCAAGTCTGCTGTGTCTGATAAGTGCACATCAAAGCAGAGAAGTATTTTTTGGGTTTATGTAAACTAAATAACGTATGTGGATTAAGACTTAAAGAAGTCTTTTTTTAAGCACTTAAGAATTGAGCACACATGTTTGAATGGAAGTTTGATCTAGCCCAATACCCTGGGGTTTTTCTGGTGTTCAAAAAAAGGATGCTTGGGGAAGAGTTGAAGAACAGTGTGATGGTGGAGTGGGGTTCCCTCAGGATACTTTCCCTCTCTCTAGAGATTTGTGGCAACTAGCACTGCTATTTAATGGGTATATTCTAATTTCTGTTTTGTTGATGTTAAAGTTGGTGCTGTGCATCACACAGAGGCTGGAAGAATGTAGTTTCAAGGGGAACTTCATCATCAAGACTGATTACATGTATATTGATATACTGGTACTGGTATTTCCTACTATCAAAGGAAGACACTGATAAAACAAGGTCTATTTTTTGCATTACAGAAAATTGATTTCTGCTTCAGGGAAACCTTGGATCGTGTACTTTTCAACTTCTTCAGAACAGTGTTCTGCTTTTGCCTGGGATAGAGTTAATTTTCACAAGACATTGAGATGGTGCACTGCCAGGACAGGTGACCAACTAGCCAAAGGGGTAATCCATGCCATATAGTTTCATGCTCAGCTTACAGAGGGGGCTTCTCAGGAGTGGTGGCTCCAGGACGCAGGACAGGATTGTGAGCTGAGCAAATCACATTGTTTATCATTTGTTTTATATGTTCTAAGTCCTGATATTATTTCCTCATCCATTTACAGTCTTGGTAAACTGTCCTTATCCCAGCCCACGAGGTTTGCCTTGCTCTGCCCATTCTCCTCCCCATGCTGCCATGGGGGAGGTGAGTGAGCGGTTGTGTGGAGCTGAGATGTCAGCTGGGGCTGAACCATGCTAAACAAATGCATCATTATTCTCTTTAATCATGTTGTTTTAGGCCATGTAATTCAGTGTATGAGCTTTCCTGTAGGAGAAAAAAGTTGATCAGCTGAGCCTAAGAGTACTGTTACTAGACAGTGGACAATACTCTGGTCATTTTTTGTCTTTTCCCATTTGAACATTGAATTTACCAGCTTCATGAGTTTTGGGGTTCTTTTTAATTGGAACTGAAGATTCTTTCTTCTATTTTAAAATAATGTCTTGGAGCGTCATGGCTTCAGAAAGGTCATTTTGCAGAGCCTTATGCAGAACTCAGTTCTCTATTCATTAATTTTGCAGAAACCCATTTTTCTTAAGAAAACATATTTTACAAGCTGACATCACTGACAGCTTGTGTCCCCTAGAGCCAGGAGTGGGGTCATGGAGTGAGTGGGCAGTGCCTGGGTTTCACTGTCAGTGGCACAAAGTTGTTTCTTGATTTCTGGTTCCAAACTTGTTTTGCCCATAATAGGCAGCTTCTAACATTTTCTACATAAAATCTGTGATGTATGTTAATTTTTCTTCTGTTTTCTGCAAGGAAAACTTCTTGTTGAGTCTTGAGTATCTCCAACACAAAGGTTTCTCCTTCATTCCAAGCTTCTTCTGGTGTTCATGTGCTCTTCTTGGTCATCCAAGCCTGCTTTCCTGGATTGTCTCTCATTTTACACTACTCAAATGCCAGCTGATAACCTTCTACAGCCAAGTTCTACTTCTCTTTTGCTGATTTTCAGCCTGCTAGCATTCAAGCAAAGTCTGAAGAGACGTTGGATTAATGATTTTTAAAATTTTTTTCTTTCTTCCTTCTCAGTTTACTTTTCACTCTTGCCAGCTGAGATACTGTAATTTACTCCTGTGTCCCCAAGCACAGTCTGACTGCCACTCTGGTATGAGTTTCCCAGAGGCTTAAGGAGCAGTGATTCCACCCCGTGTGCCTTTCCATGCTCAGATTTCCTGGAGAAATTTCTTGATGCTGGGTAACTTGTGTTTCTGCCAGAGGTACAACCAGGGGATATGAGGTTGGCTCAGGGGTTTATTGCCTCTGAGCATCACACACTGCTCTGGGCAGGAGTCCAGCGTTGGGAAACAGCCCCAGCCTCTGGGCTACTAAACCGCTGTTCTCTGCTCTTAATTAACCCGTGCCAGAGATGCCAGGTAACCTGCAGCACCACTCCATGGTAAAACATGGCTACAAAAATATGCTTACCTAGTAAAGCTTGAGTGGTTAAGCTGTTGTACAGGCTGGTTTTTGTTCCATAATTTCTTCCAATGTCTTTTACAGAAACATCATCTGAATACAAGAGAAGGGGGGGGAATGGATTGTCAGGAGGTATTAATTTGCTAGATGTCTGTGACATTTTAATATGGACCTCAGCCCCATTCATTCCTAGCTATGAGAGTCCTTTTAGGAAACACTTATCCTTTATTAGCTTTGAGCATATAAAAGCTGTGTCTACTGTTTTGTGTAAATCCATGGAAATTGTTATACTTAAGAGGGTGAGCAGGGGTCAAATATTTGGCTGTTGCCCTGTAATAAGCAGGTTTGGTTTTTTTTTAATTTGTTGTATTTTTCCACAGGAATGTGAAGCATGACCTTTGCTTTTGAACTCTAGTGGTCAGAGTTTTTTTCACTATTAAACTAATTCACTGTAAAATTTTATAAAATAGCAAAATAATGTACCAGTAATTTAGTCAGTTATGACATTTAACTTTCATAGGGAATCAATGATTGAGGTCCTCAGCCAAGCTGTGTGCGTGTTTATTTTTGCAGGATAATAGGAGGATAAGTCAATATCTTTTCCATGCTTGAGGAGTTCTGATTAATGGGCTTTCAGGTGTGGATTATCTGCAGAGGAGTCTGTCCTTCAGTAAAAACTACAATAGAATAGGAATAGACATACTCCCTCTTATTTTTTTTTTTTAATTTTATGTCATTCAGCAAGTAACTGAGAAATACTAAATATCAGAAGCATCGAAGAGGGAGCAAACTAGAACAGATCTGAGGACAGACATTCATCTAGAGATGCTGACCCTGCTGGTCTTGAGGGCTGATCACTTAATGCCTTTCTGCAGTCATGTGTTATTGTGTCCTGTGTCCCCCTGCTTGCTGTTCTGCTTCTGGTCTGGGCGATTTCTTGGTGTCAGTGTCTAATCTTCAGTGTACACCTTGCAAGCTGTGCAGCCCAGTGAAAGGTTCTGCTTTTGTCTCAGTGACAGCACTGTGAATCCTGGGTTTGATTAGGTTCAACCCCATGGGAGGACTGAGGTGGCAGCTGCTGGGAGCTGGCAGTCCTGTTGTCCACATTGAGGGGTGTGCACTGGGGTGAACACACTCGTCCTTTGCAAAGGGGAAGCAGGAAGAGAATGGATGCTGCTTGGAGATGCATGGCTGGGATCAGGAGTAATTTCCATGAGTCATCTTCCTTTCAAAGGGAGTGTTTCTAAATTTCCCTTTTAAGGGACAAATGAAATATAGCTCACAGCCAGAAGACCAACTCACTTTCAGCATCATATGTGCAGAGGAAGCTGGGATGTGGAAGCTTCCAGAGGAGTAGTTTGGTACCTGATGTGTGACAAATCAGATTTAGGTGTGGGTATGGTCAGAGTTTGAAAAAAGACAAATCTTCTGATCACCACCAAGCAGGTCTGGAACGAGGGGAAGGAGTGTTGTGGCACAGTGGGACTTCATCACATGTGGCAGCATCTATATTATATGTTGTGTCTGCAAGCCCAGCCACTCACCTTCCATTTGTCTAGACCACAGAGCTTGAATATTCCTCTCCTCCATTGCTCCCAGTACAGGGAGGAGCTGGAGCCAGAGAAACACCTGCCCTGCCTCCTCCTATGAGCCTTCCTAAAGCACATTGAGGACTGGGGCATGACTTCAGCTTTGACAGAAATCTTGCCCCCTCCCCCCATGCTAGCCATGGCCCATAATGCTATGGAACCTTTGACCTTTTAACAGTTTTAACCTATGACCTTTAAAATTTTTTTGTTACTGAATTGACATTTTTTCTTATGGAAACCAGAACATTTCTGGCTCACTGGGGCTCTCTACCACAAGCTCCTGTTGCTAACATTGTGCAAAACAAATAGGAAATATGGTATCTGCTGCAAACAACTGACCCTCAAGTTTAATAGAGTGTACAGTGGCATGAGTTCATCTCTTAATGTGCTCTGCAGTGCTGAAAAACACTTCAAATGACTGAATGTAGCATTGCAGCAGTTTCTGCTGACAGAAATGCATTACTATTCTCATGTTTAATCTAATACTTCCTCTGGGACAGAAAGTAGCTTTTCCAAGCTGTGAATCCTCCTGGTCTGAAAGATACAAAAAATAATATTTTAACTGCAATGAGGTCTCCAAGACCTGCCAATAAATCAATCAGAAATTGTAATTGAATTTTTGTGTTAATACATTTCATCAAAGAAGTGGCAAAATTCATAAAGTTTGTGTAGAATAAATCATCTTTTCAAAAACCTGACCTTTTCAATGAGAAGATATTTTATATTAGCAGAACTCTCTGTGTAGGTGCAGTCCAAGTGTTTGTGATCAATTGCAGTAGTTTTCAAATTTAATAGACCATCACTGGGTCAATGTCACATTTATAACTGTTCTCTGAGGATGTTTCTTGAAAAAAGTTAGCTTCATAATATTTACATAATTTAACCTTTTAATTTTTGTTGTAGTAACCCTGGATGCTTTACTCCAGAAAAATCTGGGCTTTATTTTGACTTCTGAGTACGGAGTACAGGACTCGAGTGTTTGAAAATTCTGTACCAGTTTATACAATCTGCATTGAGGTTATTGTTTGTTCTATCAGTCTCTTAGTTTTAATAAATTGGGTAAGAATTTCTAGAGCAGATAGATTACATCCATCTGCAATATATTGAGAATTAATATTGCCCTGGGTGTCCTGTGCATCCTAAACAACTCCTTAACAGGCATCCAGCGATGCAGCATTGCCAGTTTTTCTAGTTTTGTTCTACTGATTGTAGGTTTGTTGCATATAATCACAGCTTCTCATTGAAATCTGAGCAACTTTGAATAACAATGGGAAGATTCTAGCACTGCCTAGTACAGATCACTGGGGGCTTCCTAAACCAATACATTTGTCTTTGGAAAGAGAAACTTGGTGCCTATCTTTAATGAATGTTTGCGTTACTTTTCCAAATCACATGTTAAAAAAAAAAAAGAATGTGTTTAGCAGTCCTTCCTAGTGTTTTGTGCTGTTAATTGTTGGAAAAGCTATGTTTTATTGTGAATCTCTAAAATGTTTAATCATAGTCTGTGTTTTTGCTGATTTGAGTACAACAATGCATGCCATTATAAACCCCATGGGCACTCCTTGTACCAGAAGCCATGTGGACATGGTATTATGATGAAATACTATGGCTGTCACTAAGCACTCTAGATTGGGTTAACAGGGGAAAACATCTTCCAGTGTGGACCAGGCTCCTGTCCTGTTGATTCAGAGGATGGATGTGGCCCCAAGTGGACTATGCTTGCTATCAAGAAATCTGATTGCAGGATTTTTTTTGTGGTAAGAAAATATAAGTGTACATATGCAACATGTAGAGAGGTGGTGTATGAACTCTTTCTATCCTAAGACAGGGAAAAGACCTATTTTTCCAAGATGCAGAAGTAAAACATGGCTAATCATTGCAGAAAAGCAGACAGTAATTGAAATTTAAACCAGTTCTTCCCCTCTGTTCACCAGCTACACAAATGTCACTGTCAGACCAAGATGCTTCAGTGATGTAGATGGATAAATAAAACCAAATGAAGAACAAACATTGGTGTAGCTGGAAGATGTGGAAGCTCCTGACATCCTGGTGGGGTGGGAGTGGGTGGGGGGTAGTGTGTTGTAAAATGGGGTGCCATCAGTTCTTGCAGACAGGATCCAGTTAAGAGAAATCCCTTTCTGCAAGCTGACAGACTGCCACCTCAGTAATTGGTCTTTCGGTTACTACAAGGTGCCAGATTGTTTAAAACTTGGGGAATTGAGAGTCTGAGTTAATTTAAATCTTCTGCTCTGCTTCTGAGCAGTGTGGGGTCAAAGTATGTAATTTTGAGAGAAGGAGAGGAAAATAAGCAATAAGATTAATGTTCAACACACATATTCACATTACTTAATAGTGGACAGAAGATGCTACATACATATGTGAGATCTGATGTCAAAGACTCCTGAATTTAAACTTCAGAAGGACCAGGCTTTGTCAAGCAGATGGGTTTAGCAAAAACTGCCTTTAGCAATAGTTTCATCCTAGAAGTTATTAAACATCTGTGTAGGGTGGATACTCTTTAGGGTGGGGATCACACTGGTGCTTGCCATGAAAAGTACCCTGAAAAGCTGTAGCTGGATAGGAGTGAGATGGGGGTGGCTCAGGGAAGGGTCTTGCAACCTGCTTGCTCTGTGGAGTTTGCTCAGAGCCGTGGGTTTGGCCAAGTGTGGAGCTCTGTGCTGCTGGAGGCGTGTGCCTCTGGTTTGTGTGGAGAAGCACTTGACACCATTGACCACTTGGTCAGTGTGTAAAGCTGCAGTGTGTGTCTCTATGAGCAATCTGCTTTTTCTTGTGCAGCATGCTGGATTAGACTGTGGTTTTCCTCTAGGAAACCATGGATGCTTCCCATGCCTTGATGTAATTGTAGCAGCCAGCTCTAGACTATGCTGCTGTTGATAGTCTTTGCCTGCTTGCTCATAGCTTCAGCCCTTTTTATATGAATAAACATTTTTGAGTGAAATGTATAAATGCCAGCTTTATAGTTGGTAAAACCAGGGTCTGGTGTGCAGGAGTCCTAGTTCAATGCCAGAGCCAGTCTACAGAAGTTCTGAAAGCGAAGAATTACACTTATCTAAGTTGGCTTTCATTTTCTAGCAACTAAGAGTATCTGAAATTAGGTATTGCCTTATTGCTTGGGTTTGCCTTCCTACTGCACTTTACTCTGTATCTGTTTACTAGCCTCAGGGTTCCCCTTAAAAATCTATTTTTCTCTTCAGAGTTTGTAATACACCGTCTCAATTTTGCTCAGCTGCATAAGCAAATCTCACCCAGAACATTACCTAGAAAGCACTGGCAGGATATACCAGTGTTAAATTCAGTGACCAGTTATGTAGTTAAGACTTTTTTGCATCTGATTAATTACATTTGGTAAAATGTTAAACTTTAACTAGAATGAGTAGTGCCTCACTGGAAAAAGGCTTGCTTATCAGACACTGCATTTGTTTCTTTAGATCAAATTTTGATTTTACTGTTAATATGGGACTAATGCTCAGACAAGTGCTCTTGTTATATGAACTCCTTCCTTTAAATTGCCTCCCTGCATGTGAAAAGCATCTATGTATCTTTTCATTACCAAATACATTTCAAGAGCTCTAGTGCCTGTTTTATTGTTAGATAATGTGCCATATATACGATCGATATAAACCCAAATATAGGTTTAAAGGCTTCTCCTGCTATAAAAGAGGGAATAACAACATGCAAATATATGCAAGATATTGAAATACAGAGGAAGTGAAGAGTGTTGGAAGAGCTGTGATGGCTTTATGGTAGGCTACAGCATGTTGTACAGCTGTTACTGCCAGGGAGCCAATCTTCATTCCTGAGATCTTGTTGGCAGCCACCTTATGGTCTGTGGTGTTGGTACCTTGCAATAACCTGGACCTATCAAAGAAACTTCTGTCTGTGGTAGTTCCAAGAAAAATCTGGGAAGCTGGCAGCTGATTTCAGAGCTGCAGCCTGGATTTCAAAGCATGACAAAGTCAATGGGAGAATTGTGGACCTTGAAAATTTCTCAGTCTGGAGCCTGCAGAGTTACATTGAGCCATGTTCTGCTTCATGCATGTTGTAGTAGAGAAGAGATCACTGTTGCTTCTAGGAAAATGGGGCTGTGGTATGGTGTAATGGGAAAGTAGTCACAAGCTGCTGCAAAATGCAGCTTCCCACTTCTGTGGAGTCTGCAGAGCTCTTTTCATGCTGGTGCCAGGGATGCTAGCATCCTGCTAATCTAAGGGATGGTTTTGCCTTTGCCTTTGAGTCTCTGCCCACTTATTTCTGCTTTTGATGCAGTCCTTTTGGACCTATGTTGTTATGTATTGAAGTGTAGATCCAGATGCAAAGCCTGGTAACCTGGTGTGGAAGAAAGCCTGTATTCAAAGTTGTGGCTATTTATTTTCATCAACTTGTGATGTAGCAGCCTGCAATTTGTGATGCTTTAGCAGTAGTAGTCAGAAAGGAGGAAGTAGCAATAAATGCATGAAGCAGTAATAATCCTAGTTGCCTCCAAAATGAGAATGTAATTTTTTTACTCCATTCTTGATTTTTTTTTTGTCTGCCAGTAAATAGTCATGCTGATAATAGCACCTTTTAGTGTATTTCACTTATAAGAAACCTGTACCTGAAAGAAAAGTGATTATCTGGAACATTGGTGTGACCTGATTGCAGAACTTGATTTGTGTGATGTCTTGAGTTATTATACAGACACTAAAGCCTTTTTCAACAATTTGGAAACCTTCTCTCTTTAGTGTGGCTTAGATGTTTGCAGTGTCCAGGAATAGCTTTGAAAAGGTTGCTGGGTGGACTTTATCCTCTCTAACTTAGACATTTAGAAGTGAAGTGCATATACTCTGGATCCCTTCAGAGGAACAATTTGAATTAATCTCATTGGAGTTTTGGTTGTTTAGTCTTTTTTGTTTGTTTGTTTTCCTTTTTTTTGTATATACATTCACTAGAGGATGGGATAAATCAGCCTCTGGAGATTTGCCACTCCTTTCAGCAACTGTGGTGTTGCACCAGAATGTCCAGTGAATCACATGTACAATGTTTTCAAGAACTTTTAACTGGGCTTTATAAACAATAAAGACAATGGCTCCTCTTTGAAAGGGAGGAAAACTCAAAATCAAGTTGCAGATGGGCTCTGAAGTCTGTATTTCTCATCACAAGACACATAAGCTTCCTCCTGACGGAGGCACACGATACTCCTGGGATCCCACTGGCTGTAATGTTTCACAGCAAGACTAAGAAGGAAGAAGAAAATCTTGTTGCTGTGACAAACTGTCACCACTGTGTGTGTGGATCTGCAGGTTCTGTTGATTGGAAGCCCCTTTTGGAACAGAGGAGAGCTCTACCTCCGTGGAAAAGATCTTAGCCAAAATTGTTTTTTGACTCCACCAAACTATTCCCTTTAACTTCTTCTAAGCTTGGAAAGGGCAGTTAGTGCTTCGGTGAGAAACCTGGAGATGACTCTGGGATTGAACCAGATTTGCAGGGGAAGAGTGGAAAGGACTGTGGAAATGAGCTTCAGCAGAAGATAAAAATCCCTATGAGATGTTTGTGCTGGGGATGAAAGCCTGCCACATGCAAATATTTACATTTTCTCAAATCCAAACAACTGTCTCTTTCCTGAGAAAGATTATTTGTTACTTTCTTCAGTTGGGCAAAGCTGGGATGTGAAGTCTTGTAAGAGCAGTAGTGCCTGAGAACATTATATCTCAAGGACAAACAAGGAATATATTCTGCTCTTCATAAGGACCTGTCCTGAAAATGTGCCAGGGCTGCAAGACAAACAACCTTATTGATTAAAGTTAAGAGTGCAATTTTGGTGTAGTGAGTGAAAGCAAGAAGTGTTACTCTTGCAAGAACAAGGCAAAGAACACAAACATGATCCTGTTGAGAAACACTGAGGACATGCAGGATAAATAGAGGGGTATTCAAGCACTGGGGCAAAGCAGAAAAATAAATAAGGGTAGAAACCCAACAGGTATATAAAAATAAGCAGAATAACAGTAAAGAGAAGAATCTGTCTGTGATTCTTTTCTGTGCTGCTGCTCTTTTTCCTTTTAGCTTGGGGCAAACTGGAATTTATTGGACTGAAAGATTGCAGCATCCCTCCTGGTAGCCACTGTGCCACTGCAGATGCATTAAGTGCCCTGCATTGGTGGTCACATCTCCTGGATGTTACGATTGACACAGTGGTTGTGCAGCAGCAGTTGGGTGCACTGGAGCAGATCCTACCCCAGTCTGCAGGTGGAGTGGAGAAGCCTCTGTGAAATGTGATGGGGTCCATGGTGGCACACATCTGCATGCATCTCTGCTGCAGATGCTCATGTGAAACCTTTGCTGGGTTAGCTGGCCCTGTAATTCAGCACTGGAAGATGCTCAACAGTGTAAGGGTGGGTGACTGCTCTGCCAGTAGCAGCAGCCTACGTGGAAGAGGGGGCAGATGCTCTCCAATGAGACAAACAGCTAGAAAGGAGGAATGTGCTCAGCAGAGCAGGGTTTCAGCTCCTGTTTGCCAGAAGTTCTGTTGCCCAGTAACCTTTCTGGGAACACTTTTGCTACACCTGGATTGTGAAAGTTGCTAAAAATTATCATGCCAAAGCTGTAGCCACTACGCACTTTTTGACTAGATTTCCCCCACCCCCACCATGTGGCCTCTTACCTTCTCTTTAAAAACTATAAATCCTCAACCCTTTTAGAGAATTCATTGCTGAAAATTTCTGTCAGCGAAAATGCATAGTAGTAATTTCTTTGGAAGGTGAAACCTTTTCTTATTAAATAATAGCCCTCAGCTCACAGATTAGTTTAATTAAATACCACATTGTAAACCTAATTCATCTAAAAGCTGTTTCCTAGAAGCAATGTAGCTTGAAACTGAAAGGCTTTTTTAGGTTTGGTTTAGTTTTCACAAGAGAAAATTCCATCCTCTGTTTCCCAGAAAGCTCAAGGAAGTTCCTGGCCTTGGTCACCTAGGTCTGAATTTCAATGTTCAAGAAATTCCATTGTCACTAGATGTGGCAGCCCCTTTTTGAGTGTGTTGCACAAGGAGCATTGTCCAACAAGAAGTCTCGATCATCAAATCAAAACAAGTTTGTTTCTCTCAGAAACCCCAATTTACACTGATATCACAAGACAAGATCATATTCAACCTTATAACTGATCCAGGCCTGCAGCAAGACTTTAATTTACATGGATACTAAATTACATCTGAGCCATAGAGCTAGAAATATCCATGTTTAGGGGGTTTCCACCACTAGTTACCACTTTTTGACGACTAGTTGGGCAGAGATCTGAGAGTATTTCCATTTCCACAGTGGTGCTTTTTACCTGTTAATGCAGACTGGGAAAAGATGAATGAAAAACATGACGTTTTTCCCAATTTGCTTCTCCAGAAGTGGAAAAGAAATATTAACATTAAAGAACATTTAATGACAGATTCTGTTAGAGAAGGGATTGATTTGACTATTCCCTCCAAATAGAAACTGATGTATGAAAGATTTTTCTGGAGAAATCTTAGCAGTTTTGATCGAAAAGGTAGTCCTGGCATTCCTTGCCAGGACCCCAGTATTTGATAGAGCTGAGTATATGTTTGCTTGGTGGCCTCCTTTAGAGAATTTTCAGTTATAGAGAATTTCAGAAAATTCAGAGAACTTTCCAATAGCAGATTTTGAAAGATCTTGAGTTCTCAGAAAATTCTCTAAAGATTTTTTTCTTTAAAATTATTTTTATTTAAGATTTGTCCATATCTAAATGTCTTTTGCAGAAAAATTCTTTGGATTACATGAACTTCTCTTGAGACATTGGCAGACTTACTTCAGCTTGTCTGGTGGCTTGTGGGTCACTGCTGACACCCCTGTGGTCCAGACTCTGACCCAGCCAAATCTAGTTAGAACTCCGGAGACAGCAGAACTGGGAGATGAATGCACATCTTCCTGGGAGAAAAAAAATGTTTGAGTTTCTTGGAAAAGAACCTACAGTTTCCAGAAGAATAATGTGGTGGTTTAATCTTAGCTGCATGCCACTTGTTCACTAGACTGCTCTATCACTCCCCTTATTGGCAGGAGAGGGAGGGGAGAAAAATATAATGGAAAAAACAACCCCAAACTTGTGGGTCTAGATAATGACAGTTTAATACAGCAAGGAAAAAGCCATGCATGGAAGCAAAGCAAGATCTTCCCATCAGCAGGCGACATCTGGCCACTTCTCAGGAATCGGGGCTTCAGTATGTGTAACAGTTGCTCAGGAAGACAAATGTAAATAAAAGAATGCCCCTTTTTCCCCCTTATCTCAGCTGCTTATTGCCAAGCAGACATCATATGGTATGGTTTATCCCTTTGCTCAGTTGGGGTCAGCTGTCCTGTCTGTGTCCTCTCCCAAGATCTGGCCCATCCCCACGTAGAACAGCCAGCCTTGATGGTGCCAGCATGGCTTGGCAGTACCCAAACACTGGTGTTACCAAAAACCTTGCTGGTTACCAATGTGCAGCATGTTAATTCCATCTCACCAGACCAAATAAAAACAATATTCAGAATTTTGCTCCTGCAGGAATTATGACATCCTTAATGCTTTATTCTGATTCGGAAATCTTTTGAAATGTCATAATTGATCTCAGAAAAGAAGTTGCCAGATTTGCCTAGAAGCCAAATATATTTGTCTGTATGCTTTCTCTCTCTGCATTTGGAAGAGCTTTAAGATGATTTTTAATCTTACTCTTGTATAAAATATTAAAAATGATAACTTTCCAGTACTTCTTGGTAGTCAGTACTTTCCTTAGGCTGGCTCGGTGCTTGTCTTAGGACATCACCCTTGTAAAAACCTATGATGTCATAAAAAGCATCTTCATACTGTTTGGACTTTGCAGAGGTAGGCTGTTTAGGATATGGCTTGTGACAGAATCAGTGGAATTAAAAAAATTGTTCAATCTGATGTACGGTGCACAGAATCACAGAATTGTAGAGGTTGGAAGGGATCTTGAGAGATCAGAGTCCAACCCCTCTGCCAAAGCAGGTTCCCTAGAGGAGGTCACACAGGTTGGCATCCAGATGGGTCTGGAATATCTCCAGAGAAGGAGACTCCACAACCCCCTTGGGCAGCCTGTTCCAGTGCTCCATCACCCTCACCCTGAAGAAGTTCTTTCTCACATCAGTGTGGAACCTCCTGTGGTCCAATTTGTGACCATTGCCCCTTGTCCTGTCACCACAGGCCACTGAGAAGAGGTTGGTATCTCCCTTTGTCTCCCACACTTCAGATATTGATAAACATTGATGAGATCCCCTCTCAGTCTTCTCCAGGCTGAACAGCCTCAGCTCACTCAGCCTTTCCTCATAGGGGAGATGCTCCAGGCCCTTAATCATCCTTGTGGTCTCCGCTGGACTCTCTCCAGGAAATTCCTGTCTGTTTTGTAATCTTGAGAAACATTATAAGGGTGAGGGGAGCACAAGAGGACCTCAGTCCTAAAAGTTATCTCTGATTTGCTTTAGAGAAAAGCTCTAAATGCATAAAAAGTGCAATTCCTTCTATTAAAGCACATTTCACTCCTTGGTAACTGTCTCTAAGCTGTATTGTTAATAATGAAAACTGAGTCAAAACTTGTTCTAGCATTTGAAATGACTTGGCAGATTTTCCTCTCCTGTTTTAAAGCTCCCACAGGTAGGTTGGGTCAGTCTGGTTCACACTTTTCTGTAGTGATTCCAGTGGCGAGAAGTCTCATGATGGAGTCAGTGGCCTGAATGCACAAGGACTTCTTGAGCAGAGTTAACCCAGATTAGACTCCAAGGAGCAGCAAGTAGTGCCTGTTAACTAACTCAAGTGTTTGAGTCCCTGTGCCCTCCTCTGCCACTGTCAGCAGTTCAATGTATTACAGCATCAGTGTAGATGGCCACACAAATTCCCCAGTGGTTCGATGTCATGTGTGCACTGAGTTTGTAGGGGCTTTTTTTGCTTTGTTTGCTTCATCAGTGGAGCTGCTTGCACAGCTCCATCTGTGTTCCATATTGGAAATCAGCAGCTGTATAAGATGTTTGCAAAGATTTCCTTGGCAGCATGCTGTAAAACACCAAGCAGGGGAAATGGCATTTTGGGTAGAGGAATGGTCCCATCTCTCTGAAATGACTTGTTTTCTTGATTTCATGGTTCAGAATCCAGAATGAGGAAAATAGGTGGCTAAAAGTGTTTCTGCTTAGGTTTAATTGAAGAGGTCACTTAAAAAAACGCCCTCATTTGGTTCTTGTGATTTTCATATTTAAGTCCTCTTTTTTCTGTTTCCCAAGAGCTTGGAAAGGATTTTGAATTTAGTAACAAAATTAGACTTTTTGCTAACATGCAGCCATACACCTGAAAGGGAGGTTTTTGATATTCTGAAGGGTAAGGTGAAATTGTGTTGAACAAAGAGAAACATTACTTGCCTCTGGATGAGTGAATTTGCTTCAAAGTTATTGTATGTGTTTCTTCTTCAAAGAAATTTCCTTTTTCTAAAAGCTGTCTAGATTTTTAAAAGAACATTTACCACCTTCTTAATTTATTTGTCTACATTCACAGTTAAGTCAGAATTATTTCCAAATAGAGACTCTTATAAACAGACTGAAGGCCCTTTCAAAAGTGGGTAGGAACATATTGCTGTCCAAATTCAGGTAAAACTTGAACTTGCTGTTACGTAATGGCACAGATATTGTGTGTCACAATATTGCTGCACTTACAGTGCTGAATCACTGCACTGTAAGTCTCAAAACCTTGGAAAGTCTCCCATATTTTTTAAAGAAATAATATATTTTTATATATATATTTAGGAGAAGTTAAGTTTCAAAACACGTAGAGACAGTTATAAATAAAAATGCTTCAACCACAGAATCTGGTTAAAGGTGAGGGAAGCAGATGAGCCTCAATCTCTTCATGTCCAGGGTCTCCTGAGAGCTGTATGATTTTTCTTGGTATGGAAGGGAAGCTGGTGGTGGGTGAGCTGTGCTGTGGCCTTAACCATCAAGGGATGTGGGAGAAGGACTTGGAGAAGCAGTGCCTGCTTTGGGGAGGGCTGACTGATCCACAAACCTCACCTGTTGCTAGTCCTGAACGCAGTTCCTAGGCAGCCACAATTCAAAATGCGCATATGTAAAACCCAGGAGCCTCAGCTGGTTCCTACCTAGCCTGCAGCTCAAATGGGTCATTATCTGGCTGACACTGTACTGGGAAGTTAGTTATTTAATGTGATGCTCTACTATCCCTTATCAAATCAAATATGGAATTTTGTATCTACTGACTGTCCAGCTTCCCTGGGCTGGAACACTTACAGAGAAATCAGCTTTAAGTATTTGTAATTGTCAATCTTCTGTTCTAGTGGGGACACTTCACCCCCTGCCTTCAGACAGTGGAAATGGGTGAAGGGCCCTTTGAGTCACCACATAAATATTTCATATGATAAGGCAATATGTGGTGTCTGTGTTCAGCCTATAAAAATCCATGAGGCCTTGAAGCTGTAGTGAACAGAGCATTCTGGGACATCAGTGGTGATTTCAGGACAGAGGGACATGGGAAAAATCTTTAAACAATCAGGAATTTTGCTGAAAAGTCCGGAGTGCTTCAAACTGAGGCTTAAACTGCTTTTTACCAGCTTTTCACCTTGGTTATGTCATCTGTTTTCCTTGGTGTGGGAAAAAAAAAAGGTAAACCAGGAAGGCAAATCATGGAGGGACAAGTACAATGCCAAATCTATTAATACCTGCTATAGAAGCAGTGTTCCTTCTTTGGGATTTGTTTTATTGAGAAATAATTGTGAAGCACTTGTGAAATGAGTCACTCAATTTCCCTGTGCTAAGTTAACTAAGATGTATTAAACTTAGTAAAATGCATTTTATGTTTACTCCTGTGAAAGTAGCTGTGAAGTCGTTTGCTGAAGAAAGCTCAATGACATTACTGCTAATTTGGAAAACATTTCTATGTGTGACTTCTATATGCATCTCTGTAGAGGAGGGGAAATGAAAGCAGGACCTTCACTGTTTCTACAGGGTTTTGAACGGTTTGAGGAATATGATCAACTTTATACAAAATCTTTTCCCAGCTCTTCTGACTAACCCTGATGTGTTTCCAGTATGCTGCCAAAGTGTTACTCATTGGGACTATTTAGAGGTGTCTTGCTTGTTCTTGCTTCCCAGGCAAAATGGCCATATGCACAGAAGTCAAATGAGATTGTTTATGTATGATTTTATCTTCTCTGCAGCAATCATCAGTGTGGAAGAGGTTCTTCCAGGAAATGCATGGAGTACGCTGAGAAGTGCTGCAGAAGGTCAAGGTATCATTGCTCTTTGCACTTTGGCACTGAAGAACTAGATAGAAAGGGGAAGGTAAGAGAGGTCTGTGCTGCTGCTGTAGTTCTCTCTTCCTCTAGAAGGACATCCAAGATGCTTTCCTCCTGGGAGTCACACAAGAAAGGCAATCTGAGCTGATAATTGATTTTTTCTAGAGCACAGGAGGCCAAATAGTGACTCACGGGCTAAATGCTGTTTGCCAAGCAGTCTTCTGACCTGAGGGAATGACAAATGACTGTTGGCTGTGTAACTTGCCAGCTCCTTGGAACGAAGAATAGCTGCCAGGCCAGAATGGTTCACAGTACTTCCACTCCTATGACAAGTAGGGTCCAGCTTGGTTGAGCAGAAAGCTCTCTCAGGTGGTTGACAGCTACCATGACATGGAAATAAGATGTTTGGGTATCACCGCAGGTTTCAGTGCAGGTTGTAGGTCCTGTCCTGTAAGGACCCTGCAAAAATTTAAATCAAATTTTTATCAAAGTATTAGTGTTTAAAATTACTGCTCATAAATATCACTGGCATATAGCAACAGAAGAAGCAAAATTGCTTTAATATGTTTAAAATGACAATGTAAAACACATGCTGATAACTGCAGTGACCAAAAATCATGCAGCGGGTGTATCCAGAGCCAAAGTGCCTAATGCAGAGGGCAAGGAAGCACACAACAGCGGGTCCAGCATAGAAACCTATTTGAAATAAGTTGCAGTTGCAGCTCAAGCTGTAAGTAACAAAACTAAAATAAGCTCTGTTTGTTATGAATCATTATTGACTAAATGATTTATAGTGCAAGTAGCTTCTACAAGTGTCTGCAAATTCAGGTGACTTTATATTGCATTTCTCACTGATTGGAATAAGGTCACTTTGAGTCCATGTGACATTGGTTTGGATTCATTACAAACTTCCCAAGCAGTTCTCCATCCTTGAGGCACATAGTGTGGTAAGACTTTTGGAGGTGGAATGATTAATACCAAAGAATAATAAAGTTAATAATAGGTTTTTCACTTCCATCAACAAAATCTCACCTTTCCTCATTCTTCAGCTTGGCTACAGCATGCATATGGCCTGGAGTCTGAGAGAACAGTTTTAGAGTTAATGAATATCTCAAATTATTGTTCTAAAGCAGGCTTTATTGTTCCTGTGTATTGTTGTAGTTGTTGGGTCCGTGATAGTGGTCTTGCAGTATGTAACAGGGGAATTGATGCTCCAGCATGTTAGTTCCTTTATATATCTGAGTAGCTCCTCTTCAGGCGTCTTCATCTCTCTACCACAGCAGTGCTCCATAAGTAGTGGAGTTTGTGCCACTTTTGATTTTGCTGCCTTACAAGTAGTAGGCCCTGATCTTTGTTCCTGACAACAAAATAAAATTAACATTTTTGAGATGACTGTCATAAAGGACTCTTTTGCAATGCTTCTGTCAAGCTTTTCAGAATCCCATTTCTTCACTATATTATTTAATTTCCAAACCAAAACTGTTACGTTTTCAGGTAGGGTTCACTGTTGTATGAAAAACGTTTAGCATCAATGCATAAAAAAATTCACATAAGCCATCCAAGTTATTAGATTTTCTTGAAAGGAAAATGATCACTAATTGTAGATTTTTTCCAACCTACAGAAAGTTCTATTTTTAATGTATTCAACATAATTGCTCATTATGTAAGTATGTTAAAATGTACAACACGCTTTACCATGTCGTCTTTCATAGAATGTCATGCTGTGAATTACAAGTATCTTCATGTGGATGTAGAACTTGCACATTCCAAATGCAAAGATCTATTTTCTGTTCCATGTCTTTTATGAGACCATCTGTGATTGCCAGTTTGTAAGAAGTGGATAGGAGCAATACGCACTTCCATGCAGATTGTACATAAACTCTCTACTCTTTCTAACTACTGTAACATGCAGTTTGTCAGCTTTAGAACGCCAACCAATTTCTTTACTTAAATTATGAAAATCTATGCAGTATTTATGTACTGAAGCTTTTCCATAACTTCTTTCTGACTAAGAAACCATTAGGAACCCAAATTATAAAAATCATAATTAACTAGGTGTGTGGTATAGCTATCTAGCAGTGATCTCTTTATGCAAGAGATGTGGTCTGCCTCACAAATGAGGGTTTAATCATCAGCTCTATACCAGATTAGTACCAGGGAGAAAATCTATCACTACAAGTTAATCAGGCATAATGGGGGCTTTTTTGACAATGGCACTGTCTCAGCAAGAAGTGTAGTGCTGTTCTGCTGCGGGGATTAAGCCACGAGGAGCTTCGATGTGAAGCTGCCTGAGGAAGTTGTGGAGTCCCCATCCCTGTGTGTATTTAACAGATGGGGAGATGAGCTGCTGAGGGTTATGGTTTAGAAGAGGATAGGGGTGGTTGCGATTGATGATTTTAAAGATCTTCTCCAACCTGGCCATTCTGTGAAGCAGGTGTCCTAGAGAGGATGAGAGAGCTCTGAAGTTGTTCCCTTTTCTAGGACCAAAAGGGATTCATGGCTGCCCTGGGACTGCTGCTTTGTGTAACCTTGTGTTGCAAGTGCAGTCACAACAGGTATCAATATTAAGCTGCCCAGCAACCACAACTTGCAGAGGCACTGAGACATTTTATTTTGTGTTTTTCTGGGGTGTGTTTGTTGGTTTTTGTGGTTTTTTTTTTTTTTTTTCCTTCTCACTTCCTTTGGATGACAGAACTATTCAGAGTGCAGCTGATATTACCCATCAGTGTGGGGAGGCCAGTTCAGCAAGAACACAACTGGAGAAAGTCCTGCAAGATTCTGGCTGGTTTAGACCATGTTCTCCCTGAGTCCATTCAAACATGCTGCTTTTATCAGCTGGTATTTAAGTTCTGCTTTTTTTTGCTTTCACAAATTACAAAGTTGCGGTGATCATATGGATTGTCTTGGATTTATGAAAGTACACAGAGTGTTTTATAGCAAAGGACAGTGTTGTCACTACTGTTACCCACAGTTTGGCATGTGGTATCTTGGTGAAGACCAGTGCATGCAGCATTATTTAAAGCTAACTGAAATTATGTTGTTTTGTTAGTTTGAGGCTTCTCTTTTTCCTGTGGGACAGAACTATCTATGTCAAACAAGGTGTGCAATAGCATCCATTTGAGCATCCTGGACTAAGTATGTTATACTTTGTTACCTGGTTGGATCCTGGGAGAGCTAGAAGTCCTGTGATGATTTGGGCTTGTGAACATTGAATGGGTAAATAACTGTAGAATGGGTAAATACTTCTGGTCTGAGGCACATTTTTACATGGGATGGAGGCAGAGAGCAAAGCTCAGCTTTGCACAAGCTTTCTGAGAGGGGGTAACTCACAAGACCTATTGACGGACTTTCTGGGGTGATCACTGTTTAGGGGGGATGAGAAGCAAATCCTTTCTCTGCTGTCACCTTTTCCAGGGCATTGGGGAAGTCCTTCTTTGTGCTTGAGTTCCTCTGGAACACAGTGAGTGTGGGGCCCTGCTGTGTCAGAAGGACTGCTCAGACACTTGGGTGAGCTGCAGTCACATCCGTGCTCTCCCAGAATACTTCCATGAAACTTGTGCAGCGAGGATCCTGCAATTTAAAGGCCTTTGAGGATGCTGCAAAATTACAAGGTATCATTTCTGATACAGTCAGGAAGACACATTATGTCAGGTAACTAGTAGCTAGTAGGAAAGAGAGGAACATTTTTACGTTGTTTTATAGCGCGGGGTTTCCGTGCTGATGTTTGAGCCACCTTTCATTATGTTTCTGTAACTGCTCTTGTACCGATCAAGCTGCTTTCATCTGGGCCTCAGGTAAGGAGATGTCAAAGATAAATTAGTTCCTGTAATTAGGTGCTGTATCTGGATGCCTGACCTGGCTGGTGGAGCAGTAGCTAATACAGGAGGATTGTAAGAGCTTGTACTAGTTGAAGGAACAAGTTTCTTGATATAACTGCAAATTGTTCACCTGACAGGGAGAGGAGCAGAGCTCAAGGGAGGATGTTTAGGCACACTTTGGGGACATCGTGCTGCACAACTTGCTGCTGTGCTATCTTGACAAATGAACTGCTCAGAAAAGGGTAAGCTTTGAAGCTGCTCCTTGGATCTGGGATCACAATTTTACTAATCTTATTTATGTTCCTTTGACAGTAGCTATAAAATTACATCAGAAGCCATAACTTTAGTTCAGTTTTGGAAATTGTAATGGTGATAAGGCCAAGATGATTCTCTTTATTGTCACTGAAACGAAAGGAAGTTTTTCGCAGAAATATTCTTACTGATTTAATCTTTTCGGGAGAAAAGGGGCTTTTTAATTGATCATATGTTATATTATTTCAAGAAAGTCAAACTGAGTATAAGCAGAACTTTTTATGACTTGAAATACATCTTAAGATCTCTTCCCAGGGCTCAGGAGATGCTGTGCATGGTTGGTTGGAAAAATATGGTCAAGGCCATCTTAGACTGATAAGGAATTAGGGGAATAACTGAACCACTGAAGCCATGCAAACTTGGAAACACATTTCACTATTTTTGAATGTTTCATATTATGCTGGGAGTGGCTTCTATGCTGTGCTTCACTAATGAAAAAACCTTTACTTGGGACTTTACAGCCATAATGGTTCCAAATTTCACTCCTGGAAGCTCTAAATCAATAAAATACAGTGAAAAGATACACTAAAAATCTGAAGAGTTTTAACCCATATTTCCATGCTGCCCTTCATTAAATAAACAGATCTCTAGCCAAAACATCACTGAACAGTCCCATTCTTTTTGTTTTCTCCATGTAAATCTATTTACAAAAGACAAATATGGCATTTTATTCAGCAGGCAGTTATTTAAACAAATATCACTCTGGGGGAAACAAATACTTTGATCATTCCTTTGTTGCCTTTACTGGAGAGAGATAAATCCATTAAGGAGCATCCCAAAACCAGGGGACTCTGAGATTATATTTGTTTTTAACAAATCTATTTCTTTCATATATTTGTGGTTTCATCAAACATTGCTTAATCTATATGCCATAAATATTACAGCTTTGCTTCTGCAGGTCTCAGACCAGTCTCTGGAACAATGCCTTTTACTTACCCACCACCAGCTACCCAAATCATACTCATGCATGCTGTTCTGGGATGTTGTGTTGTGGTTCTGTGCTTCTCGTGGCCTCTGCCTCAAACACAGGCTATTTTGCTAGAGAAGGAAAAGTGGCACATTTGGAAAAGTGTTTTTCTGATTCAGATAAGAAGACAGTAAGGTTGGGCAGGGAACTAGAGGACAGGAGCATTATCTGCAAGCAAGTTTTGCAGTGCAGACTGTGTGTGACAAAGGGTTTCTGGAAAAAAGCAATTACCTTGCTTTACTTCTTAGTTCCTCACACCCTTTGTGGAAGAACTGGATTGTTTCTCTCTCTCTCTTGCTCACTGAAATGGTTAGTGTGAAATCTCCAAAAGAGCTCATGGTAACTCCATCTTACAACAGACCCTCTGTTCTTTGACCCAATTGCTTCCTTTGACATCTTTGAGCATGGTTACTGCTTCCAGATCTTGCCTTGGTTAACCACCACTGGGTTGTCATTACCTGGTATCTTCTGCATCCTTGTGTTCTCTGAATTGCCTCTACCTGTGCTGGATTTTGGGCCTTCCTGAATATGATTTTTGTTGTTGTTGTTCTGTTTGCATGCTTGTGTTGTGCATGATTACATCCTGTATTATAATGCAAATAAATATAATGTTAATAATTACTTTGGAAGGAGCCAAAGGGGAAGTTCTGAATAGGAAGGCTCATTATCTTTCAGCTTTGATTTTGCTTCTTTTCTGAACCTGCAGAACTACCTCTGCAATTAAAGCAGGCATTATATTCGAGAAATGTTTGAATGGAAAATATTTTGGCATATCATAGGAAAAGTGACACAATCATTGTGAAAGGTTTGATGAGGGTGATATTCAGCAATGTATTCATGCCTCCAAGGACCAACAGTTTCTCTCATAAACATTAGAACAATGTGTCTGTCACAAGAGAGTATGTGCAGTGCTAGAAAAAATATTTTTCATGCTACTGTTGGTGTCTGCAGAAAATGTTGATGTATCTTGTTTGTCATACTTCACTGTTTATGATGTGAGTATGCAGAGAATGCATCTTGTTGAATATGCAGGGTTTTTTAGGCACATTAAGAAAATTGTCTACAGTGGTCATAACTCCAACTTCCAGCCCATGCTCCTCTAACTAAACGGAAGGAAAGGCTGCAATCTGAAAAATCAGGCTTTGAGTCTAAAGAGGAGCTCAGAAACATTCCCATGTACACCATTAACTGTAGTGTTGTTCTTGTTGAGCAAAGACAATCATATTTTCAATGCCGTAGAGAGCTACATCTTAATATTGCACTTCTCTTTGAGAAGGCAAGGTCCCAAAGGTAGCTTGTAGGTCTGACCGGACCAGATCACCTGAGATTCACTTAATAAGGCATCTTCTTTCCAGGACAACTGTAGGCAAAGAGGCCTTGGAGCCTGAGAGCTGATATTTTCCAAAATTTGCTAATAGTCACTGTTTTAAATTTTGATGTTCTGGTGATCCTTGTGGTCCCTGTCTTTCTCTAGTTCTTTTAAAGTTTCTAGTCTCAGGGATTCATTGGAATAAAGAGTTTCACAGTTTAATTGCTCTGTGTAAAGCAATATTTTTATCAAGATAAAATTTTGCTTAAAGTGAATGTCTCCTTTCTCTTGAGTCCTGGGACCTGAGGAACAGAAGAGATTCATCCAAAAAGACTGTAAATTAACAACGGTGATCTAGAAGTTGGGAGATCAAGTCTCTACAAGTACACACATTAGTCATCTTCTGGAGTCATATTTAGAAACATTTATTTGAAATTCTGCAGGTAATTCTTTAGCCAGCATCTGATTTTTTCTGATTATGTTGGCTAATGACAGCAAAAGAGCGCCTGTAGGATAGAATAATGAAAGCATCTTCTGGAATTCAGTACCTGTCCCTAGGTTCGATAGCCTGAATTAATCATGTCTCTGATGGCATCAGTACTATTGCAGCTCCTGTGTAAAATCAAAGACTGGTAAGCTGAGTCACTCTGTTGCTGCTTTGTTTTTCTATTTTATTTTACTACCTGATACCTGAGTGAGCCAGGGTGGGTTCTCTGACATTTATATCTCCCTGTGTGAAAGGCAAAGAAAAAAAAAGGTATGAAAATAGAAGCCATTCTCTTTCAAAGTCTAATCCCTTAATTTGGACTCTGCACAGGTTTGAAAAGAAAAAGCTTTAGCACATGTAATACCTTGTTCTCGGTTACTTACCTTCTTGGGGATTTCATTAAGTAATTACATTAGCCACAGGTCTCCTGATGACTGTTTCCATGTCTCTCACTTTTGTATCTAGACAACAATAGTGTAGAAACAAAAATAAACATAAATTTATTATTTTCTTGATCAGTTTACCCTACCATAATTTATGGCAATTAATTATGGGGGTTTTGGTTAGTGTTGCTTGTGGTTTTTCCCATGTCAAATAGCTATTTGCACCCTTGAGTTTAATTCTTTTATAGATTTCTTGCTGCCTGTGAGATTTTTTTTTCTTTCCCCCCTCCCTTCTCTTCTGACATGTACAGAAGAATGGGTTAGACTTAATCCTAGTTATTTTTGCAGTTAGATGTGATCACACACTTGTGGAGTAACTGCAAACTGTTATGATGCTGAGCCTTCTCCTGTCGGGGTGGTTATTTTGAAACACTAGCCATAAAGGCAAGGTTGGGAAAGAGAATTTCCTGTGAAGTTAGCATTGTTGTGGATTTTGTTCCTAACCTACCAGCATAACAACAATTAGTTTTTCTGTGAGATCTGTAAAATGAGCCTCAGCATCTCTGAAATTTCCACCTTTGAGAAAGTTTATTGATGGCCCCTTTCTTCTCACCTAATTAATGATTCTGTTACCTTAAACTACTCATTTTGCTTCTTATATTTGTGTAAGTAAACAGTACACAGAAACCAGCTTATCATCATCGCTGTGCAGCGTTCCTGCCTGATGGTACAGAGAGCTGACAGCCAGTCACTGCCTAGGGACAAGGTCTCACATAATTTTAGAAATGCAGTTTTAAGACATCACATTCTGTAGTGTTTGTGAGGATCCAAAAAATAGCTTTTCTGCAAAACCACCTCCAAACTCCTGTGGGTTTAGTGACTGTATGGAATAACTGGGAAAAAGAATTTTCGTGATGGATCTGAATTCATTGGTCTGAATAAATATTAATACACAGAACTAGAGATGTAGTATACGTGTTTTTAACAGGAGAAGATATAAAGCCAATACTATAGCTCTGAGTGAGCTTTTTTCAATAGACTTTATGATTAAAATAATGAAAAAAAAAGAATTTTACCATGGAAAAATAATAGCTTCAAAAGGAAACCCTCACAAAGCCCTTCACAAACCCACATGCTCAGTATCTTCAAAATAACAAATGGAAATTCAGATTTATAAGTGTTGTGTATATTGTGTCATAAAATGTTTAAAGAATACAGCAATAGCAGATTTTTCTTCCACAAAATTTCCCTTGCAACATAAGAAAAGCAGAGAAATTTTTAAATGGATAGTCTGATGAATGGTAGTGTTTGATTTTATGACTTTACTCTCTCAGTTACTCCTTGTTGTGGTTCTGTGCCCATCCCTTAGACTCATTGTGTTTTATCTGTCTAGTATTTCTCTGCTGCAATCCACCATATCTTTTACAAGCACTCTTAGGCTAAGATTTTTCATAGCTATTTATGTGTCACCCTGAAAAAAACAGTACCTGCTTCATGTACGTTGCCTGTGCTTATTGTCATTGATTTAGCTGGGTCTGACCTTGGAGGAGGATATTACTCAGATATTCAAAGATTAATGTGATGTTCTGTTTTCTTCCATTGCAGAAGGGCCGTGGGGTGAGACCAAACAGTTTTTGGCTTGGATGTTATGGCCAGTTATCTTACCTCTTCTGCAAAGTGTATTTGTGATAATACTCCATCTTACACAAGTGGAAGTAAGTACCTCTTGGTCTTGCATGACCTGACCTACAACAACCTACCTTAAACTCAAAAAAGAATGCTAATGACATAATAGTAATCCTCAGAGACTGATGCCCTCAGAGTCAAGCCATATGTCATCATTGCCATAGTACAGCAAAAAATGGAAACCTGCCAAAGTGAATTCATCATCTGGAGTTTGTTCTTTAAAATTTTTAATCACTTAACATTGTTTCTTTCTACATGTGTAAAAATCTATGTCAGTTCTTTAAATAGCCCTCTGTAATGACTTTCAGGGCTCTTAGTTTCTTCTGTAGTTCAGTCTCAGGTGAAGAGTGAACACCAAGTTCTTTCCAGTCCTGAAAGCAAGACTCGTGTTAGAAATTGTTTTCAAATGCTTGGAATAAAGACCCTGTTTGTGTATTGCAGAAGTGTTGTGAGGGAGGTACCCCTGAACTGGAGGCATTACTCACTCCATAGTGTTTCCATTATAGGTTGTGGATGTACCTTGGGCATATTGTCCCTCAGGGACTGTGTACAGTGACAGAGAGATGATGCTATTGGGTTGTGTAGTGCTATACAGGTGTCCTGGTTTTGGCTAGGAGAGAGTTAGTTTTCATAAGAGACCAAGGCACAGCTAGGACAGGTAATGCAAACTAGCTAAAGGGGTATTCTGTGCTGTATGATATCATGCTCAGCATAAACTGGGGACTAGTTGGGGATTGACACTGCTCTGGAACAGTTAGTTTGGGGGTTCACTGGGTGAGAAACTGCATTGTCTCACCTGCTTTGTATATTCCAAATAGTGTTGTTGTTACCCAGAATCATAGAATGGTTTGGGTTGGAAGGGACCTCAGATATGACCTAATCCCAACTGCTACCTCACCTTCCCTGCCTGTCCTTCCTAAAGATCCTGTATCCTTTTATTCCAACGCTCCAGTCAGGAAACATCCCCCCTCTCTGGGGAGGCCAATGAGATCACAGCCCTACAAGCCTGTGCACATCCCTAACTCCACTTGTTTGCTCCCTGTGCTACGGGAGTTTGCACAGAGGCATTTCAGTTGTGTCCCTTCACCCTTTGCTGCCCCAGTAAAATGTCCTCATCCCAATGCAGGAGTGCATCATTTTCTTTGATTCTCTTCCTCATCCTGCTGGGAGGTGGATGAGAGACCAACTGTGTGGTGCTCAGCTGTGGCCGGGGTTGATCAATGGAAATCCTTTTTGGTGCCCAGCAAAGAGATGAAATAATGACAGATCTGATCAGAGTTAAACGTTTAAACAAGAGTGTTAAACAATGTGGTTGTAAGAGTTTGTAATATTGTTGCAACAGTCGTTAGTCACAGTGGGCTTTTGTTTGGTCATGTGGCTGTGGTATTGCTGTATGTCTTCCCTGCAGCACTGTTTAGCACCTCTGGATATCACCTGGCAGCAGTGAGCACCAGAACTTCGGAGGTGAATGAGAACTGGAGATGCCTTGACATGGATCCTCAGGCACTTAAAACCCTCACTATGATGCACCCAAAGCACTGCGTTAAAGGACTTGTGTCAAGGTTCTTAACTCAAGTGCTTAAAATCTAGTAAATGCTTCCCCCTAATGCATGTGCATTAGGATACAGCCTGTCTGGTGTAGTCTCCTGCTTTGTTTTGCAGAGGTGCAGTGTCTCACTGTTTGCTCAGGAATAAGTAACTTCACCTGGGGCTGAACTGGGATTTTGCAGGAGTCTGTGGTGGCTGATCCTAAGTTTCTGTTGTGGCAGAACACTGAAGGCATCAGTGACTGTGGATTTGCAGGAGGAAAAGACAGGATCTCAAAAATAATTTTTTAAACTGAGATGCAATTGCTTAGTTGCCCTGAAGTTTCATGGAGAGTTTGATATTTGGGAGCTGATTCTGAGTCTTAAAAATATGGAGAGGAAGAAAAAGAAAAGGTAAGGGGCAAATCTGAGCTCTTTTTCTTTTTTTCTTCTTTTTTTTTTTTTCTGGTAATATATGGCACTTTACAGTGTCTGTGTAGAATACATTTGTCTATCTGAAATAAACATATCTGAAAATAAGATGTCTTTGACAGTAGGATACTACAAATATCTGTAGAAAGTCTTTGAAACCAAACCTTTGGTCTTTGAAACCATATTCATTCTGACAGAACAAACATACTCCTATAAAACCATAAATCTCTTTTAATAGTTCTGAGTGTTCAAGGCAAGTGTGATACACAGACAGATCTAAGCCTAGCAAGCTCACCAGAGCTGCCCTGGATCAGCAGTGAATACCTGTATTTTCAGAGACAGCTGAATACACCCAAACCCTGTTGATGTTTAAGGAAGCTTATGCTTTTCTGCTGAAAGCATGCTTCAGTAACTCCTGTGACAGTCTTTTAAAGCAAATTAACCTTTAGTAGGAGCAGAGAGGGCCCAAGAATTTCTCAAACTACTTTGGGTATAAAAAAGGCCTCCTGGCTAACCTACCTGATCCTTAGCAGTGGCTTTCAGCTGTGGTCTGTGAGATACCCCTCTCAAACAGTCTGTCCTGACATTTCTGTTTTTCAATTTTTGTTCCTATAGGTAAATTAAAAGTCTCTGGACTGCTTTCACTTGCAGAGGAGAGAGAAAGACTTAACCTTTTCTCTAAGGCCTCCTTAAGTGTCTGTGACTGTTGCAGTAATCGTGTAGTTTTACATTTAGGGGAACTTCCAAGACCTTGGAAATATTCTAAAACAGTCCCTGGGCTCCTCATCTCTCTGACCAGGCTCACCCTGGTCACACAAGTACTGAGAAACATGATTGACATGCTGTGGCACAAATAGCATCACAGGCTTTGATTTCTGGATACACCCAGTCCCCGATGCTGAGTGGCATTTAACTGAACCACACATGTTTTTAGTGTGTGTACACGTGTCATAATGCAGAGGAATGTCCTAAACAACCCAGAAAAAGGTTTTGTGCTGTTTCTCCTATGGTGGTCATAAAAGCTGCTTCTCCTGGTCTGGTCCAATCCGTGTACAGATTTTTATCCCTTTACTTCACTTGGCTTGTCAATATTGCTGATTGCTGAACTCAATTGCTGAATTCTCTGTACCAATTCAGAAATCTCATTGTCAGTGATAAACTGTCCACACTCAAGCACTGAAAAGATGTTACTATGTGGAAATGTATTATGATTCCAAGTATCATACAATAAGCATGTGAAACTTTAACACAAACCCATTCGGTTCAGAGGAAAATCCCTCTACTTGGAGGATGCTGCAGTGATAGAGATTAGTTTAGATAGTAACCTCCTTTCTCCTCTGCCAGGGGAAAGTGTTGAAGCTGATGGCTCTGCCCTTTGGTCATTATTTTTAGTAGTAGTAAATTTTATGTGAAATAAAAATCCCAAACATGTTGAGTGGCTGTGTAGAGAATGATAATATTTTTTTCCCTTCTCATCTAGCTAGAGAATTGTATTTTCTGCTACAGCTGTTTCTAGGCAAAAGCATGAATCCACTATTTTCTCATATTTTTTTATTACTTTGATCTGACCTCTTTGCACTTCCAAATGCTTGAATGTAAGTCGGAGATCTTTGGTTCTTAGGGCTGAAATTTCTCAATACCCGTCAGACACAATTTGAAGCATTAGACGTATTGTTAGAAAAATGTATCTTGAAATACTCTGCACCAATGTCTTAATTTAGAGAGTTTGTATTCAAGGGTTAAAGATACTTCATTTTAAAGAGATATTTCATATACCCTTGAAACACTTTTCTTGTATCTGAAAATGTCACCACAGTCAAAATGAATACAATTTAAATTGCAGACTACTTAATGTCATTACATAAATAGAAACTTCCAAATATCATTGAGTTTATATTGATTCCATTTTTCTGAGGATTGCATTCACTGCATTAAAACTTTACAGAAAAAAATCAATCTTTTTTTGCACTTTCAAAGAGTCTTTTTTAATTAGCTTTGTTTTCAATGTGACATTAAGAAAAGACGTTTTCTTAGCTACTTTGTAAAAGCGGTTGTGCATTCTCACTGATCTTACCACAAAGATCAATTTGGAGTGGCAAGAGTTATGTTGAGATACTGGACTTTCAAAAAAATACAGGAAAACCTGGATGCATCTCCTTTGTCTGTCCCTATTCTTTGTGTGCACCAAACCCCTACTTTCCTGAAGTGCATAAAACCAGAAAAACACATTAATGCTCATACCAGTACACAAGTCCCTTCACGGTCATTTCTAGTGACTTAAACATTGATAACTTAAACGTGAATATATATAGAGAGAGCCTATTTATATAGCTTTATATATAGCCTATATAGATATCTTTATATATAGCCTATTGAGGGGGGAAAGTAGTATCTCATGTAGCTACTAATTTCTAAAATGCACACAGTACTGTGGAATTTGCATGGCAAACTGATCAGGGCTATTATGACCCATATTTATCTATTCCCATCCCCTACACTCCATTTTCATTCTTGCTTCTGTGAAGCATTTTTATCTTCAGAACTAAAGAATTGTGTACTTATGAGAAAGGAGTACTGATGAGAAGCTACATCTCAGCCATCAGAAAAGATCATAGAATCAGAAAGTGTTGGGTTGGAAGGGACCATCTAGCCCAACTTCCCTCCAGTGAGCAAGGACATCTTCACTAGATTAAGTTTCTCAGAGCCCCATCAAGCCTGACCTTGAATATCTCCAGAGGTAGGGCCTCCACTACCTCTCTGGGCAACCTGCTCCAGTGATTTACCACACTCAGAGTGAAAAACTTCTATAGTTGTTAGTTCTTAGTAGGTAGGAGGAGCATCAGCACAAAAATAAGCCTTCGTACTCTCTGTTAAGAAGCATTTATGCAAGAACCAAGGTTCTGCTGCAGTGAATAGAGTTGTTTGTATTTCCATTTAGTCAAAAAGGGATTCCTTGCAATGCTTGCATCCTTAGGGAGGGCAAATGAGAGTCACCAGCAGCAGCAATTCAACTGTCTTTGGGATTGGGGTAGTTATATGTTGCATAAGATAATGTAGTCCAGTCCCATTGCAGTAAGAAGCCTGATGACTTCATCCTGACCTTTGGTAGTTTCAAATATGTATGTATACCTAATAAAATAAAAGGATTCCAATAGAACCCCCACACACTAAAGTATTAAAAGGGCTCTTTTTCAGATAATTAAATTGTCCCCCTTCTCCCTGCCCAACCCCCCCAAGGTTGAAAGTTCATTAGTAATATCCATCAACACTGAGATTTCATAGCTCACCTTGGCTGACAGCAAGAAACTCCACAATAGTTTGATAGCCTCTAAAAAACTGTGTATCTGTCAAAAATTCTTTTTACAAATTTCTATTACTGTTCCCTTTGGATAAAATCTTTCAAATATGTTACATAAGATATGATTAATGCTGTAATTAGGTATCAAAATAATGGAAATGAGTATTGCTTTTCTGAGGAATCACTCCTTCTAGAACTCAGTAACTCACAGTTACAAGAACAACTTTACAGTTTCTTTTTAATCATGACCTTTGGGTTAGATGTTGAAAAATATATCTTTCTGTATTCCATTCAATTACTTTCTTAAACTGTAATCCTAAGTTTTACGCTCTTAAAAACAGAATTTTCACTAGTTCACCTGTGGCTTGGTGTTTGGTTTTTTTTTTTTTTTTGTTGATAGATGTATAGTTTCATTTACAAACCCATTCCTTTCCATGATTTTTAAAATTTTGTGTGTTCCATCACTCATTTTTCCACTTCCAGTGCCAAAATGATGTATTTCAGTTGATTGGCATTCAACACTAGAGAGTGAAATGATAAATTGTCCACTTCTAAACTTTAATAATATGCTATTGATGCCAGCATATTGTTTGATAGAATGAAGCATTGTTTTCCATGATGTACAACAACAGGACGTGATATGACAGTTTCTGTCATTTATGAAATACTATGGATGCATCTTGTGAGATCTCCTCCACTCCCTCTCACATTAAGATCTGTTTTATTGGGCAGCCAGACAGCTGGCTTTCATTTTTGTTCATGATCTCCGCTGTGTATTTTTTCTAAGATAAAATAATATGGATTTCTGATAAATCTTCTTTGCACAATAAGGAAAGTGTTTTACAGTTGGATGCTTTCAGATATAAACAAGTCCATCTGTTCTGTTTAAAACACAGTGGAATTTAATTTTGTGTCAGAAATAGTGGGGCCAGCAGGAGTAGGGATGTGATTGTCCCTCTGTACCTGGCACCTGGAGTGCTGCCTTTGGGCCCTCAGTACAAGGACAGTGAGGTGCTGGAGCGTGTCCAGAGAAAGGCAACCAGGCTGGGGAAGGGTCTGGAGCACAAGTCATATGAGGAGCAGCTGAGGGAACACAAGTTGTTCAGTCTGGGAAAAAGGATGCTGAGGGGAGACCTGATCACTCTCTGCAAATACCTGAAAGGAAGTTGGTCCCAGGTGGGTGTTGGTCCCTTCTCCTCTGTAACGAGTGATAGGACAAGAGGAAATGGCCTCAAGTTGTGTCAGGGAATGTTTAGATTGGGTATTAAGAAAAAATTCTTCACTGAAAATGTTGTCAAGCAGTGGAACAGGCTGCTCAGGGAAATGGCTGAGTCATCATCATCCCGGAGGTATTTAAAATACTTGTAGATATGCTGCTTAGGGATGGGGTTTAGTGGTGGGCTTGGCAGTACTGGGTTTGTGTTTGAACTTGATGACAAAAACAAACGGTTGTTTTTTCTGAAGTACATGAAATTAATCAGATTCCTGAGGTCTGTTCCAGAGTTTAACAGAATAGCAGGAATTGTTCCAGGGATTCCAAGGGGACTTCTCAGCTTTTGAGTTTCCCAGTTTAGATCATTGCCTCTGTTAATTATGTACACTTAAAAAAAAAAAAAAAAAAGTTAAACTTTAAGGACTTGCAAAACCCAAAGATCTCAATATCTCATATCCTAAGTTCTACTAATTTGTGAAACTCTTGCAGATTAATCTTCACCCAATTCCTTTAGCGAACGTAAATATGTTTACAATGCTGTGTGCCTATTTTCTGTACTGTGTGTACTGATGCCAGAAGTGCTTTTTCTCCATGTAACCGAGGCTCATTATACGCTTCTGTCTTTACTGACTGTACTTCTCTCTCAGTGAGGAAGTTGAGATGATAGTGGTGTCACAAACTCTTTCTGCATCCCTCCCCTGCAACCCTATAGCTCCTTTGTGCTTGTTGATGTCAGGTATTTTGCCAGCTGAAATTTTAAATTTTTGACAGAAGTGCAAGTGGATTTTTTTTCCTTTTGCATACCTGCCTTTACAGACCTTTAGGACACATCTGGGAAGATGATGAAATACAGATATGGAGAACTAGTGTCAAAGAACCTTGTGACCAGAGGTTCAGAGTCTTGGAGGCTAATAACCACAGTGCCAGGTTTTAGACAGAATTTGCTGCTCTCCTACCACAAATGATGCAAAACCATGTTGATTAAACATCACAGTACTATTACAACATGGTTACCAACCCAAAGGGACAGTTAATGAGTGCTGTGTACTGTACCCTAATTATTCTGGGAGGATGTTTATATGTCTGTAACCCTGCCTTGACTAAAGAATGATACTCCTACAGAAGTCTGGGAGGACCAGGCCCATTTTGAGGGTATCTGGGGTGATTGTTGTCGATTAACAAAACAAACAAGCTGATAAATCTGAGACGGAATCTAGAGTATTTCCTATAAGAGACCTTATGACTTGCAAATGTTGCAAGTGTTTAGGGACAGATACAGCATTTTTCATCAGAACAGTGCATCTGCTTAATGAGATTACTTCCATTTATGTATGTGTATAACTGCAAGATCTGAAGGTCTTGGGGACTGCATGTACAGCAGAACAATTGCATCACCATCTTGACTCCATATAAAAATTCTACTATAAAAACTGCCAAACAAGATTTATAGTGTTTGCTTTGGGTGGGTTCCAGTTTCCATTCTACCCTGAGAACAAGATTCCAGCTTCACACAAGAAAGGGAGGGGATTGTGTACTAAATTACAACTTGAAATGCAGTGATTTGTAGGTAACTTTACCACCAGGACACCCTAATAAAATAACTTCCTCTTTTGAAGCTATTTGCACCAATTGATCCAAAGTCTGTGGGATGCATATGATATATAGTACATCTCATGAAACTAAATTCAATCTACTTGACTCTTTCCATAACACAGTTCTCCACAATTGGTTTCAAAAACAATCCAAGTCACAATGAAGAGTCAGTAAACCACTTCTGCTTTCTCTGGTATTTCTCCATAGCACAAAATTAATAATGGTAATTGCTTATTTATTTTTGGATATGGAGGAACAGAAGTGTGATAATATATCTTGGAGAATCTTTAAAAAAAATTCTGTTGACAGTGAAATTATGAATCTGTTAGGAGTTTCTTTCTAGTCTTATGTACATACTTACTGGAAATTATATTTCTTTTCTTATAAACCAGAGTAAATGCTATAACTGGATTAATATTCATAGAAGGTTTAGGTTGTAAGGAACCTCAAAGCCAATCTAGTTTTTACCCCCTGCCATGGATAGGGACACCCTCCACTAGCCCAAGTTGCCCAAAGCCCCATCCAACCTGGCCTTGAACACTGCCAGGGATCCAGGGGCAGCCACGGCTTCTCTGGACACCCTGTGCCAGGACCTCACCACCCTCACAGGGAAGGATTTCTTCCTCATATCTGTTCTAAATCTCTCCTCCTTCAGTTAAAGCCTCATCATCCTATCGCTACAAGCCCTTACAAACAGTCCCTCTCCAGTTTTCCTATAGCACCTTTAGGTACTGACAGACTGTTATAAAGTCTCCCCAGAGCCTTTTCTTCAGGCTGAACAACTCTCTCAGCCTGTCTTCATAGGTGTTCCTCTGACCATTTTAGTGGCCTCCTCTGGACCTCTCCAACAGCTCCATGTCCTTCTTGTACTGGGGACTCCAGAGCTGGACTCAGTACTCCAGATGGGGTCTCATGAGTGGAGTAGAATCACCTCCCTTGACCTGCTGGTTATGCTTCTTGTGATGCATGTTGCATCCAACACCACCACCTCCTCAGGGTGTTCTTCCCCTGGACTGGGTTTATCCTTGGGATTGCTCAAGCACAGATTCCTGCATTTCTGTTGAAATCTACAAGCTGCCTGTTCTTGAGGACAGCAGAGTAAATTCTTTGGAGCAGCAGCAAAGCTGCTTCTTCTTGTTCTGTGTGAGAAGAACCCTGTACCTACTTAGTGCAGTGCTGTTTGTGGGGACCTGGCAGCGCTCAGGTTTACAGCATTACATGGGAATCCGACCTCTAATTTTTTTAACCTACTGCTATGCTGACTATTCTTTATAATGTGCCTTTAAAAAGTCTTGGCATGGAGACTGCTTTCTTTGGTGCCAGTGTTGTGTGAGCTTCAGTATTATTTTTCCCAGACTTTTCCACTTTGGATTTTGGTTGCATGGGTTCCTAAGTCATCCATGGCTCTGGGATGCTGTGAAGTCAGGTTGGCTGCAGCCCAGGAATGTGCTCAGGCATCTCATTCCTGTGCTGAAAGCTATTTCATGGCTTTTTTTTTTTTGCTTGCAGTGGAGAAACAGCAGGGCAAATCCAGAGTAGGTATTTGGGAGTGCAACAGGATAGCCAGAATTCTTCCCTTGCCAAAAGTAGAAAGATGTATCTTCCCCATGTGCTGGTTTCAAGGGAGGAGATCCTTTTTTTTTTTCTTTCAGATAGTGAGTTTTCAAACTTCCCAGGAGCTATAGCTCATTTGAAAATCTATGTAAGTGCCCCAGAAAGCTGCAGCTCTTTGCCAGCACATGAAAGTTGTTATAGTCAGGGGCAGCTGCTGCCACCATCACTGTTCTGCCAGGGATGGCACACAAGCAAGATGAATTTGGGAATCAGTTCTGCAGAGGTGGCTCCTCTGGTCAATGCCTTAGCATGCTTTTTGTCTTTGGAAACAATGGAAACAAATTCTGACCTTATTTTCAAGTATTGCTACTGCTGAGTGATTGCGATTGATAATAAGAGCCTGACATCTTTTCATGGTTAATTAGTTTAAAATGAAAATAGCTCTTGTACTCACTGCTGACTATCAGAGACAATAATTACAGGAGTATTTTGTATGAACAATCCATATCCTGTTCGCTTGGGCTGATGATACCCAGCTAAACGTTCCAGAAAAGACTATTCAAGTTGATCAGTAAAAATAGATTGATGGGTGGGTTCTCTTCAGAGGGTAGGCAGAAGGAGGACAGGCTCCTCTGAGCAACGCTTGCCAGTTTAGTGGGGGGGTGGGGAGTGGTGGACTCAGACTGGGGTGTCACCTCCTTTCTAGCTTTGTGATCCATAGACTTCCTTTCCAGCAGTCATACTGCAGTGCCTTGGCAATTCCTGGGTGAATCATATGTATGTAACAGATAAAACCCTTTTTCTCTTCATTAGATGAATGTTAGAGTAGGGCTGCCATATTTCAGGGGAGAAATAAACTTTATTAATGGGGAAAAATGACCCTTTACATACAGTGGAAAAGGGAATAAAGCACAAAATCTAAAATAGAAGGATGCAGTTTTCTCTCCAGCTGTCCATCCTTCCTATTACTTAATTACTGAGATGAACATATTAAAGCATGCAAATGAAGTGAGATCCAGCATGTACAATGGCATACTTATGAAAGAAAACATACCTTGGGAAGTTGCAATTAGGATCTGTGTAGCAGACTGTTTTGATCAGTTGCAAATAAGTATCCCAATATTGGCATAAAATTAATGTAGATTATCTAATAACAGTGTATTTGCATTGCCTGAATTACTTTTCAGATGGTTCCTGTGAGTGGTGGGTCTGTTTATAATGTTGCTAAAGGACTCTCTGAAATGAGGTATTCTAGAAGAGAGTGCTTCTGTGCCAGGGGTTCCTGGTAATGGAAGTAATGTCTGCTAGAAATGCAATTTTACACTGAAATAGGTCTCTTACATTATGTAAACAGCATTATAGAACATCACCAGTTCTACTTGTCTATAAAACTGAAAGAAAACTGCCGATATCTCTTACCATTGTCCACCCTCCCAAAGGCTCAGACATATGAGCTGTGATCTTTCAGACATATTGTTGAAACCTATATTTACACCAGAAAAACCTGATACTTGGGTGGCAAGATGCCTGGATGCTGCCTTGGAGAGCTGGAAACTCCACGGGTACCTGGGGGTTACTGGAGCTGCTGCTGTGTTGCTCCATCTTGGTGTAACATGAGGGCGAGTGCCCTGGGCGTGTGTTTGGTGTCACACATTGCTCTGCTGATGTCTGCGTTGTTTAATTCAACTGTGACATGGAGGGATTTAGTGCACCCTCAGCGAGTTTGCAGATGACACCAAGATGAGTGGTGTGGTTGACATGCCAGAAGGAAGGAATGTTATCTAGAGGGACCTGGACAAGCAAGTGAGGTGGGGCTGTGCGAAACCCCTGAACAAACATGATACAATGTGAAGCACTTGCATTGGGAGGTAGGAATGGCTTAGAATTTGAACAGAGCCCTGAAATGTGCTCTGAAAACCTGCCCTCTGACTGCCAATCTTAACAACACAGAGAAGAGAATCTTTAAAAAATATTTTATTTCTCAAACTATGAAGAGTCCTCTGAACATAATGAAAAAGTTAATTAAGAGCTGAACTGAACTATAGAACATTGTGTGTCTGCTGATCAAGTTAGGATTTTTTAAAGTATAATAGCAGTTCATTGTATAAAATAGCAATTTATCTTTCTATCTCTTTCAGGGAGGTATGTGATATCGTTCTTGAAGGGTAGAAGAAACAAACACCAAACAGTGAAGACAGGCAGTCCTTTTTCTGCAGCTCTGGTGTCCTGATATTTCTCTCCTATGCTGGTGTCCTGGTTCCAGCTAGGACAGGTTTACCTTTCCCAAGGAGCCAGCACAGGTGAGCCAAGCTGGCCAAGGGTGTTTTCCATGCTACATGACATCACGCCTCACAGTGGGGAGGGGTGGGTTGGCCCAGCTCTGGGATGATCTGTGGGTGGTTGGGTGTTGGGTTGGTAAAGTGCTCATTGTTATCACTGTGTGTGCATTCTGTCCCCAGCTCTGTGGTTCCCTGTGTTGTGTCAGTAACTGTCCTTACCCCAACCCACAGGGCTGTGTCTGTTTGTCCTCCCGTGGGAGGGGTGAGCAAGCAGTGCGTGGTGCTCAGCCGCTGTCTGGAGCTGAACGATAACAACTGGGAACAGCTCAAGAATTCCTCTAAACTTTCAGTTTTGGTCATTCTTATTTTGATTTCAATTTCTACAGCTAGGGAAATTCTGGATGGCCAGACTGCCATCCTTATCTCTATTGAGAATGCACAGATTTAACGTTTTTACTGTGGGTCTGCTTTGGACTTGTGTTTCTCATTTCTCAATTTAGACACAAGAGAACCATCTTCCCAAGTCCTGTTATTGTCTCAGCTCTTTTGAATCAATTCAGACTTGAAACTGCCCCCTACTAAGGGGAAAAGGGCATAAATTACAGGAGATTCACTCCCTGCTTTCTGTCAGTATGTGGGATTAACGTTACTTCTCAGTGACATTAATTATCAGTGATTAGGAACACAGACAGCTGTGCACTGACCATGATAGATAATACATTTCAAAAGTGAATACATTAATTTTTGACTCTTCCATAACAGAGAACATAATAGAACATGCTGGAATTCCCTTGTCATTTTTAGCCAGCAGGTATATTAATGGATGACAGGAATAAGTACATTTATTGAAAATTCAGTGAGGGTGTTTTTAGTTTCTTAATGAAACAATTCTGCAAAGTCTAGTTGCCACTGCATCACAGATATGCCTGTGTTGGAGCATAGTTTAACCCAGATTTGTAGTTTCCAGGTTGCTGTGTCCTACAGTTGTAAGGAGTACTATATACTGATCTCCTTGCAGTATGTATGTAAGACTGATGCCTGGGTCCCTTGCCAAGGAAAGGACTTCAGCAACTTCTCCTGGCAGTTGCAGAGCTATATTCCCTCCATCACTCCTTGCAAAGGCAAAGTCAGTACTTGTCCCTTCAGCAATAAAAGTGACTTAAGTAATGATGAGATGGTAGAAAGCATGGCAAGGATTTCACTATGGAGGTGTGTCCAAGCCAAGAGGACTAATTGCAAATGCTAGTGCTTCAGATTTACATAAAACACCTGCAAGCAATTTTTAAAGTACGTATAGAAAACTCTGTTGGAAAAGTATTTTTCTAAAATGGAGATGACCCAGACTTTCAGGGTAGAACTGTCACTGTCAATTCTGGCAGGTGCTACTTGAAAAAGCTGCAGATGTCCTAGATGCAGTTTCCTACCACCCTCATGTACATGTCTTAAATACCTTAGGAACTCCTAACCAGCACTGGATATGTGTTGACACTTGCATTTTGTCCACAGCTTGATCCAAGGTGTTGCTGGAACTGGTTAGCTTACAGCTTAAGCTTTGGAAGCAGAGAGATGTTAGTGGCACTGATTAGCTGTTATCAACATTATCATTTGCTAAAAGGGCTTGGATTAAGATTGTTACTTGCTAATACAGTTGGATTAAATCCTCTGTCTAGAAGAGACTGCCAGGGCCTGAAATCTGCTCCCAAGCTGCACATATTCTGCCTCTATCACAACAAATCTCCCTTCTACTTATCTCTGGTTCTTGTTTCACTGCACTTTCTCTCTTACTGTTTATTTCTGGTGCCTTAATTGGTGATGTGTTACTCATTTTGAATGTTTGGGGCACATGTGCAGCTGTTGAGCCTCTGACCAGTTTCTTGTGTTTTGGAAACTGTGCAGTCTTATCCTTTTCTTTGATTTCATGAAAGCCTTGAAGCAGGAGGTACTGGGGATATTTCTCAATGGTCCTTGGCCATGCCTTTCCTCTGGGAAGGAAAGGAATAACACAGATTTGTAGTTTCTAGGTTGCTGTGTCCAAAGCCGTGTTCAGCACCAAAAATTCTAGTGACAGCAGGGTGTAGGAGTGACCATGCCATTTGCTTTAAACCTGTTGCTGACCTAGTGTAGATTCTTCAACGCTGTTGTGCTGTTACATTGGTTGCAATTTCTGTGTTGGCAGCCTTGTGCTGAATATAACCCAAATTATTGGAGAGTTGTGGTTTCCTAGCAAAGCTTCCTCCAAGAAGACCTGGTCTGGGAAGCCAAGTTCTTTGAGTACTGCTTTCATTTTTGCTTCCCTGAAAAGGCAGGGATTGCTGTGAAGCTGCCAACCATGTTGCAAGAATGAGTCCGCTTGCAACATGACCAAAGATACAGCTTTATCCTTAGATTCATACAGAAAATGTTGGTAGAAGCCATAAATTTTCAGAGAAACTGGACAGGAACCTACCTCAGAACAGCAAGACAAGGTGCCAAGTGCCAAACTCTTCTGTGTGTATCCTAGAACAGAGTAAGTAATCATTAAGCAGAAATTATTTTTTATGTCATCTAGGGCAGAGCTAGTGCTTTCCTGTCCAAGAATCATAGAGACCTTCTGGCTGCAAGGGAAGCAGAGTTAGGGAGGCATCAGTGGCACCTGCCCAGCAGCAGGTGGACAGCCCTGACCACTACCTCTGTGTCTTGTTTGTCCCCAGACAAGTTTACTGTTCGTGCTATCCCTGGCATCATCTCGGGGAGAATGTAGGATTTAAAAATCAGTGTTGAGGATAATTTACAATCCTCTGCAAAGTCCAAATATTAATGTGAATCACAATTAAGACTAAATCTGGGCATTGACTCCCCCGTAAACAAGCCAGAGACCTGTTATAACTGAAAGGTAAAAGGAGAGCATGCGTTGTTAGTTTGTTCATTGGACTTTAAGATCCTTTTCAGTAGTGAAGTTGAGGTACATCTCTAAGAAGCTTAAAAAAAAAAATCAAATTTTAGCACCTATCTAGAAAGTGAGAAGATCAAGGTCGTTATTCGAACTTTATTTGCAGCTACTATATTTGTGATATGGGAAATCTGTCAGCCTTCTAAATATGTCTGGAATCCTGTTTATAACAGTGACAACAATTTTCAAGCTGAAAAATTCTTGAAATTCGTATATATCAGAAAGATTAGGTTTTAGTTCTGATTGCTTCCTGCCATCATTCTTTCTCAGTCAAAAGTTAATTGTCTCTAAATCAGATGCTGCTTCTCCTGCTGCCTTCAAATGTCAAGGATTATCAAATTGGTTGTCCAGAGATTCTGTGCTGAACTAATAATGTTCCTGTGCAAAATCCTAACAGAACTTATTTCTGATTATGAAAGATACATATCCTTATTATCTAATCCTTCAAACTAAATAGCTTCAGCTAAAGCTATTCACCTACAATTCTGTGATTCTGTGAAAACCTGTCCTATAATACCAGGCAACAGGGTGGTCTGAGCATAAATGAAATTAGAAAGTCACCTACTGCATCAGTATAAATTTGCCTACTATGCATCATGGATCAAGTGCTTTGAAATATCACTCCTGAGAATGAATGATCTTAAGTCACTATGCCAAATTAATTTCGGTACAGCGTCACCTTAGGTTGCTCTCCTTTCAAATATAGCAGTGAATTTGGCCCCCCAAAAAACCCCACCCTATAAATCAGGAGGAACAGAAAGTACAGATGCTGTGTCTGGAAAGATATACACCTCTAGAAACCGTAGCTCCCTCTTCTGCCTTTTCATCCCAAGGAAGAAGATGGTTTCTCACTCACCCAGCTATGGCGAAAGCGCAGTGGGTAAAAATAAAAGGTCTGGATTCTGTCCTTGGTTAATCTGTATGTGGTTCCATGAACCCTGGTGGGGCACAGAGAATGGAAATTGGGGTGATACACAACCCAGAGACCTACATGAGACGAGAAATTGTTTAGCACTTACTCGTAGAAGAGTGAGGGAATATGCATGTGCTCTAACAGAGACAGTAAACACCCCAAGCATGAAGTTTGATAGTTCAGATTGTAATTAACTGGAGATTTAATTAACTATTCTGAATCTTTGATTTAATGTCTAGATTCTGGTACCTGTGGATATCCATTTTGTAGAATAATAGGAGAGACTGCTTAGTAAAAGAACAAGCCAACAATGAAGGTTCTTTCTTCTTCCTGTTCTTCATTTCTCAAAAGAAATGTGAAGAGTATCTGTTAATATCTTGTGACTGATAATTCAGTGCCAGCCAGTGCTGAGGTGACCACTTAATTTTTGCAGGATTTAGGAAAAAAGGATCTGTGAATGTTTTCTTGTGAGGAAATAATTTTTAAACTTTGCTTTTCTTGTTTCTTTTCAGTGAGAGGGGAAATAAAAATATAGAAATGATTAAAGTAAACCACTGCTCAGTACATTTTTGGTTTCCTGTTCTTCCCCAAAGCTAATCTGATGAATTTGTGCACATGAAGTGGGGTACATTATTTATGTCATCCTATGTCACATCATGTATAATGGGATGTGACAACTCAAGGTAATGTATCAATTAGGACAAGGCAAGAGCAGAGATTTGTTGATGAAAGAGGGAATGTATATCCAGCTTCAGGCATGGCTGTTTGGTGTTCAGGGGTGACAAGATGGCTATTTTAAAACTTCAGAGTTGAATTTGGAGATCATGTGCTGTAATTTAGATTGACTTTCAGACCTTCTGTTTGTAAGTGTACTAACTGACATACCCTAACATACACACACTTACTGATGTATGACTCGAAGCCTTCTAATTATCCTGTCTGTCACTTGTCCTGTTCTGGGTGCACTTAGTTGTATGCAGGTGATGGGAGTGGGATGAGGGTTTGAAAGCCAATGAAGAGAGGTGATTTGAGGTACTGCCCACAGTCCAGTTCAGGCATGAAAGGAAAATTTGCATGAGTCTTCATGCTTCTGTTGATAAAGAAGGGATCCGATGTGTTCTGAGCCACTGGTGACAGTTTGTGATTTAGTGGCTTGGTTTTATCCCTTTATTTGTTGGTAGTAGTGGACAAAATATTAAATCAATAGGTTCTTGCTTCCAGCAAGTCAAAGTTTTTTGTGTGGCTTTTGTAAGTTATTAATACATGGAGCCATAGATTAAGAGTGAAACATGAGCTTTCCTTTGGAAGAGAGGTATACATTTGCAGGGATTAGGAATCAAGACAAACCCCATCAATCTCCAATGAAGGATTTCTGGAAAAAGAAGCTAAATTCAAGCTGAGACCTGGAGGAGCAGGAGCAGGGAAAGGAACAGGGAACAACAAAAGATGTGGAAGCGCAAGGACTCTGAATCTGCAGAGACCATTGAGTGCAGAGATGGTCAAGTGCTCTCTGGGAAGAGCCTGCAGCCTTCTTGCTCCCCCACTCTCTTGGGAACAGACATTGCTTTTGGAGAAAGTTGTGAGTCCTTTAGGGCATGAAAGCAAGAGCTCTCACTCCATCCACAAGCTCCCTTAAGATCCTTTGCTGCTTGAAGCGTTTGCCATTGAGACAGCTGTCACAACTGGACACAGCATGTTGTCACTCTGACACACAGCAACAAGATGTGAAGTGAATGTGTGAATGGAACAAGAGTCCTTGCTTTCATGTCCCCACGAAGTATGTCCAAAAAGATCTCCACAAGTCCTCTATCCACCCTGAGCAGGGTCACACGTAACTGTGTTCTTTCAAGCACAAGTTTCGCTAGCCTTTTCCCAAGGACCACCAGGGTGGAGTTTCCACGGGATCCCTAACTACAATTAGTCTGAAAGATCTTCTTAATATCTGACCCAACCTTGCATTCTTCCAAATATAGAGATCAGCCATATTTGCCCGCGCTGGGCAACTGTTGGCTGCACAAACACAGGCTGGTGTGCAGCAGTGACAGAGACAGGGTGTGATGAGCAGAGTGGAGACAGCTCTATGGACCCTGGGTGCCTCACTGCTCTGAAACAGGCAATCATTGTGCTGGGTGGATAAATGGAGAAGTAACCCAGAAGATAAATGCACTCGAGTGCTATGTGCTTACAAGGGTGGGAGCAACCACTGCTTTGTATATTATAACTACTATTGGTTTGGGTTTTCTTTCCTCTTGCTGTCCCAGTAAACTCTCCTTATTCCAGTCCACAAGATTTACCTCTTCCTTCTGATCCCCCTCCCCATTCCACCAGGGATGGGGGAAGGGTTGAACCAGCAGCTGCGTGGTGCTCAGCTGCTGGCCGGGGCTGAGCCAGCCCCCCACATTTCAGAGTTTTCTCAATAAGTTAAAACTTTTGCTTTTCTGATTGTTTCATCTGAACTCTTTTCCGTTTGTTCTGGTTATTTCTGAGTTTTGGGTAGTTAATTAGAAGCCTTTATTGAACAGAGTGAAAGAGTTGCTTCTGTTATTCCACCTCTGTACACCTGGCTTTTCTCTATACCTGGGCATGCTTTGGTGGGAGGGTTTCCTTGTTTTATTAAAGAATTACAAAAAATACCACTTGTGGTATATTCATGCACAGTATAAAATGCAAATTTAAGAAGCAATAAGCAGTGTGCAAAAAGAATTTTGTTTGCTGTTTTTGTGTGCCTTTTTTTTTTCTTTTTTTAATATAACAGACTAGATAGAAAAGGGACTGTATTGTATATGTCAGATTTCCTCCTGGGTATATTTATAGAGGTATTTCTGAAGCAGAATGTCTCCAGTCAGAATATTTAAAACAAAGCAAATATCTTCACTGAAAATTCAGTGATAGGATGTGCAGACTCCTATGTGTGTATGCACATACTCACTGAGTGTTTTGAGAACGGTTCATATCTCGTTTAGGGCTGCGTTTGCTTCCATGGAATATCCTCTTGTTCAGCAGTAGTCAGATAAGTAAGAAATGAAATAAAATTGCAGTGCATGAAATATTCCAGTACTGGTGTTGAAGGTTTCATTCAATTCAGAGAGCGTTTAAAGATCAGTAGAAAACCTCAGGCATTTGCCAATCAAATGAACTTGTGAGAGTGCCACTGCTCTGCTTTCCTCCTTGAAGGATGATAGGGACAAGCAAATAGGCAGGTGAATTACCAACTCTTTGGGAAAACGAAATTTGTATTGCAATTCAGAGCTCGGTGCATGAGGAGAGAAGATATAAAATATTTTCTTCAGGGTGTTGGCTGGAGGAAGACAGATAAAGAAGTGCTCCCAGCCTTCCAGGAGACATGTTATTTGAGAGTACAGTGAGTGTATCGATTGGTAGAGTTTAATACCAGACTCAGTAATTTCAACTTTCTGATACTGTGGGTTTCTTTTTCCTTTTGCTTTCTCTGTTGAATTACAGAAGCTGTCTATGTCACTAGTTAGACGTGTACATGTTTCCTAAGAAGGTTGTTCATGCGCTTCTACAAGCCACTTCTTGATATTAGTTTTTCTGTAAGAAGCTCTCTGGGTGTCTCGCTGTGAAGCACAGTCTCTACATTTCAAATGCTTTTTGGCTATTTCTACAGTTTTCCATCATTTTCCATCATTTGTTTGAAATTGTGAACTTCCCAATAGGCATGTAGCGTTCCAATAGTAGTCTCACTACTGTGATGTAGGAGTTAAAACCAAATGTGGTCCTTGGCTTCCTTTTGAAATTGTCTTTCTCCCTTGAGAAAGAAATGTAACACAGCCCTGTGCAGTGGAAGGCTGTCGGTGCTTTGCAAGCCTCTTCCCTGGTGTCCACATACAGCCTCCAGCTGTCTGCCTTGGAGAGAGTGAGTGTGCGGTGCCAAGCAGATCTGCCCAGTGGGTAGTGCTAATGATTTCAGTGCAGTTGCATATTTGCTCATGATTTGGAATAAAAAAAAAAACAACAAAAAAAAAAAAGAGAAAGTGAGATGGTAAAAAGAAAACTTTCAGTGCTGGCAACAGAAGTATTTCTGGAAACTGTCTGGTAGATGAAGTGTCCTCAAGCTTCTGTTGCAGATTTAGCACAGGTATGTGCCTCTCTTGAAAATTGAAAAGAGAAAACCTTTTCAATATACTTCAAACTACTTGATTGTTATTGCAAAAGAAAAGCACTTTTTTTCCCAAATGTCGTTGTAATTTTCTATTAATTTTATATGGTACTGCCTGAGTAATAAAGTTATTAAATATTGACTGATTCCCTGCTCTCCCACTGCTCTCAGTATATCTCTGAAGGCTTTCCCAGAGGAGCTTCTGACAGGCTTTAAACAATCAACCATGACAGCGTGGAGGAAAAAGTATTGTCTAGCTTGCTAATCTTTTAGTTCTTGTGTTTTCAAGGTGGTTTGATTGCATTTATCAGTGTGTCCTAGTTCCTGTTTCCCTTTATAACCACTGTGCTAGTTTTGGATGTTGACAAGCTTTGGTACCTCATCCTTGGATGGTCTGACTTAAAAGCCCCGAGACATCTTGTTCCCCAGACAATACTCCTGCAGAGACATCCCTGACGGTTTCTGAGGGTCATCCATATTTATGTATGTTTTGGGTTTTTTCCATTATCTTGGTTGGCTGATATTTTTCACGTTCTCTTGTTCCTCCTCTTAACACCAATCTGCTTATATTTCCCTGGAGGTTTATCTGCTTTCCATGAGAGGACTTGAATATTAGTTGTGCTGGTTTTGGCTGGGATAGAGTTAATTTTCCTAGTAGTAGCTGTTATGAGGCTGTGTTTTGATTTGTGCTGGAAACAGTGTTGGTAAATCAGGGATGTTTTAGTTACTGTTGAGCGGTAGTTACACAGAACCACGGGCTGTTCTGCTCCTCACACCACTCAAACAGTGAGTAGGCTGGGGTTTACAAGAAGTTTGGAGGGGGCAAAGACAGGACAGCTGACCCCAACTGACCAAAGGGATAATCCATGCATCCAATGTCATGCTCAACAATTAAACTAGGGGAAAGGTTGACAGGGTACACAGTATACATAATTATTTATTATATGGCCATATATTATTTATAACTATATAATTGTTTAATTCAAATTATTAAATTGTCCGTAAACCATGAGTTTTCTCACTTTTGCCTTTCCAATTCTCTTTCTCCACCCTGCTACAGCTGTGAAGCAGGTGAGTGGATACGTGATGCTTGGTTGCTGGATAGGGTTAAACCATTACATTAGTCCTTCACTTTTTCTGTCTATCTCTACTTTTATTACTTTTCCCTTTCATTGATTTATGACATATGTGGAGGCCAAGGTACTATAAAGACCAGAAGTTATATAAAAAGAATCTGAGAAGTTAATAATGTTATTTTTACCTGTCTCCTAATATCTCAATAAAAATGCAGATAGAAGCCTGGGTGATTGAAAGGTGAAGTATCTGTCTGTGCTTTGCAATAGCTTGCCACAGCTTAGTGGAAATAATTACCTTCTGCACAGTAGTGGTGATAACCATGTGCTGCTACGATGACTGTAGTTTTCTTGGAGTTGTGCTTAGCAACAGCCCTGCATTCTTAATCTTCCTAGATTCAGCTGATTCACATTGATTTTTTTTTTTTTATGAAGGTTAACTTTTGAGATAAAAAATCCACGACTTGAGATGTTCTAAAAATTATGAAGTCAACTTCCCCATGTGTGGGAAAATCACAAGGTCAGAACAGCCAGAGTGGAGGCATAGTTCTCATCCTGGGAAAAACAACTCTCTGGGCATGACA